>JAINUG010000023.1:6192033-6232033 GCA_029706075.1 Aldrovandia affinis
GGGGGGAAAATGTATTAATTAATTTAGCACATTTCGTCAAATTTTGTAATGAGCGTTGTGTATCGGTAGGCCCGGCTCACCGCGTCCCGCGACGTCCTCACACGAGCGCGCGCTCATTCCACCGACGTGCCTCCTGCCAGCAGCCACTGCCTCTGATCACACAGGTCACTGGCGGCGTTGCACTGTGATTGCATCAGGAGGAGTGCATTTCACCGCCGGTACGAGCAGACTGCGGGCGCCTGGTCGGAAAGAGGGGGGTCACTGGTGCAAAATGAGACGGGACAATCCCACAAACAAACCCTTGCCTCCCTGAGTGTGCTGTCACTGTTGTCAGTCGCAAAACGTATTACATGTAGCCTGCTGCTGTTTGAATGTCGTGAATTGAAGGCGTGCACAAGTAGCCGTAGCTGTTGGCGAGATTCCTTCGCGCGCCTCGCGTTGCAGCGCGTCTCTGAGGCCCGACCCTGGCTCTCATCCGCCGTCTTCCCGCTCCATAGCGTCGTTGTGACGTTCAGTGACGTTTCTACCAATTACACCCTCTATATTTCAATTTGACCTCCCCATACAAGTCCGCTGCTTGTCTCTACGAGGCAAGATAATTCTCCGATGGCAGCAAACTCTGCTTCCTTTGAGACAGAATTCGCCCACCCACGTTCTGGAGACTCCCTTACGTGCTTCACGGCGGACCCGAGCCGGCTCACCCTCCCCCCTCCCCCTGGGGCGGACAGCCAAATGCCCCCCCCGATCAGGGCTGAAGACCAGGGCCAGTCTGGTAGAGACGGGTTTTGAACCACGTCCCTGACAGGCAGCGCACACCGCATCGGACCAGCCAAGATACGGTGTGTTAGACCGCTACACTATCCACCGCCCCCAAACATACTTTGTGATCTGGTCCGATAGATCCAAGCTCTGGAGCGTGGGAACGGAGAGAGGGGGAACGGAGAGAGAGGGAGGGAGGGAGGGAGAACGTGGGTGAAAGAGAGAAGGTTCTGAACGTCTGATGGCGTGCGGTCGTGGCGGTAGGGCCCCTCAGGCCATGCTTCATCGTGGCACGCGGCTCCAGTCCTTATATCTCACACACACGCACACACACACACACACACACATACACACACACACACACACACACACACACACACACACACACACACTCACACACACACACACACACACACACACACACACACACACACACACGCGCACACACACACACACACACACACACACACGCACACACACACACACACACACACACACACACACACACACACACACACACACACACACACATACACACACGCACACACACACACACACACACACATACGCACATACATACGCACGCACATACACACACACACACGTGCGCACACACACACGCACACACACACACATACACGCACGCACACACACACACGCACACACACACACACACACACACACACGCGCCGTGGAGGTCCCCCAACCTTACAGGAGATGGGCTGGAGGCGAAACACTCCTGTAATTATGTTTGGGGATGCACAATTGTTTTACGAGCGGCTGCATGAGTGTAGCAGAGTCCTCTGGGGGCACGGCCGCCCGTCTCCAGGCCTCCACGCGCCATCGACTCGGCGGAGAGAGAGCGAGAGCGAGATTTGAAAACCGAAAAATTCTATTTGCGGAGAGATTTGCGAATCGCCGCGCGCCAACCCGGGGAGTGAAATAATAACGAAGCGCCCCGAAGCGATATACATTTTTAATGATCTCTTTGGAATTAACGCCGGCGTGGAACCGCTACGGCATCGTCTCCCGTTCTACATCCCATTCCACAAATGAAGTCTGTATTGATTTAATTTAGAGGAATTTGATTAGACTAATCATAAATGTCATTGGTGTTTGGGGGCTGTCTGGAGGGCTGGCTCATCTGCATACGGTTTGAGGAGAAAGATGAGATCCTGTTCTTCCTTTTCTCCGTCTCGATGTTGTAGACGGGACTCCTCTGTTCTGCTAGAGAGAGGTCAAAGGCTTGGCTGCATTTGCTTGGCAGACTTGCATCACGTGTTTTTCTGCAGTGTGGTGTTATTATTTATTTTGCTTAACATTAATGTATCACTTGTACTGAAGTAGTACTTTGTCAAAGTACCTTTCTCAAGGGTATGGTGGCAGTGCCCCCCCCCCCACCTGGGATGTGAACCCGTAGCCTCTGAGTTCCAAGCCCAGCTCCTTGACCCCCTCTGCCGTTTGGCTGTGAGAGGAGGGGCCGCACCTGGGCCAAAAGCCGCCCGGTTCAAAGAGGCCGCAGTGTGAGCCGCCTCTCGCAGCCGACGGCATTCCTCTTCCTCATTAAAACAGCGACGCTGCCGTCCGATTGGTGGAGGCGTGGCGGGGAGCCCCATCGCGCGGGGAGCCGCCACGCTGTGACATCGCTCTCGGAACGGCGTGTTTGAACATCTCCCTCTAATGAGCGCGAGCAGAAGGGACAGGAAGCGCGCAAAGGTCTGCCGTGATTAAAGGGGAACATCCTGTCGCAGGGGAAGTGAGCGCGCCTAAGAACGAGCGCGGTGCCAGTTTCTGAGTTTCATTTAAACACACACGCACACACACACACACACACACACACACACACACACACACACACACACACACACACACACACCACGACGTCCGCCCCGTTGCGAGGGGCCACAACTCGGGGCTCGCTGCGGGGCGATGTGTTTCCAGACACCATAAAGCCCTTTCACTGCACACGTTTGTTTTTTTTACGTTAATGATTTGACTGCAAGGACAACGGTGATTATGATTCATATATTTTGCGCTCGTTCAAAAACGGGTGGATGATTTAAAACTAATCAACATACTAGTTGCCTCTTAATGTGGAGAAGGCAGTGGAAAATAGATGCTATAATTTATTATGAAAGAGAGCGTGCGGTTTTAACAGTCTGATCAAGAAAAGGGTATTGCTCGGAACAGCAGGCAGTGCGTGTGAATCACGTCGGGGTGAATACATTTCCTCCTCGTTCAATGGCAAATAAGCCCATTATTCACTTTTTCCTTGCATCAAAGAGACCTCACTCTCTCCTTGATATTTTAAGGCATAAAGCATGTGTTGTATGCTTCTCAACCTCGTTAAATCTTTTGCAGATCATTGTCCTTGAATGGTTCGGTGCCACGGAGGAACAGCGTTAATGAATGGGCCTGTGTGGGAAGGTGGAAAGTAATTGGGCTCAAGCACGCTCGTTCCTGCTCTGTGAAATCCGGTCTCGTTGACTTGCGGTCGTTCGTGGCCGTTTTAAAAACAGCCGTTTAAACGCGCCGTCGTTTCGGTTGTCGTTGTTGCACCTCTTCAAAAGTTAACAAGGCAAGATCTAACCCTGTCTGATTTCCATCTTAATTTCAGACATACACAGCTTGTAGAATTTATGAGAAAAAAAAAAATGCAAATGTTATGGCGCCTGGAAGCGGAACACCGCTAAAGGAAGGGTATTGTATTGTATTGTATTGTACAATAGTTCTCGCGATATTGAATGGAAATTTGGCTGCTTAGTTTTGTGTTAAGAGCACAAGCACAGCTTCGAGATAAGGGTTTATCTAGGAGTTTTTCGGTGTGTTATCTTTTCCTGTCTCATTTTTTGACTTTTCTGGGCCAGGAAGTCACTGTATTCTGAGTGGCATTCCGATGAGACAATTCACACTGCGGGGAAAATGAGACTGTGGGCGTGTATGATTTGCATTTAAATTGATTTATTGTCTACAGACAAGTGTGACGGGAAAGGGGCCGCGCAATCAAATTGTTTTCTTGGGGAGGAAATTGGGAGTAAAGAATGTAATTTGCTTTTTCCTTGTCTTTTACTGTCAAAAAAATGTTTCACGGGACAATTTCTGTGCTTGCTGCTGCAGAGGCAGGGGAGTGAATGGTCATTGTGATGTGTGGGCTTCCTGTTGTTTTGCAGAAGACCTAAAACTATACATGTCATGTAGGCGTCGTCGAATGGTAGCTTTAGACACCTTATAGCCCCAGGATGCCCGGTTGTTTTGGAGAGCTTGAACTGTGCCCCTTTGACTTATTTTTGCCTCTCGAACCATCCGTCTCACTACACGTGGGGGCAAGATAGACTTGTGTCCTCTACCTGGCAGGTTAGCCACTGTTCCTAATAATTGACATAACAGTGGAAGGCTTCTTTTTTGTAGCCATCTCCTGATCTGTAGAGGTCAATAACCTTTTGTCTGATGCTTTCAGGGAGTTCTTTGCCTTTCACCATGATGATGGCTGACCACAGTATTTCAAACGTGTGTTCCGTCCTTTTTATACCCTAGGGAAACAGGAAACCATTCTGGGCCACTGTGTAGTTCCATAACCTTCCAATGAACTTCAAATGTTGTATATTTATGAAGATTTGTTTTTGTTGGATTAAATTTAAAAGAATAGTTAGGAGTATGAAGAATTGTGATCCAGATGTTTTCTGGAAAAAAATTAATAAAACAACTTATGTTTTTCTGAACAATTGTATTAGTAATGTAGGTTTGGAATTTTCAGAATATTTTGAGCATAAAATATACCTCATTACAATCTCTTTTGTTCATCTTTAACAAGGGTATGAATAGAAAAGGAGCCTACTGTATTATATATATATAGTATATAATAATATATATAAAATATCCCTAAAATATATATGGTTGATACTCATTGTAAAAAAACTATTATGATGGAGTAGGCAAAGTATAATAGATTATATATTCCTGGGTGTGTCTTTGTGCTCAGATGGCCTGGAGTTATAATGAGTGGGGACAAATGGGCTCACTGCATACAGAGTTTTCACTCGTGGGACACCAATGGAGCGCTTATTTGACTTTAGGAATACACACCACAGGCACCGGTCATTGCATGGAGAATCATGATTGTTAAATCACGAAGAAACAATTGTTCAAATTCTAAACGCAACTTTTTTTTTCTGGGAAATGGCCACAAATAAATAGTGTCTGTTGGTTTGGCTCCGCAATTTTTTTATTATATGCGTTGCAAGGGAGTGGTTGAGGTGTCAATCAAACTGCAATCAAACCACTATTAAGTGTTCGTGTCCTGGCTCCATTTACCATTAGAGCCCTCGAGCTCCGGAGGGCTGTGTAAAGATGAGAGACGTGTCCTCCTCTCCTCATCGAGTGGACCATTACGGGTCACAGCGCGCCTGCATGCTGATTGATCCCCCTCTCCTGGCAGTCACTCGGTCGTTGTCGTCTTATCGGAGGGGCGCACGCAGGGCCTGGCCACCACTCTGGCGAGCCTCGGCCAGAAACCAGATAATCCCAGTCCCAGAGAACTGGCCTCACCTCAGACCCGGCGGGGCGGAACTAGCCTAGGCCCCACAAACCTTACAAGCCCCACTAGCCATGTGACAGGGGAACGCACTTTGTGCGACACCATCTCTAATTAAATATATACGGTGTTGATTTCTGTGGAAGGGGAACGATTTGTGCTTTTTCACTTGCATCTCACGGCTCACCTCGGCCTCTGGGGACTGCTGGACTAGAGTATCCTGCCAGGCACAGGGCCAATGTGGACTCTGATTGGACAGGCACAGGGCCGATGTGTCCTCTGATTGGCCAGGCAGTAGAGCTGACACTGGTGAATCGCTCAGGAGCAGGGTCTTGATGTTCATGGGCCCTAGGCCCCCACATCCGTTTGGACCCCTCCCTCCCCCGGCATGGCATTCTGGGAGATGGAGTTCTTAGATTTAATGTTAGATTGGAGATATGATTTAATTTGCGTTATTTATTTTTTGACTACTACTAATAATAGTAGTGGTTCTCTGTGGCTCAGTTGCGTTGCCAACGCTGTGCTCTACCAACTGAGCCACGGAGAACCTTAGGTTGTGGGTTCAATCCCCACTGGGACCACATATACTGAAAATTTATACATTCACTACTGTAAGATGCTTTGGATAAAAGCGTCTGCTAAATGGCGTATATTATTATTATTATATTATTATAATAATAAGGATCCTGTGTGATGAACATATATTTCTTAGGTGTGTACATGTAAGGCCTTGTTGGCCTGTGTGGAGATCCGGCCCTGCTCCGGAGTGCGGCTCCAGTGTCATACGGGGATGATGATGCTGCTGCCGCCGCTGATGGGATCTTTCCAGGTTAATTCTCTTCATTCGCTCTGGCACCTCGCCCTCAGCGGCGAACGCCGTCTCTCGAGCGCCCACTTCCCATTCGCCACCAGCCCTCACACCATGTCCTCGTGAAGTACTTCTGCAAATAATAACAACAACAACAAAAAAATCCATACGGCACAGGCTGCTCGGTGGAAGACTCCCACGCACAGCGCGGTGAGGTACAGCTCCGGAGGACCTTCACAATCAATAGCCTGCTGTACGGGCGCAGGTTTCTGCTCACAAAAGCACCAGGTCTGGGATGAATCTCATTTCAAATTCACAAAATTAATTGAAATGTGATTTATTCATTTTTTTAAATAATCCTCATATTTGGCTGGTGCTTTTGCGAGTGTGAGCTGCCTATTGCGGTCGCGGTTCGAAACCTGGCGGTGCCAGACCCCGGCCGCCCTGGCCGGGAGCCCTGAGTGTGAGCTGGCACAAGCTTGCCGACAAGCGCAAAGGGTTCCGTCTCGGAGGAGGCGGGTCATCGCTGGCCTCAAGGAAGTGGCTTGACCCGGAGAACGGGCGGTGAGTTTGTGGGGGAGGGTGAATCAAATACAATTGGCCACAGAAACAAAAATGTAAAGAAAAATCCTCATAGAACATTATTGCCAATTCATGAATTTAATTTCAATACATTTCCTTGAATCGACTGAATTAAAATGTAATTGCCCCGCCTTGGTGAGCACTCACAGTAGTCAGACATTCCAGTTTGCAACATTACTGTACAAGTGAACTATTCCCAATCGTGATCTACATCTCTGAAGAGCTAAACAGGAGGCACTCAACAAGACTGGTTTCTCCGTCTCTTTTTAAAGTTTGATTGCCTGTCCAAGCACGTGCTCACAGAATGCTAGACCACACAAAAGAAATAGATGGTCTCTACACTATGCATACATGTTTTTGTCGACAGTTGTACTTGTACTACTGATGCAAATAAGTGCGATGTTGTATGCATTTAGTCGTGAGAGTGTGTAGGAAGTGTGTTGTTTGTTACAGCAGTGGCCGGGAACATCTCGAGGCTGTTGTGTGCGCGTTTGCACTTTGCGTCTCCACTCTGTGCTGCGGAGTGCTTCCCTCTTACAGGGTTTTTGTGAAGAGATGCAATCTTCCCTTTTCACTGGCCTGTACTCATCACCATAACAACGCCGGCATGCCAGGCTGCTGATTGGTGCAGGCTCGCCTTCGCGCTCAACTCCAAGTGAATGGCTCTTGAACCTTTCTGAGACGCTATCGAGCACGGCAAGCCACTCAGAGGAGGGGATCCAGCTTCAGAGATGAAGAGCGAGTGGTTTGTAAAACAAGATGTTGCCTACCTAGGTTGCAGCTAATGTCTGAAGCAAAAAATAACATGTAGACAGGAGATTTCCTCATGCACAGACAGTGAGCATAAGCCTTAGATTGAGCTATAAATAAAAATCTTATGTTGGAGTTGGAAAAACAGTTGAGTGGAAAAAAATAAAATAATAATTTGTGAGGTTTCATTATGATGTTGGTTCCCCAGTTTGCAGCGAAGATGATTTTTGCACCAGTTGGATCTTGGTGAGCCTGAAAATGATTTTGGATGTTTGATGCTCAAAATATTGGTCCATTCTGAAGCCCATACCAATAATTCATGAAACTGTGTAGTCCCTGAAAGTTGTGCCTTGTGTTTATAAAATTGACACATAATATTGAAAGGACACGTGGATATTAGAGAATTGAATTGAGTTTATACAGTATATTGGCTAAGCTGTTTAATTTTTTGTGTGTAAGGGATGGGTGTAGAGGTATTACCATCCACTTCTCCAAATAAAATTGGACTCAAAGGCAGCAAATCAATGTCCAAGTATTGAGACTAGTTAATCGAGTTCTGTCCCGGAGGAGGACTAGTTAATCGAGTTCTGTCCCGGAGGAGGACTAGTCCCAGTTCTGTCCAGGAGGTCCCAGAGCTATGGCAGTGAGCTTGCAGTACGGGGGGAGGGGGGGTAGTTGACACAGAGGGTACAATTAGCTACTAAATTGGGAAAAATGGGAAAGTGAGTGACTTTCAAAAAACGATAAGGACTTTGAAATTACTTTCTGTCATTTTTGGAAAACTTTCCCCACCTCCTGACATGACGTTTCATTAGCTAGCTCAGTCTAACGTGCTGTGGGGACACATTGTACAGTGCCTAACTCTCACCTCTCTCAGTAATCACTCATCAATGCAGTAGCTACCCTGGAACTTTGTACGTCAAAATGGCAAGCTATAATGTGGGAAACGAGCGCTTCAATTATTTATTTATTTAGTTTATTTAGTTTATTTAACAGGGACAGCGCATAGTAATCAACATATCCACAACAGTTGTCAATGGATACAATGCCCGAGTTAGCTTGAGAGCTAGTTCTCATCTGTAGTCCGTTGGCAGGTGAAAGATTGAAGACAGTTACAGCTTCATTACAGTACATAACATTACAGCCTATTACATTTCAGTTTAGGAGAGTATATAAAAAGGTGTGGGCCAGATAGACAAGAGCAAAACAAGAAAAAAAGATCAAAGTTCATAATCATACACCCCCCCCCCATTCCCCCATGTCCCCTCCCTTGTTGTGGGGGCTGCTCTACCCTCCCCACATCGTGAATGGCTGACCTTTGGGGCGAGCGCAGGAACCTGGGCACTGAACAAAAGGCTGCCTGCCGGGCCCCGATGCAAGCTGCTGCTTGGGCTGCCTGTGGATTATCATTGATCCCCTGAAACAATGGGGGTGGGGGGTCCTGCATGAGCTGGGCGAAGGACGGACAAACAAGGGGGACGGATGAATCCCTCACTCTCTCCGAAATATAATCCAGAGTGGAAGGACGCGGAATTCCACTTTTAGTTTTACAGCTCCTTTGTTCCTACAAAGGAAATTCTGCTTGGCGTGGCTTTTGACTCGGCTTCTTCCCGCCCTCCCCCCGCACGGATAAGGATTTTTCACACTCATTTAGCTGTACTCTTGGAAAAAACCACCCCACTAATTCAGAATCAAGGTTATTTCACTCCACTGCCGATAAAAGTTTTCACTAACCAGTGGATTTGTTGGTATTGACGTGAGTGCCCCTGAAAGCCGGCGATCTCTCTCTTTCCCATCACACGCCTCTCTGATTGTTTTCTGGTGGGCCTTAATTCTTTTGCTCTCTCTCAATTACGTTGTCTCTTTCAGCCAAAGCCGATCAATATCTCTTTGCTTTTCCACAGAATTATTTGGACGGTTTATTTGTATTTAAGTTGGCAAAGGGAAACGAGAGAAATCACTTTGTGTCCATTGTAAATTTGTACATCTTTGTGGGGTTTTTTTGTTCTAATTGATGAGCTTTCACTGGCGGCCCTTCCTCAGAGCAAACGACGTACAAGTGTGTTCATACTGTCTGTACACAGAAGTGTGACTGGTAAGGTAATATCAAACTCTCAGCGTAGGGTAGCTGTTTAACTCGACCAAATTTGACCCTCTGTTGACGTCTGAAGGGCAGCCTAAAACAGGCCGAAAGAGACTGAGAGATGGACAGAGTAAGAAGTCTACTACGAAGGACACAGAAAATGCTCTGTTTTCTCCCAGTGCTTGTGTGTGGGTGTTGCAGGAAGAGAGAGAGACAGAGAGACAGAGAGAGAGAGAGAGAGAGAGACAGGGAGGGCCCCAGCATGCTGGTGCTATATTTCCCTCCTTGTTCAACATCATCACAGAGAAGGATTGAGAGCCTGCTGATTAGTGCGCATTTTGACACAAAGCAAGAATGTAGTTTCCACGGAGACCCTCCCCCCTCCTTCCCTCAAAAAAAAATCCCCCGTCCTCCCACTCATGCATTAACCCCCCTCTTTTACTTATTGTGATCCCATAAATTCACTCCACATTGAAACACCCCCTCTCCCCCCAATCCCGTCCCCAGGACAAAAAGAGAAGGCAGGCCTTGGTCTCACTCACTGATGAAATATGCAGTGTCCTAGGCTGCCTCCTCCAAATTAATCTCAAAGCAGCCCCCACCCCCACCCCTTCCTAATGGGACTGCCGGGTGGATGGCTTCCATGCTCTGCCTTGGTAATTATCAAGCGACGACTGAAGACTCACCTCTTCAGGGTGCACCTCTCCCCGTAGTCCGGTTTTTGTTAACTTAGGGACATAGTTGCTTAGTTTTACACATGTCTACTTGTTTATGTATTGTATTAGGCTTAGGCATTATTTTCTGCATTGATTGCTTTATTGCTACCTTTGAATTGTGGCTACAGATTTACCTACAGGGTCCTAGTTTAACTATGTGGTTGCTCCTAGCACCCAGGAACTGCACTTCCCATTAGGGTGGCTTTCAGCTAAACTGTTCTTGACTACGGTTAACACTTTGTTGTACGTCGCTCTGGATAAGAGCGTCTGCCAAATGCCTGTAATGTAATAATGTAATGTAATGATCAGTTTACTAAGTTGTGAAATAATCGAGCGTGGATAGTTATTTATTTTATTTCTTTATTTTATAAACCTGTAGGGTTTTTTTGGCCAGAAAGCTCAGAAATACAATCAGCAATTTATCAGTGTGTGTGTGTGTGCGTGTGTGTGTGTGTGTGTGTGTGTGTGTGTGTGTGTGTGTGTGTGTGTGTGTGTGTGTGAGTGTGTGTGTGTGAGTGTGAGTGTGAGTGTGAGTGTGTGTGTGTGTGTGTGTGTGTGTGTGTGTGATGTGTGTGTCACATGTGTGTGAGTGTGTGAGTGTGTGAGTGTGTGAGTGTGTGTATGTGTGTGTGTGTGTGTGTGTGTGTGTCAGCGGACACCCTCGGACTGCATTCTGTCCAAAAACGATTCGGTTCTGACCAGAACATCTTCACTGAGGCTGATTCTTTCAAGTGAAGCGTTGGCTTGCTTTGTGTCGTCCAGAAGTGTTTCACTCGTTTACACAAACTTCTGTGGTCAGCAGTGCTGCAGTGACCCCAGTGACCCGATACTCCCATTTCACTATGACTGAGTTTGTGCTGGAGGAATGAAATGGAGTGCTGGTAGCCAATTCAGGAAAGCAAACAAAAAAGAGTGATATTGAAAAAATGAGATTTAGATTTTTTTTTTAAACACAGTATGTGTGTTGGTCTTTAGAAACACGATGTGTGTTCTAAAGTCAGAGAGAGAGAGAAAGAGAAAACCCTCACATCAATACACATTGTCAGAAAAGACTAAAAGAGAAGGCCTCCCTTATTTCTGCATCATGTCCCCCAGCCACCCACCCCCACCCCCCTGCCTCGAAAGCCCCTCCTTACAGGGCCTGAAATGGAGAGAGAGATAAAGAAGGGCAGCTGAATACAGTATCAAATATTTAGAGTGCCCCCACCCTCCTCCCCGTCTCTTTGGCCCGCTCTCCAGTGGTGCTAGCGTGAACCTCTCGAAAAGCGAGCTGTACTTATCTCAGCTTGGAAATGCATTTTCCTTCAAAGGCCAGGCGGGGGAGTTGGGCATGGCAGGACGACCGCTCTCTGTAGCCAGTGCGCTGTGATGCTGTTTGGCAGCCAAAACAAGGAAACGCTGGGCCTGCTTCTGTGTGCAACAATCCCCCCCGCCAGAACTGAGCTGCAGCACAGAGGGAGGGAGGGAGGGGGCGTTGTGTAAAACCACTCTATTCGTCAGGACGAGTGTGAGCCAAGCACCTCAGAATGTGAGAGTCAAAATCAGGCTTCCCACACGTCATGGAAAAAGCTTGAAAATCAAAGGGAAATGTCATTGAAAACCTTACATTTGTCATGGAAATGTCATGGGAAATGGAAATGTGATTTGAGTGGGAACCTCGCACTCAGGCGATGGCTTCCCTTTGCTGAAATGCGTGGACCATCGCATCGCTGTTTCAGTCAGCCACCGAGTACGTAAATAAATAAATCGTCATATTGGGGAATGCAGAAATTGATTGCTGAATTGCTGAACTGAAATGTACTGGGATTTGTATGAACTTTAAAAACATTGCTGCTTTAGCTTAATGCTGTATTTACTTTCATACTTCAATGATTACAATCTGTTTATTTGTGTCTCTGTCTGTGAAATGATTTCTTCAGCTGTCCCTGTTCCACTGGAATAAAAAAAAAAAAAAAAAAAAAGAAAAGATAACTCAAAAAAAAAAAAAAAGAAATCTTTGTTCACAAAAAAAAAAAAAAAAAATTAGAGACGCATAGATGTTCATGATAATTAAAACTCAGCAGGGGTGCCGTAGCGGGGAACGATAAACAACCAGATTGTTGTTTATTTTTCCATACGTTTTGTCGACACTCTTGCATCTATACACCAGAGTAAAGTCACATTTCTGTGTGTTTCCAAGTTATTGGCAAGCCCACGCAATCAATGAAGCCAGACACGGCATGCTCAGTTTGTTTGGAATGGGCCTCAGAATGATTGGCACACCTTGAGCTTAGAGGACGAGTGCGTTTAATAAGCGTTCGGCTCGCCCATGGGCGTGTGTAGAGCACACCCCAGCAGTGATAAGGTGCACTCTCTCTGCCATCGTGTGATGATTCATGGCTTGTATCGCACGAGGATCTCGGCTGGAGATATAAAAAAAAAAATTTTTAAATTATTTATGATTTTTTTCCCCGTTTTTCTTCCAATTTCGTAGCCAATTACACCATCTATTTATTTAGACTTACCCTCCCCCACACGAGTCTTTGACGTGCTGCAGAGCGTTTGAGGCTTGCCGTACCTTCGCCGGCCTGGCAAACACACTTTGTGTTCTTCGTCTGCCACGTGGCACGGCAGAGGCTGAGACGAACGGGCTGCGTGTGACGCACTGGCCTCGTGAAGCGCCCATCGCCCGCCTGTCGTCCATTTGCAGTTCAGTCTCGGGCGACTTACTTAACGTCTTGGGTTGTTTCATGATGTCATCACTGGAGTAATCGTGTTGGGTTGTTTCATGGTGTCATCACTGGAGTAATCGTGTTGGGTTGTTTCATGGTGTCATTACTGGAATAATCGTGTTGGGTTGTTTCATGGTGTCATCACTGGGGTAATCGTGTTGGGTTGTTTCATGGTGTCATCACTGGAATAATTGTGTTGGGTTGTTTCATGATGTCATCAAACTTCTCGTGTTGCTTTGTTAAATGATTTTAATTTTTGTTCCTAATCATGTTGGGTTGTTTCATGGTGTCAGTGAAACTTCTGCTGAAGCTCAATTTAAATATAATTTAGAATATTCCATTTTGAGATTTAGTTTAAAAAAAACTATATAAAAATGTGGCCTAGTAAAAGTAAATTTTTTCTAAGAAAACAGCAGCGAGTGTTTAGTGTTGTGCAATCGCCCCTGGTCCAGTAAGGTACAGGGGCACGGGGGTAGTACTCAGGTGTCACATCTCTCTTCCCTTGTTTATATCTCTCGCTCTCTCTTCCACAGAAACTGGCTCTGAGAAGCTGTCCCGTGGGGAACGCCAAGCCGCCCGGTCAGAGTATAGCCATCTCCGTGGTGCCGGCCAAGGCCCCCGTCTCCATGGTGAGCGCACACGTAAACGGACAGAAGGCGGTGGGCCCCGAGCCGCTGCAGATGGCTCCCATCAACCTGCAGACGCCCGGCAAGGTGTCGGCGAGCGGTGGCGTGCGGCCCGTGAGCAGGAGAGTCGGGGAGCCGCCTCGAACACAGGTAACGAACGCCGCAGCCGCCACTAAGCCCCGCCTCTCACGGGCCAGAGTCCGATTCCTCAGCGGCGCTCACAATGCAACAACACATTTACATTTACACTACAGTTAGGCAGACGCTCTTATCCAGAGCGACTTACAAGATGTGCATTAATACATGGTAAGAACAATCATTGTCTGCACAAGAGATCAGTGCAGTGATACAGTAATAGACATCATTGTTGGCAGCTGCATAACGTACCTGTAACACCGGGAAGGAAAACGTTTTTTTGACTTCAACATAGATACATATTACAAAATACAGTATTAAACATGAAACCAGTGGTGATGACAATTATTAAAAATGTACATATTTCAGTGGTAGTGGAGTCTGAAGAGGTGGGGTTTGAGTCCCAGAGAAGAGGCGAGACCGCGAGACAAAGTGTGTCAGGCTGGGAGACTCTTCAGCACGCTCAAATAATTGCTTTGAAGTTTCAGCAAAGCTAGAACCGCTTTAGCACAACAGCAAATCAATACAACATGGTACATAGACTCATCACAGTGCGGGAATCTTTTTTAACTTTTTCTCCCAATTTAGTGGCCAATTACACCCTCTATTTATTTCAACTTACCCTCCCCACACGAGTCCGCCGCTCATCTCTACGAGGCAAGCTAATTCTCTGAGGGCAGCGAACTCCGCTTCCTTCGAGACGGAATTCCCCCACCCACGTTCAACAGACACCCTTTCGCGTTTCTCAGCGAATTTGTGCTAGCTCACCCTCCCCCCTGCAGCCCCACCACGGGACAGGATCAGGAACAATCTGTGGACACCACACTGTGAAGTGAATTGCATGCTTTGTGCATGCAGAGAGAGAGACAGATACTGAGACGGATATAGAGTGACAGAGAAAGACAGAGGAGGAAAAGAAGCAAGCAAGAGTTAGAGAGAGAGAAAAGGAGTCTCTACAGCTGGGATGTAGTCGATCACCGTAGTTTCGCCCGCAGTTTCACAACGAGTGGAATCGGAGGAGAGCGGAGGGTCTTTGTTTTGTGCGTCACGTGAGCAAGGGAGCTATAGCATCAGGAGCATCGAGCAAGAGAATCAGCCCTCACCTGCAATACCAACACTTTACTCTATTTCAGTGGTATTACTCAGTGGCAGCGCTTAGGTTGTGGGTTCCATTCCCACTGAGACCACATATACTGAAAAATTTATGCATTCACTACTGTAAGTCTCTTTGGATAAAAACATCTGCTAAATGGCATATATTATATATTATACATGAATATATTACTCACAGTGTGAAAAAGAGAATCTCACACCCCCTCAGTGCTGCTCATTGTGGTTTGTCCTGGAGTTCCCAGCCCCTCTCCTCCCCATCACCCACCCAGTGATCAGGCTGGGTCTGATAGCAGGGTCGGGGGGCCTCCCCATTGTTTCACTGCTTCAGATGCTCTTATTGTTTGCTGCCATTCAGCCAGTGCGCTCCAGCTGCCTGGGTCTCGGGATAATAACACCCCCTCCCAAGCCTTGCATTGTTTCACAAACCCCAATCAAGTGGAAGGGCCACAGGGCGTCACAAACCAGGGGCCACTTTGTTCCTGCGTCGGGCTGAAGAAACAGGTTCCCCCAAACCACCTGGCCACTAATGTGAAGATTTATAATGGGGGTGTAATTGGATTGCATGCCCCTCCTCCCCCCTCCCTCTCCCCTCTCCCTCCCACTGTGAGTGGGCTGTACACATTAGATTCATTGTTCAAACTGTGCATGCCAGCGTGGTTCTAAACATTAATTCAGTGAACTCAAACTTTGCGAGTGGTGCAGTGTTATGCTGTCCCTGTTCAGATCGGTGCGTGCAAAGAAGTCGAGCATCTGCTTTGAGGGCGGAATGAAATGAAATCCTGAAACTGATCACAACCCTGCAGTTTCAGCAGCGCTGATGCACACTAAGCGAGGCTTAAATGCTCAACACAAAACCACAACTGCGGCTGCCATGAATTAGTATATATATATGCCATTTAGCAGACGCTTTTATCCAAAGCGACTTACAGTAGTGAATGCATACATTTTCAGTATATGTGGCCCCAGTGGGGATTGAACCCACAACCTAAGCGTTGCCAACACTGTGCTCTACCTACTGAGCCAACTGAGCCACCAGTTGAAAGCCACCAGCCACCTACTTGAAAGTAGGTAAGATGGGGTGGCGGATAGTGTAGCAGTCTAATGCACTGTATCTGGCTGGTCCGATACGGTGTGGGCTGCCTGTCAGGGATGCGGTTCAAAACTTGTCTCTACCAGACCGGCCCTGGTCGTCAGTCCCCATCGGGGCAGCTTTTGGCTGTCCGCCCCAGGGGGAGGGTGAGCCGGCTTGAGTTTGTCGAGGAGCAGGAAGGGCATCCATGGTCGGGTTCCGTCTCGGTGGAGGCGGATCTACCGGCCTGGAAAAATTGGTTTGTTACCTGGACGACGGACGACAGACTCGTGGGGGATGGTGAATTGAAATAATTGGCAAACAATAAATACAAAATTTAAAAGAAGAAAGTGGGTAAGACCTTTGGATAGATACCTGGTCAGACCTTCATGCACATCACCTTCACCAGGTGCTGGAAGCATCAAGTCAGAAGAAAACCAGGGTGTTCCCCAGTGCCTAGTGCAGTGATTTACATTATGGGCTGGCTGTAGTCCAGACTGTCCCGGTCCCGCTGGGTGAGGCACAATAGCCCACTTGCCCTCAGGACCTCCTGGTACTTACTTAATTGGCACAGCTAAGTCCAGTCAGCATATCAGAAATTGCTTTCAATGGGGGCTTCGGATTGCGTAGCGGTCTAACGCACTCGCATTGACTGGCGCTTTGCAAGTGTGAGCTACCTATTGCGGAGAGCCGGCACGAGCTCGAGGAGCAGCAGTAAGGCGTTCCTAAAGAGCAGGTGGGCGAAGTTCCGTCTCGGAGGAGGCGGATCATCGCCGGCCTCGGGGATATTAGCTTGCCCCAGAGGATGGGCGGCGGGCTCGTGAGGGGAGGGCGAATGGAAATAAATTAGAGGGTTGAATTGGCTACTAAATTGGGAGGAAAACAGGGAGTAGGCAAGGTCACCCGCTCTGTTGCCGTGTCAAAGCCCAGTGAATCCTGCTTTCACCTGGCAGCGCCCCCCATCAGCTGGGTCTGGTTGCTCCGGGCTCCGTTATCTGTGTATCGACCGCATTGTGTTTAGCGCCGTGCGTCGTGCGGGGGGAGGAAGGAGCGCCGGTGTCTGTGGGAATGAGCTCTCAGAAGGGGACCGTGGGCTGAGAGAGAATGTAAACACACACATGTCCGGGCCTTGGCAGCCTCCCGGGCCCTCCGGGGGAAACGCTCCAAACTGCTCACTTTGCACTAAACGAATTAAGACGGGCACCGTGCCCGCGCCCCTGCCCCCGCTGGGACCGCCAGAGCCCTAAACCAGCTCTGATATACGCGCGTCCTCCGATCTGAGGCTCTCACGCACACGCACGCACGCATGCAAGCACACACACACACACTCACTCACTCACTCACACACACACACTCACACACTCACACACACACACACACACGCACACATATACACACACTCACACACATGCACACACACACACACACACACACACACACACACTCACACACACACACACACACACACACACACACTCTCACACACACACACACACACACACACACACACCCACACACACACTCTCACACACACACTCACACACACACACACACACACACACGTGGAACGCACTCGCACTGATGAATCGAGTCACACGAGCGTACGGCAGGAAGGGGAAGCGATCCCCTCTCTGCTCTGTGTGGCGTTTCCTCGTGGGTCTGGATCCTCCACACAGAGCTGACCGCTTTCACTCCAGCCACTTTACAAAGACAATCAAATGTGGTAATATTAAGTTAAATAGAAATAAAGATTAAAAGGATCAAAGACCGATTTACTAAAATTGAATAGCTATCAGATTAATATGTGTGTGTGTGTGTGTGTGGATCAAACATATACACACATGTGTGATTTACTGATAAGATTATGTTCCACAATATTTATACATTTAACCTCATTGTGTATGTGTTTGTATCTGTATGTATCTTTTTTAAGATAAGTGGGGTCAGCAGAACAAGAGGCCACAGGTGGAAATTAGTAAAAGGCAAATTCCGCCATTTCCCCTGAAGCTGTGCGGTCTGCTCCAGCTGCAGCTTCTGGACCTGCTCCTGGTGCTCCAGCGCACTCTTCTCTGCCGTCTCCTCCGCCTCTTTGAGTCCGGCGCTCGAACCCAGTGACTCTACCCGCCTCATCTCATCGCCAAGGGATGCCTCTCTTTTTCCATCTCCCCAGCCATGATTGTGTGTGTGTGTGTGTGTGTTCAACTCCACCTTTGCCTTGCACAGCTCAATCTGGGCACTCTGCTTCAGCTGTTGGACCTCACGGGAGGGTGACTATATGTATATATATATATATATATACACACGTGTGATGTTGATCTGATATGAGATTATGTTCCACAATATTTATACATTTAAGCGTTTTCTTTACACAGAGAGTTGTCAATGCCTGGAACAGCTTGCCAGGTCATGTGGTAGTTTTTATGTTCCTAAAAGGGATTAACAAAGTGAAACAAAGATTTTTTTAAGATACTCAGCAGAACAAGGCTATTCAAGTACACAGAGAGTTGTCAGGCTAGATGCAGTATTGGATACTCTTTAGATTAGGACATGACGAGCCTAGATGGGTCGAATGGCCCGTTCTCGTCATTATGTATTCTTATGTTCTTATGTTCTTACGTAAAATATATTGTAGCCATGTTTATGAATATTATGTTATTATATTTCTAATATAAGGGGTATATTTTCACATTTATAAAATATGTGTTTCTCATTTGGAAGATTATGTATGTGTTGATGACATCGTTTTAAGGGGCACTAAAGCCTCGCTCATGAGTACCAGCGTGGAAAGCAACAGCAGGGCGATAAGAGAAAAGTACTTTCACTTTTTGCTGACAAATGCATTTCCAGAGCACCTGCAAGATCACATCGTGTGCTGACGAGCCCTGTACCTCGAATAGATATTCCAGTGGGGGGCATTTGTACATAGACTGAGGAAGAGTGACTTCTGATACAAACTCTACATGTCACTTTGTTGTCTCACTGAAATTATCAATAATTATGAACTGCTTTTATTTTTTTTAACGATTCTTTAATTAACGCATGACTGATGTTGTCATCGTTTGCTAAGTGGTGGTGCAAATTGCACACTACCATTTGGGGGCTAGGTTCACCATCGCATTCGTATCGATGGAGTGATTCGTGCTCTCATCTGGAGCGTACATTTGTTTCAGCATCACGTGAGAATGTCAGATTCCTCAGTTTCGTCATCCCAGCGCTGAGTTCACGGTGACGTGCAACAGTTGAGCGACTGTGCTGGGATATAAATATAGAGCACATGGAGAAGATGGCGAATGTGCCAGTCATGTGCTCGAGAGCAGAACTTGTGCAGCAGAGCTCGCAGAATAAGAGCCGCAGTTTTGGTGTTGCTCCAAGTGAGGCTCGTCATTCACACTGCCCCCTGGTGGAGATTGGCAGGAGTGGTGGATGGATGGGTGGATGATGAAATAAACGAATCTCACTGCAGTGCTCCACTAGGACAGAAAACTGAGTAAAAAATAAATAATAATACATTTGATCACAATGTAATCTGTTGTACCTTTTTATAAAAATACAACAACAACAAAAACACAGGAAACACAAGTAATTGTCTAAACTCATTCATTGAAAGGAAATTATGGTTGGGAACTACTAATTTATTTGCATCCTGCCACTGCCAATGATGTTGTGACCCATCAGTAGAAATCTAGTAAACACGTTCCAAGAAACCAAATGACATTGAGGAGCTTTAAGAACTGGAAGACAAAGACAGTCTGGGTCCAGGGCCTTATTCCATTTATTGTAGTATATTCCATTACATTATTCAACATTTATTTGAATAATTCTCGAGCCTGAGGGTAATTAAATAGTCTGTGCCATTACAATGACATTAAGAAAACAAACAGAATTTTTTTTTGTGAAACGGTTCTAAAGAGAAAGCATGTTGGATTGCTGGTATTCCTGTTTCATATTTAATAAAAATGAGTTTGCCCACTTTTCACAATGCACCAGTGACTCAGAGACTGTTGCTGGACCCTGTATAGTGACCATGTTTTTACCTTGTGGGCGTGACGCAGAGGGTGGTGTCCTGAGGTCCGTGACCGCGGGAATATCCAGGGGTCGAGGCTTCAGCGTTTCAGTCAAATACAGCGCTGCATCCTGGGACCTTTCCTTCACCACAGGCCAGAGGGCACTTCTTAAGACAAAGTTCAAAGTTCATCACAGGATGAAACAGGAAGGAATTGTTCAATTCAAATTTATCCACCCCCAAAAAACATACAATCTTTATTATGTTACTAAACTCTTCTGGAGGGGTTGGGGGATGCAGCAGAATAGTGGAATATTCTGTTTGAGTAGGTTTGTGTTTGTGTTTGTGTGTGTGTGTGTGTGTGTGTGTGTTCATGTTTAATATGTGTGTGTGTTTGTTTGTGTGTGTGTTTGTGTTTATGTGTGTGTGTGTGCGCGTAGGTGTCTGTGTTTGTGTGTGTGTATGTTTGTGTGTGTGTTGTGTGTGTAGTGTGTTGTGTGTGTGTGTGTGTGTGTGTGTGTGTGTGTGTGTGTGTGTGTGTGTGTGTGTGTGTGTGTGTGTTTGTCCTTGGTGCGTGGGCACACCCAGGTGTCCAGAGCAGTGTGTACTGTGGCAGGAGTCTGCCCACACTGGCCGATGTGGTCCTCCAGCGGTGCGGTCTCATCCACCAATGATCGCTGCTCCAACACTGACATTACCCATTTCTAGCACACTGAAATGCACTGAAGTTAGAAATGCACTGTGCTTTAAGGAACAAATGATTAGAGCAGGGCTACTCAATTAGTGGCCTGCAGGCCAAATTCCGGCCAATTACTGCTTTCTTTTTTTATTGGGCCCGTGAACCATCATTCAGTTTTACAAAATTTCTCATTTTTATTTATTTATTGTATCTACTTTGACAAGCCCCAAATCTTTTCTAGCATTTCTCATGCATTTAAAATGAAAGGGAGGTGGCTTTTTACTGTAAATACATTTATATATACATGAACAAAATGAACAAATCGGAAAGGAAATTGAAAGTTTTTGGCCCACCTGCACTTCATGGTTTTAAAAATCTGGCACCCCCGTGAAAAAGTAATCGAATAGCCCTGAGATTAGAGATGAGCGAGATTAGATTAGAGATGGCCCTGTGGGAAAGAAAACCTTCGGTAGAGACCACTGCAAAAACAAATTTATCACAGTATGCAGTGTCAAAAGTTTGAAAGGAGCCACAGAAGAACACCAGCCTCTCTTAAGAATGATACGGCCCTGGCTCATGCTGGTTCCCACAAAACCTTGAAAATCATTAAAAATCATTCTGTCATGGAAAGTAATGGAAATGTCCTGGAAATTGATGAAAGATTTATGTCATGGAAATTTCTGATTCCATTTTTTTTTTCTTCTTTTCCGATAACGTTACCACAAAATGTCTGTTCCCCTGCCACCTGACATGTGATTTGAGCGGGAACCCTGCAGGTGAAACAGGGCATGTGCTGAAACGAGCACGTACCCAACGCCATGTTGGGGAAAGAAACTATGAAGTGGAATTGATGGATTATCAGTGAGCATTTCCACTAGAAAGAAAGTGGCAGAGAAGACTTCTGATGCGTCCACTTCCCCCCGGGGCTGGGAGGGAACGCTGCGGGTGTGCTAGGCCTCCGTCCCCAGAGTGACATAAATGCCCCCTGCATCTCTCTCTATCCACACCCTCCCGGCCGCAGATGGCCCCGGACACAACAAACTGCAAGCGGTAAAGGACGGGGCCACGGCAGAGAGAGAGATGCGGCATGTAGTATAATGCAGTATAATGGTTAGGGAACTGGACTTGTAACTCAGAGGTTGCAGGTTCAATCCCCAGGTGGGACACATCTGCCGTTGTACCCTTGAGCAAGGTACTTAACCTGAATTGCTTCAGTAAAATATCCAGCTGTATAAATGGATTGTATGTTAAGAAATGTAAACTGTGTAAGTCACTCTGGATAAGAGCGTCTGCTAAATGCCTAAAATGTAAATGTAAATGTAAAATGTAGAGAGAGAGAGACATCCACAGCTGAGGAATTAGTGCTCTCTCCGCTCTCCACTTCGTTGTGCTCGGTGGCCGGGGTCCCCACCCCTTTCTTTAAAATATTTTTTTTGTTGTTGTTGTTGTTTAAGATTTTTTCCTGTTTTTCTCCCAATTTAGTAGCCAATTAAACCCTCTACTTATTTCGATTTAC
Organism: Aldrovandia affinis; assembly: GCA_029706075.1. NCBI lineage: Eukaryota > Metazoa > Chordata > Actinopteri > Notacanthiformes > Halosauridae > Aldrovandia > Aldrovandia affinis. The sequence continues at coordinate 6,214,115 of JAINUG010000023.1, forward strand.
CCTCCCCACACCGCAGGCAGCGCACACCGTATTGGACCAGCCAAAATACGGTGCGTTAGATCGCTACGTTATCCACCGCCCCGCGTAGTGTGTAGTTTTGAGAGATCGAGGGGGCAGACGGCAGCTGAAACAGCCCCCATCACTGTTGAGTCGGCTGAAAGGCTGATGATTGACATTTTTCTCCCCCCCCATGCCCATAACTGGCTGAGGAAGAGGAAGAGGAGGGGAAGGGGAAAAGATCAGGCCCAGTTCAGAGCTACAATCAACGTTGCTAAGCGGCGAATGTGTTGAGTTTCATTCAGCCGCCGAGCGTCTGTCCGTATGAGAAACGCCCCTCCCCAAGGTTGCAGTCCCGGTATTGTGGTGAGGCCTGAAGTGAAGGGGCTTTTTGGTTTATAAAAGAGGATCACAATTATGAAAATAAATGCCTTTTCAATGCAAGAATGTTATCTTGCCAGTTGCCATGGGAACAGCCCCCTCCTTCTCCCCCCCACCTCGCTCCCACAATGCAACAGAAAGGATGTGTGCTGAAGATCCTGCTGGTTTGGTCATTTTGCCTTATTGAAGAGGGACACAAGTTTTCCCCAGTTATCAGTATTCATCACCGCTTGGAGAATAAAAGCTCTGGGCGTGTTCGCAGAGTCTTTTAGGAGAAGCCATTCCCTTGATATGAAGTAGTAAAGTGTACAAATGCATAACACTGAGATGCACCTCGTATTGGTCATGCTGTGCACCACCTGCAGGACATTGTAAGACTGCAATCTGTATTTCTGCTCCTAGCAAAAACAACCCTATAATCCACCTCTGGATTTTACCGCTTTTCTTTTAATAGTTTTTTGTTTGTTTAACCCTTAGGAGTCGCCGATCACGCCGGCGTGATCAAATCAGTAACTGGTTCAAGATGCCGTAGCTTTAAAACAAAGTCACTTTGAGCATTGCCGTCAACTTCACTCGAAAGTTCTGGCTTGAAACCCCATGCTAGTTTGAATGACGTTGAAAGACCAAGTAAAAACGGAGATATTATCATTTTAATTTGATATAAAAATTATATTTACATGTGCGTAAAAGCGCATACAGTATGTGAGGCAGGCGTCATTTTTGTTTGAATATCTTTGGTTTACATGTCATCTTCTTGTCATATTATGAAACGGAAAAAAATGCCTAGCTAGTTTTTGGAGTTGGAGTTGGAGTTTTTGTGGAGGAGAAATGAGGTGAGTTGAGCCTCATGTGAAGGCGAATGCTAAATGTACCACAAACCTTGCTTTTGTACGTCGAGGATGGCGAACTTGAAGAAATTATTGGTAAGGAGTCTTTTGTCCTCGACAACGAGACAAAATAGCCAAGACCTCCAAGGGTTAATTGTTGACAGGCAGTGCACACCGTATCGGACCATCCAAAATGAGCCAATATAAGATCGCTGCGTATAGGAGTGGTCCTGTGCATCAGTGACAGGCTTCGGCTTAGGTGGGTACCGGCTCGGAGGAGGCGGTGCAGTGCTCACTACTGGCCAGACTATGGCAGCGAGTTCTCATATGAAGGAGGGGATGATTGGCACGAAAAAAGAGAGGGCGGGTATAATTGGATACTAACAGTGGGGGAAAGATGGGGGGGAAGAAATAATAAATAAAGTTTTAAAATAAATGTAAAAAACTGCATTCAGTACACAGTGTCAACTGTCTCTGCCAGTTAACCCCAATTTAAAAAGCTGTACGACTGTTATATTTAAGTCTTTTAAATATGACTATCCTGCCCCTGTTACACGTACTAGTAGCCATATGACATGATCATGAAGGACCGTGTGCCAGCCGGCGTGCGCTGAACAATAGGCTCAGTGTTGTGGGCTGTCGTTGCTCTGCGTGTTCATAGATATCTGTTGAACACGTCCGGTAAACTCCAGGAATCTTGCTGCCCGTGTTAAAAATGTTGCTGAGCGCGAGCGTTTGGAGAGCTGCCTCGTCTGTCTGTGTGTATTAATATCCCGTCACCTTGGTAAGGTCAGACTCCCAGCCCAGCCAGCGCAAGGTGATATAATCCCACGTCTCTCCCCCATTGAAAGGCAGGATTTATACCTCCCTCCGTGCGCCCGCCGCCCAGCGCGCCGTCTAGAGAGCGCCCTCAGAAACAGCCATCTGTCTGCCTGTCAGGCCTCCCCTGCTCCTGCTGCAGAGCGCTTTGCGTTTGCATCGCTTCACCGCTGAAGCCCTGGCGTTTGTGAAGTGGCTGCTCGTGAGGGCTCAATGACGGCCTACCCCTGGAGCCGTTTTACGACGGCAAGACACAGCGCGCGTGTGTCTGTTACCATCACAGTGTTTGAGTGGTCATTGTGTAAATTGACACTGTTATCCTTGTGGTGAGGATTGTGATAATCGCCACTAGAGTAACGTTTCGTTTAGTAAACACCAAATAGTCATACATGTCCAGTGACAGTGGACTTTTGATTTTGAGTTCCTTTTCCTTATTTGTTGTCACAAGGCATGGACAGCATTTGTTTTTTGCCATGGCAGCAAAATGTTTTTAATGAACGGTTGGCATCCAAACGAGACCGGAGACGATCCTGACACTGGAAGTACAGACAGTGAATGTTAGATTTTTCTAAATAACTGAGCAATAAGATACAGAACAACTATAATTGCTGTCATAATTATTATCATGATTACTATTATAATAATAATTATTATTATTGTTATGAATCCGAGCTTTAGAGAAGAGCGCCTGCTTGTTTGTGTTCTCCCAAATCGGTTGAGGGAGGGGTGTGCTTGCGAATACACGTGGTCTATCCAAATTGGGAGAAGAGAACAGAATCGGGGATCCAAATTGGTTACAATTTTCTACAAAATGGTATTCTTTGCAGTGGAAGAAAAGCTCAACATCTCTGTACCTTCGAATGCTGCGTACCCACTCTATTCTGTAGACATATGATCAAAGAGCTACTGCCTTACCAGTTATGCATATGTTTAACATGCACTATATTTACATTACATACATTTTGGCATTTAGCAGAAGCTCTTATCCAGAGCGACTTACAAGATGTGCATTAATACATGGTAAGATCAATCATAGTCCATGCAAGAGATCAGTTCAGTAATACAGCGATAGACATCTTTTTTTTTTGGACAGTCATCAACATAGATACGAATGAAATACGAATAAGAAAGAAAAGAATACGAAAGAAATAGAGGATATAATTGGCTACCAAATTGAGAGAAAAACAGGGAAAAAAATAAAATAAAAGTCTGGCCCCCGTATATTAAGTGGCAGTTTGAAGTTCTGGGACTATGTGTGGCCAGCTTGTCTGGGCTAAACTCTTCTTCTTCTTCTGTGGTTTCTGGCAGAGTGCGTAGCGATGAGGGAAAACCACAGACACTCAAAAAGGAGTGGAGGGGGAAGACTCCACTAGCATTTCACTTCTTACACTCATAATTGCAAACCTATTAATACCCCAGACAGGCCCCTCTGAGCAGCGCTTGACCTTTCCATCATTGAATTTGTCTCGTTACATAAAACCAGTGTCTACAGCTATAAATACAAGGTGGGGGGGGGCAATTCTTTTGAACTAGTATAGTATTCCTGCAGATTTCTGTGATATGTAATTCAAATAATTTTTTTATACATTTACTCATTTTATTTGTACAGTATGTTAAAATTGGGTCACAGCTTTGATTGTGTTCCACATCAAACAATAGCACGTATTGTGTAATTTGTTCCAATTTTTCACATATAGAAACTTGTGTTTAAACATCTTGGATCTATTGTCTCAGTTCTTTAAAAAAAATTAAATTTCATCAGTGCAAAGTTGGAGAAAGAGCTTGATTGCGATAACGCACGCTTGCCAGAAATGTAGCCTTCAGGGGGCCTCCGATAGTGTAGTGGTGTAACGCACTTGTATTGACTGGTGATTTGCGAGTGTGAGCTGCCTATCGCGGTCGCGGCTCAAAGCCCGACTGCCAGACCGGCAAACATTTTTTTATAATAATAATAATGTAGCCTTCACCCCATTTGGAGAGAGTCCTTGCAAAATGAGGACTCTCTCCAAAATCAAAGAAATCTGCCCACTTAAAAAGCTGGCCTTTCTGTGTTCTGTAACACCATGTACTTTACTGTATTGGGTTTTCAACGTGTGTTTTTCCTCTGTTTTTGTGCATCATTATTATTATTACTATTATTATTTTTTGCCTTAGTGGCACGGCCTTCATCAAAGGCTTCATCGTTATATCGTTATATTGTATGTCCTTCAAATTTTCTTCTTTCCTTTCCTTGAACTAATTCACCGGTGAACAACCCCCCCCCTCTCTCTCTCTCTCACTGCCGTGGAGCATGGACTGCACTGAGAAATCAGGTGCTCGCTATTCTCGGGACAATCGGCTCCAATTTTCCTCGCTATTAGTTGTATAGAAAGCACTTTCCTTTCCGTCATTGTTGCCGGGGGTTGAATTGACCCTGAGTCTTCATGGGGGACAATTATGGCAATTAAGATGTGGGCTCTGAGTGCGTGAGATGCGCTGAGACGTGCGTCAGAATGAGCGGGCACAATGCACTGCCAGTCCTCATGGCGCTCTGACCGTGGGCATGGGACCCGTGGATGAGCAAGGATTTCTGGGTACTCCGTTCTCCTGCAGCTTAGAGGTCTGTTTTTTTTTTTTTAAAGATTTTGTTTCAGATTTTCCCCCATTTTCTCCCAATTTAGTAGCCAATTGACCCTTCGCTAAACCACGCCCCAAAACGCAAACTGGCCAATCACAGCGCCGTGTTTTACATACTCCGACAGAGGCTCCGACAGTTTTTTTTGCCTTCCATTCACTTTCTTCATTTTCGAGCTGGTTTTGCGGATTTTTAGCAAATTATGGTTAAACGTTGTGCCTGGGGCACGTGTAACAGTGACACTCGTTACCCAGAGAGGTTTGAAGGAGATATACGTTTGTTTCCCTTTATAAAACCTAAATTAAATCCTGAAAAGTGTTAGCCAGCTAAGCTAACGTGGCTACGGTCTGGATATACAGCTCCGGGTTGCAACGTTGGTAAAGTTAGACTAAATGTTAGCTTTGTTATTCGTGATCCAGACAGCTTGCTAACGTTAAGATATTACAGTCAAGCTCTAGAAAACCAAGTGGGTAACGTTACCTTGATGTCAAAATGTAATACTATTTTTTCATTACTATTTCAGCACTTTGTCAATGGGAAGCCCAGTCCCGAGTACCCAAATCTTGTGGAAGACTGGGCTGACACACTGCTGATATTTTTGCTTTACAGAGGTCCAGGGTATGGAGCTACCTGTGGAGCTAACCAGAGTAATGTCGTTACAGCACACTATAGGCGACTAATGTTACGTTAGTTAGCTAATGCTAGCTAACTTACTACTGAATGTAACGTTATATAGGCCTACTGCTTTTGCTTTTTAATGATTGTAATAGTGAATAGAGACCTACCCAGCTTTACAGGAACAGTGTTGCTCCTTAATGTCGTTGTCCTCTGTCTCAATCGCCCGGTGATGCGGTGGTTCACTTTTACTCTGATCTGTAGGCTTTCGCTTCTATCTTAATTTTTTTTACGTCATTTTGTTGCTGAGTCAGTGTGATATCTTGAATATAACCTTCAAATGCATATTGTAGACCCTTCTGTCTGCTTCTATCTGAAATCGCTTTTTCTATTTTCCAAAAATTGGACAATATTTCTCCAGGGAGTGCAGTTAGCGACAGTGGGAGCGCCATGCTGGCTCCGAAAGCTTGACGTACTTAGCAACAATAACTAAGGGGGGCGTGGTTTAGCGAAGGGTCAATTACACCCTCTCTTTTCATGTCAATGAAACTCGTATTGTGAGTTCGCTGCCGTAGCCCGTAGTACCGCCTCCTCCGAGCCAGCACTCGCCAAGCCGTTGACTGTAACTCCGGTACACATAGAGCCACTCCTATACGCAGCGACCACATATCAGCTTCCCTCCCCCCTCCCTGGGGCGGACAGCCAATTGCCGCCCCCTAGAGGCACCCCCGGCCAGAGCCGGTGGAATCGAACCCCGGTTGCAGTGGGCAGCGTGCGTCCCGGTCAGACGCTCTTACCGCTACACCACCCGCGAGGCCTTAGAGGACTGTTTGATGTGTTAACACACATTTTAAAATAATACATAATATAATGTAATGCGTGTCTGGGGCCCAGGGACAAGAAGGGTGTGGTGTCAGTGTTGGCATACCTCCTGCACATATTCACATTTTGTAGTGCTGATAAGATGGACTGGACTTCTCTGTATGCCTGTTGCCCCGGGTGATACCTCTGTATTAAATCTGTATTAAATATATTTACTTTAAAATCTTTAATGTGTGCACACTGCCAGGTACTGACCTGATGATAATGGTACTGTGTAATCAATCCTCTCTCTCTCCTTCCCTCTCTCTCTCTCCCTCTTTCTCTCACTCCCTCGTTCTCTCTCTCCCTATCTCTCTCCCTCTCTCTCTCTCTCTCTCTCTCTCTCTCTCTCTCTCTCTCTCTCTCTCTCTCTCTCTCTCTCTCTCTCTCTCTCTCTCTCTCTCTCTCTCTCTCTCTCTCTCTCTCTCTCTCTCTCTCTCTCTCTCTCTCTCTCTCTCTCTCTCTCTCTAGATGCTGGGGGCCCTCACAGCCATGCCCATAAAGGTTCCCCAGGTGAGCTCCCTGCATCGGTTAGCAGTGCAGGCTCCCACAGTGCTACCTCAGGTATGTGCCTCTCACACCACACGGGGGGGAGGGTTGAAATCACAGCGACCGGTGGGGGCCTTGGATAGCGTAGCGGTCTAACGCACCCATATTGGCTGGTCCTTTACGAGTGTGAGCTGCCCATCACGGTCAGTCTCCCCTGGTGGGGAGCTTGTCTGTCCGCCCCAGGGGGGGGGGAGGGAGAGCTGGCACGGGCTCGCCAAGGAGCAGTAGGGTGACCTCGTAAACAGGGTTTGGCGAGTAGGCATTAGCTCATCCCGTGGAGGCGGGCGGCAGCGAGTTTGTGGGGGAGGATAAATTGAAAAAAGAAATAGAGGGTATAACTGGCTACCAAATTGGGAGAAAAACTGGGAAAAAATTAGAAACAAAAAATTAAAAAAATCACAGCATCCATAAATTCATTTTCCCCAAGAAAAATTCTGTTTGAGAGACACGTGTGTGTCTCCCTTCAGGACAAACTTTTCGACCAACCAGGGGAAGATCCATTCAGCCTCCACAGATATCAAATAACTTTGAATCGAGAAAACGGACCGTATCGATTGTCCTGGGGGTTGGCGATAAATGATGCATTCAGCTGCAGATTTCATTTCACTCATTTTTGTCAGCCACAAAATGTGTGATGATTACTCAACTACAAACATTTCTTGTTTTGTAGCAAGTGCTTCACGTCGTTCATCAAACCATACAGAAGTACTTTCAGTCAGATAGACACAACAAAGAGGAACATCACATACATACAGTGCCCTCCAGAGTTATTGGCACCCTTGGTAAAGATGAACAAAAAAGGCTATAAAAAAATGTCTCTGTTGTTCATCAGCTAGATCTTATCTTGATCTGATTGAAGGGACACTAAATTGGTACCTGGTATGAAAGGTAAAGGTTATGAGGATAGACTTAAGACCACTCAATCTATTTAAGCTTAGCAAACGGAGACTTTGATTGAAGTTTTTTTTTTATTCTTAAAAAGTGAACTACCAAAGATTTTTAAGATATGTGGGGTCAGCAGAACACGAGGCCACAGGTGGAAATCAGTTAAAGGCTAATTCCGCTCGGATATGAGGAAGTTTTTCTTTACACAGAGAGCTGTCAATGCCTGGAACAGCTTGCCAGGTCGGGTAGTAGAGGCAGAAACACTTGGGCTATTCAAGTCTAGGCTAGATGCAGTGCTAGATACTCTTTAGATTAGGACACGATGAGCCTAGATGGGCTGAATGGCCCGTTCTCCTCATTACGTATTCTTATGTTCTTATGATCTTACAATCAAAATATGAGTTTCTTTTTTTTCTGTTTGTTTCTAACAATTTGTTTTTTTTCTTGAATAATTTTGCTTCAATTAAAGGTTACATTTCTGTCATATTTTGAGTGTACGATCAAGCTGATGAACAGAGATGTTTTTGTTTAATCTTTTTTTTTTTTTTTTTTGTTTCTGATTTTATCATTTTATCCCAATTTTTAGCCAATTAGAGGATGCAAATAATTGTCCTGCGGAGGGCACTGACCGAAGTTACAGGGTGATCACGCCGGCTTCCCTCCCCCTCCCTGGGGCGGACAGCCAATCGCCGCCCCCTGGTGGCACTCCCGGCCAAACACCAATAATTTGTAGTTCATATCTTGTGCACATTGTTCATGTATTATATTATTTTGCGTCAATTATTTAGGTTGCATTGGTGTCAAGTCATTACTGGAATAATTATTTGCGGGGTATAGGTGCAATAGTCAGACTCTGAAGTGAGAGACCAATTTTCCATTGTGGAATAATTCAGATGACCACATGGTGGCAGCACACAGCATTCCATGGCTGTGGTCGGGCTGAGCAGTGACCGTTTATGACAGATGTGTGTCAGCTGCCGAGAATCACAGATGTGTGTGTGTTTGTGTCCCTGTGTGTGAGTTTGTGTGGTGTGTTTGTGTGTGTGTGTGTGTGTGTGTGTGTGTGTGTGTGTGTGTGTGTGTGTGTGTGTTTGTGTCCATGTGTGTGAGTTTTGTGTGTGTGTGTGTGTGTGTGTGTGTGTGTGTGTGTGTGTGTGTGTGTGTGTGTGCGTGTGCGTGTGCGTGTGTGTCCACTCATCTGCTGTAATTGCGGGCTTCTCTGTAACCCCGTAATCATTGTCCTGGCAAAATCAGATGCTTCACATTCAATACAGTTTGACAAGTTAAATAAATTTCTCCATCCAACTGAAAAGAAAGGCGAGCTCTGTCTCCCTGGCACCTATGAAGCGCTGTTTCCTTAATCGAAAGTGACTTTAACGAGGAGTCCCCCAGTTTTAACCCGGGGAAGACCAGGGTGAACCATCGTCTCGGAATGGCCTAGTAACTGTCCAAACACCAGTAAAAATGACAGTGAATAATGTGTGGTGACCACTGGTGTGTTGAGAATGATTTCTCTTTAATGCATGGGAACCTGTGGTACAATGCTGCACAGTAAGGCCAGTGACCGCAGTGGAGTGGGGTTCAGTATTCAATATGAGGTCGTTTCTCATCATCTCTGCGGTGATGTAATACTGTTGCTGTCACCCCTAACCCCAGTTACTGTGTAATATATACTCACTACTGGGGGAGGCGGATAGTGTAGCGGTCTAACGCACCGTATCTTGGCTGGTCCGATACGGTGTGCGCTGCCTGTCAGGGACACAGTTTGAAATCTGTCTCTACCAGACTGGCCCTGGTCGTCAGCCCCGATCGGGGGCGGCGTTTGGCTGTCCGCCCCAAGGGGAGGTGGGAGGGTGAGCCAGCTCGGGTCCGCTGTGAAGCACATAAGGGAGTCTCCAGAATGTGGGTGGGCAAATGTAATTGGCTGCTAAATTAGGAGAAAAACTGGAAAAAATCTGAAACAAAAATTACAAAAATTATAAGGGTGTCTCCAGAACGTGGGTGGGCCAAGGAGTTCACTGCCCTCTGAGAATTAGCTTGCCTCGTAGAGACGAGTGGCAGACTCGTGTGGGGAGGGTAAATCTAAATAAATAGAAGGTGTAATTGGCTACCAAATTGGGAGAAAAATCTGAAACAAATGTAATATAAATATATATATACTGGGCCACTGTTCTGTAGTGACGATGTTTAATGTGTGGATGCAGCACCCAAAACACATAGCAGCCGCTGGCACATTGTGGGTTAATTGAATAACCTTTCAAAATAGGAAATACTATAAAATGGATTGCTTATTCCCTTATCGCAGAGGGGGGGAAAATGTTTTGTGAACATAGAGGTAGGTGTTTATGGTGCAAAATAAATGCTGCCGCCGTGGAATATGTCAGTTTGTCAAATTCTGTTTTTATGTAGGCTTGTACCATTTACAATTCAAAGGGCTTCGTGGTGGAAAGTTTTCAGAGGGAATTGAAAAACAGGAAATGTATCATATGTCTGTATTAGGTTTTTTTTGTTGCTTTTTTGCTTTTCTATTTTTGCTGTTTATTTACCCAATTTAGTATCCAATTATACCCTCCCTTTTTCATGTCAATTATCCCTTCCCTCGTATGAGAGGTCGCTGCCGTTGTCCTGAGACCGGTAGTGAGCGCTGCACCGCCTCCTCCGAGCCGTCACCATAATACACAGGATCACTCATATACGCAGCGAGCTCGTATCAGCTTCCCCCTCCCTCCCTGGGGCGGACAGCCAATTGCCGCCCCCTAGTGGCACTCCCAACCAGAGCCAAAACTGGCGCGACCTAGATGGAATCTAACCCCGGTCGCAGTGGCCAGCGTAGAACGTTGTATGGTATGTGTGTTTTTTTAAATGGCGTTTCCCTCCCGCTCTCCCCCTCCAGGTTAGGCCAAAGACCCTGATCCCGGACAGCCTTCCCCACAGCCCCAGCCAGGAGCAGCAGCAGCTGCAGGCGGGCCGGCCCCCGAGCCTGCAGAGGATCACCGCCGTGGTGAGCCCCAGGACCCAGGGCCCGGCGCTGCCCACCGCCAACAGCACCGCCGCCGCCCCGCCCCCCCTGCAGCAGCTGGCCAATGGGCAGGCCGAGTCGGCCGTCTCCGCCTCCATCAGCAGCGCCGGCGTGGCCTACGCCATCATCTCCGCCTCGCCCAGCGAGGCCGTCAAGGTGCAGCCGCTCCTGCTCAGCGCCGACAGCAAGGTCAGGGTCCCGCCCGCCCGCCCACCGCCTCCTCATTGGCTACGTACCCTCCTCCTCCGCCTCCTCATTGGCCACGTACCCTCCTCCACTGCCTCCTCATTGGCCACGTACCCTCCTCCTCCGCCTCCTCATTGGCCACGTACCCTCCTCCTCCGCCTCCTCATTGGCCACGTACCCTCCTCCTCCGCCTCCTCATTGGCTACGTACCCTCCTCCTCCGCCTCCTCCGTGCTCTGATTGGTTAGACGTGATCTTACAGACAGAAACACGTTCAGGTTCACGTTGCAGGGTTTTTTCACGCACACTGTGACACCGCTGCAGATTCTAACAAAGCCCTCCCATTGGACAGTTTAAACCAACAAAAAATAAATAAACAAACAAATAACGGCGGTTCCCTGGGAATGGGAATGATGGCTCTTTTTCTTCTCTTTCTCGATCTCTCTCTTTCTCTTTCTCCCTCACTCTCTCTCTCTCCCTTCCTCCCTCCCTCTCTCCCTCTCTTCCTCCCCTCTCTCTCTTCCTCCCTCCCTCTCTTCCTCCCTCCCTCTCTCTCTCTCTCCCTCTCTCTCTCTCTCTCCCTCCCTCCCTGCCTCCCTGTCTGGAGCTGAGCTTATGAGCTGAACGCCAGTAATTAATCTCTGATGGGCCTGACTCAGAGTTGGGAGGAAGATTTGTTCCGCTCATTTAGGCAGCCATTAGCAGACAGCCGTGATCTTACAGAGGTACAGAGTTGAGCTTTAACCTTCAGGACTTTCTGCTGTCTGCACTCTCCCTAATGCCCCCCCCCCCTCTCTCTCTATAACTGGGGCTATTCCAAAACAAAAAAAGACAAATATCATTGGTCCCAAAGAGTCCGTTTTGACTTAAAATAGCCTCTATTGTAGCCGGTAGTTTGATTTGTAGTGATGGTTTCAGTTTTAGATTGAGGCGTTCAGTCTAGTTTGAGCTTCACTTCCAGGTCGACCGTTTCCAGTTTGGGTTTGAATACGACAATAATACATTTTATTTGATTATGAAGCACTTATGTCAAGCATTCTCATATGCTCAAGGCACGAGAACAAAGGTGCACAAAATGAATCAGAAACACAAAGATCTCTGAAATAGACATAGAAACGTCATAAAATCCAGGCTATAATCAAACCTCTGAGTGAAGAAGCTGTCGGGAGCCTGATTCATCCATTCAGAACGTGCCTTTTAGACCTTTTATTATGATTTAGCTTATATTTCAATTACGAGTTGGGAGTTTTAGATATACCTTTTGTTACGTTTTGATTTTGGTTTCACTGTATGTTTGTGTTTCAGTTTTGTTATGTGGCAGTTTTGGCAGTTGGTGGGTTTCCCACACAAAATAATGCCCCCCCTTTCTCTACCGTTTCCAGGTGATCATAATCCAGCCGCAGGTCCCCAGCAGCTCCCAGAACTCACCTGAGCCACAAGCCCACAGCCCCACCCAGGAGACCACGCCCTCCCCCTTCCCCTCCCCTCCTGCCAAGAAGAAGAGGGAGGAGGACCCAGAGGTAAGACCGCTGCCCCCACCCACCCCAAACCAGGCCCCACTTCCTGCCCAAACCAGGCTCCACTTCCTGCCCAAACCAGGCCCCACGTCCTGCCCAAACCAGGCTCCACTTCCTGCCCAAACCAGGCCCCACTTCCTGCCCAAACCAGGCCCCACTTCCTGCCCAAATCAGGCCCCACGTCCTGCCCAAACCAGGCCCCACTTCCTGCCCAAACCAGGCCCCACTTCCTGCCCAAATCAGACCCCACTTCCTGCCCAAACCAGGCCCCACTTCCTGCCCAAACCAGGCCCCACTTCCTGCCCAAACCAGGCCCCACTTCCTGCTGGTACACCACAATCTGCCCCAATCGCCAAGGAAACCGAACTCTGATTGGCTGGACCAATCCCACTGGCTGGATCCTCAGCACCTACAGTTGCCCTTTTGAACATAAATCTACATCATTACTGGCATGTGTGTAAATCTATGCGCTTAATGCATGATCCCTTCGATCGATGAGCCCCTCAGGCCCACTGCCGTTCCTATCGACTGTCTGTTAAGGCTAATTTATGCTTTACACGACAAGTGTCCCGCGACACGTCGGACAACGTTTTGAGCGTTCATACTTTCCGCGACTCAGGGACAACGTCCTGTCGTCTCTATGGTAACAAGCTGAGCAAACTAACATTTATTTACGTCGACAAAAAAGGCTAACGTTAGCAAGCTTTAGTTGGCCGTGATAGCAGGTTACTAGCTGGCTAGCCAGCTAGATATTGATAGTTTTGCTTAGCTAACGTTAACATGGATATCTTACCTGTCTCGCAACTGTTTCCACTTATATCTGCATTGCAGCTGGTCTGCAGATTCCTTGAAATCTCCCCCCATGAATTGGCGTCTTTAGAATAATTTATTGAGGAGTTATACATTTGAGGATACCTCCTCACTTGCTCCGCTATCAATTATTCAAAACCCCATTGCAACAACATGAAAACAACAAAACAAAGTCAGATGGAAGTAGTATTCTGTGTCTCCATGGCAATGGAGTTTACCGTGGAGTTGCCCTTCTTTGAACTTTCTCAAGAGCTTCTATGTCTTTCTTGTAGTGTGGTGCCCAGAGGACACAGAACACTGGCCCTGCCGTCACCTTAGCCTCTGAAATTCACCTGTACCTGCATAATCATCCTTCCACCGACTAGACAATATCGCTACGGACACCAGCTTTTCCACAAGCCGCCTTTTATTTCAGCCGAATGCAAGCCCCCACACACTAATACAAGCGCAATATGAAACTGTGAAACTCTGATGTCTGTTTGACTCGGTGGCGTCTTTGAACAAGAGCAGATGTCTCTTTGATGTCCGTCTTGCTGGAAACAGTTAAGTGATCCCTTTATCCAGTGAGATAATCCCACTTTATCCAATCTCAGCCCCAACTCCCCTCCCTCTGCCAGCTCCTAACAGGGAGATCTCCGTGTGAAGAAGCTCGTGAAATCGATCTCTTCCTCCCGCAAGGAAAGACCTGGCCAAATATTTTAAAAGTATAAGAATTTAACTTTGACAGATTCAATGGATATTACTATCAGTTTTAACCAGTGTAAAAGTACTAATGTTAATCTCATTATGGCACTTATGGGGAACTCATACGGGGCCAATGAAAATCTTGTGTTTGTGAAAAGTGGGAGACGTTTTTCTTATGATGGGAAAACGATGCTCATGCAAATTCACTTTTACTCATTCTCACTTAAGATAAAGCACATAACAAAATGAGTCAGTAATATGTTCTCATCATGCTGTTATAATGAGAGTTTTGACACCTAGATGACACTGTTATGATTCCAGTCCAGACCTGTAACAGTCACTGACTGACATCCAGCCGTCTTCCAGCAGCACTAATGTACCAGCATCTCCTGTTTAAAAAAAAAAAAATTACATTTTGTTTCAGATTTCTTTTCTCCCATTTTTCTCCCAATTTAGTAGCCAATTATACTCTCTATTTATTTCGATTCACCCTCCCCCACAAACTCGCTACGGGACAAGCTAATTCCCTTTCCACCTCCTCCGAGACAAAAAAAAAATGAGCTCGTGCCGGCTCACCCTTTGTTCGCCGCCCCGAACAGGGCTCCCAGCCAGAGCACTGCTCCTTTTGCCCCCAACCATAAGGAGCACGCTCTTCATGAATAACTTTTTCTTCCCAAGTGCTTGCTCTGGCTGTGCTCCTTGTTTTTTTCTCCCAATTTAGTGGCCAACTATACCTTCTATTTCTTTCACTTTTACCCTCCCCCACGAACTCGCCACCCGTCCCCACGGGACAAGCTAATACCCCGAGGAAATGATCTGCCTCCTTCGACCGGACTCGCCCTGCTCTTAACCTCCTCGCCGTACTGCTTGTGCCTGGCTCTCCCTCCCCCTCCCTCTGGGGTGGACAGCCAATCACCGCCCCCTAGTGGCACTCCCGGACAGGCCCGGACTGATGCAGTCGGCGGGTTTCAAACCACGGCTGCAGATGGCAACTTGCGTCCCAGGCCCCAGTTGCAACACACTCTTAATTATTTACCCCCCTCACTCCCATTATATTTTTCACCACCTAGTTCATGACCTAACTTACATTATTATTCTTCTGCAGAAAATTGCCTTCATGGTCGCTCTTGGCCTGGTCACAACCGAGCACCTGGAAGGTGAGTTTCAACCGTTTGGTGAACTGATGGAATCTGTGTGTGTGTGTGTGTGTGTGTGTGTGTGTGTGTGTGTGTGTGTGTGTGTGTGTGTGTGTGTGTGTGTGTGTGTGTGTGTGTGTGTGTGTGTGTGTGTGTGTGTGTGTGTGTGTGTGTGTGTGTGTGTGTGTGTGTGTGTGTGTGTGTGTGTGTGTGTGTGTGTGTGTGTGTTAACGTATAATGTAGTTAACTATTAATATCATATATTTAATATTTGCTATAATTATTATATATAGTATATATATGGTCACTGGAATGTGCATATTATTTGGCAAAGCTGCTGTTGACGTTGTTGGTACGTACGTGTAGCACATATTTATATGTTTTGAGTCTATGCTCTATAAGGCCAGTGACATCAGCTGCTTCTCCTGCTGGCTGATGCCTGATTGGACGTGGCTGTCCTGTGATTGCAGAGATCCAGAGCAAGCGCCAGGAGAGGAAGAGACGAAGCACAGCCAACCCAGCCTACAGCGGCCTGTTCGAACCCGAGGTGAGAGGCCCGCTGCATTATGGGAACGCGCGCTGTCACACCAGAGGAAAACGGCTTGAGTTTATACTGTGGTGTTTGGATACCTTGAGTTTATACTGTGGTGTTTGGATACCTTGAGTTTATACTGTGGGGTTTGGACACCTTGAGTTTATACTGTGGGGTTTGGATACCTTGAGTTTAGACTGTGGGGTTTGGATACCTTGAGTTTATACTGTGGGGTTTGGATACCTTGAGTTTATACTGTGGGGTTTGGACACCTTGAGTTTATACTGTGGGGTTTGGACACCTTGAGTTTATACTGTGGGGTTTGGACACCTTGAGTTTATACTGTGGGGTTTGGATACCTGCGTAGTCTTTTTTTATTTTTTTTATTTTTTAAGTCTAATGAAGTAACTAATGTTTTCCCTTCTGCCTTCTGTGTTCCAGCGTAAACGCCTTGCATCGAATTACCTGAATAATCCGCTCTTCCTATCGGCAAGAGGTAAAACGGAATTTACTTTCCAACAGCATAACACACCGCCTCTTGTGGAGCTTATACAATCACTCAGAGACATGCAGAGAGATGCACACGCATTAACACACATGCACATAAACACATGCACATTAACACACATGCACATTCTAGGACACACACACACATTAACACACATGCACATTCTAGACACACACACACATTATAGGACACACACACACATTAACACACATGCACATTCTAGGACACACACACACATTAACACACATGCACATTCTAGGACACACACACACATTAACACACATGCACATTCTAGGACACACACACACATTAACACACATGCATTAACACACATGCACATTCTAGGACATACACACATTAACACACATGCACATTCTAGGACATACACACAATCACATTCTAGCACACAAATACACATTAACACACATGCACATTCTGGGACACACACATGCATTAACACACATGCACATTCTAGGACACATACTATACATTGAGTGTAGTACAGGTATCAGGTATAATATGTTATGTATCACCCTGTTACTGTAGCTGTAGATGGATTATCATTGTTAAGTGCACTAGTCCAGGGTGATGTAGCAGTGTCTCATCCCAGATCGCAGTGGTTAACTCTAAGGGGGTGTGTGTTTCACAAAGCTGGTTTGACAAAGTCAGACTTACGTCAAGCTACCTGGCTTCAGCGGCGGATAGTGTAGCGGTCTAACACACCATATTTTGGCCGGTCCGATGCGGTGTGAGCTGCCTGTCAGGGACGCGGTTCAAAACCCGTCTCTACCAGACTGGCCCTGGTCGTCAGCCCCGATCGGGGGCGGCGTTTGGCTGTCCGTCTCGAAGGAAGCGGAGTTCGCTGCCCTCTGAGAATTAGTTTGCCTCGTAGAGACGAGCAGCGGACCCGTGCGGGGAGGGTAAATCTAAATAAATAGAGGGTGTAATTGGCTACTAAATGTGGAGAAAAACAGAAAAATTTGAAACAAATTTTTCAAACGTTTAAATAGACGCTGCGTTTGAAGTCTCAATGCGCACGTTCTCCGCATCCCTCAGCCCCAGGGTCAGGTGGGGTCAAATCGCCATCAGTTTTTTTAGGGGGTCTGATTTGATTGTCTGGGATGACGAGAATTCATGCACACCGCTAGGCTAACCTAGCCTGCTACGGAGCAGGATTAAGATATCCTGGCCCGTGTCGCCAGTAAGAAGCCAGACTGGATGTAAGCTTGGTTCCTTTTAAACGGAAAGCCCAGACTGTTCTAGAATATTCAGAGAAGTTAGCTGGCTAGTTAAACTTTGTGAAACACCCCCCCCCCATCCGAGGTCACCACAGTATTGCTTGGGACCGCTGTTCCTCCTCGAACCCGGCTCTGTGCAGGGCTGTCGCATGGCTCTCCCATTAACCCTGCTGCATATCTCCCTGTCTGAACACTGTTGCCAGCTACTAACTTGTTCTCTGCTTCATGTCCGCACGCCAGACTCTGAGGATCTGTGTTGGAAGGTACGTAGCCTGTCTCGGGCGTGTGTTCTTCCTCTGTTGCAGAGGAAGGGTGATGGTTGGTGTATATACAGGAGAATATTGAAATCAGCTGTCGTGAGATAGTCATTCATATATTGCATGTTGATGTTGTCGTTGTTGTGATTTGAGATTTTTTTTAAAGATAATTTTTTTTTGGCTTTGTAGTCCTCCTTTGGCAGTTTACCTTGAACTTTGGACTTGAACTGCCTAAATTTCAGTAAAAACTGTAAAATGGGGGTGTTCTAAAACTTTTGACCGGTAGTGTATATAAATATACAGTGGGTATAATAAGTATTCATTTAATAAGTATTCACTTATTATACATGGCATTTTTCACATTTTATTTTCTTACTTCATAGAATCAAAATTGAGTTCATTGGGATTTCTTGCCACTGACACAAAATACTCTATAATGTCAAATAAAATAAAAAACAACTCTAAAGCTTTTTCTTAATTGCAAA
>JAINUG010000023.1:6237033-6322033 GCA_029706075.1 Aldrovandia affinis
AAAAGACACAGAATTTAGCATTTCTAGTGAAGAAATTAGTATTTTCATGCTGATGCCTGTTGATAATGCGAACTGAAGTGTTTGAGGGGGGATTTCTGTACAGATGTTGTATTGTTCTTGCAGGTCCTTCTGTTCGTTCTTTTAGATCATCTATGAATCACACAGCGGCTCTTTGAGGCCCTTATACCTGGTTGCAGCCAAAAGTAGACGTTTTTCGAGGGCCCCTTCGTGTTCCCGTAAGCCGCGTTATCCTCCCGTTCATTTCCCTCCTTTGACCAGTATGGAAAATATGCCAAAAAAAAAAACCTTAACATTTTTGTACTGGGATCTCCATCTTACTTCAGATTCTTTCTCCTCTCCATCTTCCCTGCCTGTTTTTTCTTCTGTTTTTACTCCAATGCTGAAGATATTATTTACTGCTGGGCACTCACTTGATTTAAAGGGGGGTTGTTTTTATGGGAGGGGGGTTATTTTTGTCTGCTAGACAGTACAAATGAACACTGCCTCAAGATAGGACTTTGTGTATAACAACGGAGGTTTCTTTGATATCATTTTTTACAAATATGTACACACACACACACACAACACACTGGCCAACGGAGACTTCTTGGAGTTTCCTTTATCAGGGGGACGATTTTAAGTGAGAACACTTGTCGATGTGGTTAAGTCTTCCTGCAACACCGTGGTTTCTGCGCAGCCAGAGAGCTGGCCCCATGGCCTCCCTCTCTTCTGCTTGGTGACCTAACCAAAGGCAGTGTCGCACTCTGACTCGGTCTGGTGTGGGGGGAAGCCCTTCACAACTAAAACTGTTAACAATTTGTTTGTTTTGTTTGTTTGTTTGTTTGTTTCTTTATTTCAATATTTACTGGCTTATTTGTCACCTATTTTGTTATGAAATTTGAAATAATGCAGTATCCCTGTTGGCGGAACAAAAAAAAAAGGTTTAAAAAACTAGCGAACAAAACAAAAACAGAACAAACTGACAATATGCGATCAAATACAAAATGTACAAATATCATTTCATAAAGGAAAATTGGGGTTAGGCACTGCTCAAGATCCCCCCAAAAAAAGCTTTGAGTTGAGATCCGTTTTAAGTGAGAACTTGGATGATTACAGATTCATATCCATGCATTTGTCTGCTATGTCCAAAAAGGTTCTGTACATATGCATCCCTTTATTTTGATATCTGATAGATAGTTCTGCTGCAGCTCTGTGTCCAGCAGTTTCAGACAATCCCCCTGCATCATTGTGGTTCCAGAGATTACTCACAATCAAGGGTTCCCCATTTTCACAAACACTGAACACCTTTTCGTTTCTTCTCTGTACAAACACCTCCCTACTTCTTTGTAAGGAAATGTTTTCCAAAAACTCTGGATTCTGTTTTTACGGATTCTGAGAAACGAACCATTCATTTAAAAAATGATACCGTGCTCAGATGTGGCGTAATTCCTGCCAAATTACGTGGATTTAAACCCAAGGGCTGATGGGGCTAAACTTAAACCCAAAGCTACAAAAAGCACTGTCACTTGTGGAAACATGGCAGGAACTTTTGAACATATTACTTTAAAAAAAACATATCTCTGGTCTTCCAACAGGAAAAGTCATATCCTCAAGTCAGGAGCAGCGCCTCAATTCAATGCAAAAGTTCATCTTTGGTGCATGTGAGTAAACAACATTTAAAAAACAAAAATTCAGGGGCCTCCCGGGTGGTCTAGCGGTTATAACGTTCAACGCTGGCCACTGTGACCTGGCCTGGCCTGGCCTCTAAGTGTGGTTTATCACTAGGTCACGCAACAGTTGTTGTCTCGCCCCACGTGTGACCCATCTGTTGGCCTGACTACCGTAGTTGCAATAATGCATGGGGGTCATTGAGGATTTAATGGGGGTTCGAGTCCACCGGCCGCGCCAGTTTCGGCTCTGGTCAGGAGTGCCACCGGGGGCGGCAGTTGGCTGTCCGCCCCAGGGAGGGGGGAGGGAAGCCGACAGGAAGTTCGCTGCTCACAGGAGTGGCTCTGTAGTACCGGAGTTACGGTCGACAGCCTGGGAAGTGCCGTCTCGGAGGAGACGATACTTCGCCTTTGTCACTACTGGTCACAGGGCTACGGCAGCAAACTCACTATACGAGGGGGGGGGATTGCCATGAATACTAAATTGGGAGAAAATGTATAAATAAAGAATTCAGGCAGGTAACCAGATAATATGCCCAATTCCTGTGTCGTTCACTGTTTGGTGGATGCCACACAAACGCTGGGCTAAGTGGTATTACATATTGTTGTTCAGTTTGGCTTTAACATACAAAGTGGCTGCTATGTTGATGTAAATGACCGTTTAATACCAAGACGTTGAAATTTGAAGCTGATGCAGACAGATGGACGTAAAGCAGATGCAAGAATGTACACAACATCCAACGCATATCATTCACTCAACAAAATGGCGGATTTGGTTGGCGTTTCCTAATATCGTCAAAGGGATACTGCATGGGCTCTTGGTGTATGACCTAAGCACCGTTTACTGTGACAGGAAGCAAAATTCATCAACGAGGAATAAAAAAATCAAAAGGACCATATCAGTGCTCCATGTCACGGCGAGAATGTGCCCTTATGTGTTGTCTTTCCGAAGCTCATACCTGGCTCCTTCAACCACTTTTCCGAATTCCCCGGGAAAAACTGTGCAGTGCTATACAGATCTATTTTAATACACGACACTTCGTTGAACAAAATTTTTTATATTCTTTTATCAATGAACAAAGAAAAAAAATAATGGAGGAAAAAAATCCCCATTTGAAATACTACGGTTATTGTTTGCCAATTATGCATTCTGATGTGGCTTGCAATGTTCAATGTATTTATTTTGCCATAAAGAGGAGGTAGCAGAGAGAGAGAGAGAGAGAGAGAGAAGACAAGACGACACTGATCATTTTAGATGGAAATGTCTTTGGGACCGTTGAAATAGTGTTTTTCTTTGTCATTAACAAGGGACTGTCCAGTGGATAGTGTGTATAGGAAAGTGTTTGTCTTACATATGCCAATGTAGTTTTTCTTCTTTATAATGCATTAAAAATTGATTGATGGAAGTTTGGTGGCTGGAAAAGAGTGGTCTCCCTTTTTTTGTATTAAAGTGAAACAATAAACAAAAACAAAAAAAAATGCTGGAAACATTTCGTTTCAAACTTTGCTTTGTGTGCTAGTGACATTTCTATTCCAGTGTTAACTGTGTGAATGCCAGTAAACTGTCTCCACTGCCACTTTATACATAGAGGTAGGTGCTTCATTACTAAAATATAGAAATATTTATTTTACTAAAATATAAAAATATATTTTATTAAAATATAAAGACCCTTCGTGAATTGCCTTCAGTAGGCTATACACTAAAAGCAATGTGCAAATGCAGTTTGTTTGAACTGGGAGTTATAGCTGGTTGTTGACCTTGTTGTTGACTCCTGTGTGTCCTGTCCTTTGCTGCTTGTCGTGTGGTGGCTTTCCCTGACCTTCAAGCGACCCCTGCCGTCTCCCGGGTGTATCGGTGTCCTCCGACTGGCCTGCCCTCGCCTCGTAGCGCCGGCTCAGATGTGCTTGTCATCCCGATAACTCTCCCTGCCATCCCTGAGGAGATCTAGAGTGTGACTCCACCGTTAAAACCTCTTCTTCCTCTCTGTCCTCTGACGTCTGCGAGCTCCAGTTCCTGCCCACAAGGTACAGAGTTGCTTTTTTTTTTTTTATTTTTATTATTTGTTTCAGATTTTCTCCCATTTTTCTCCCAATTTAGTAGCCAATTACACCCTCTCTTCATGTCAATCCGCCTCTCGTATTGTGAGTTCGCTGCCATAGCCCTGAGACCGGCAGTGACAAAGGCGATGTGCCGCCAGAACTCACCAAGCCGTCGACTGTAACTCCAGTACACAAAGAGCCACTCCTATACGCAGCGAACTCATATCGGCTTCCCTCCCCCCTCCCTGGGACGGATAGCCAATTGCCAGCCCATAGTGGCACTCCCGGCCAGAGCCGACATGGCCGGTGGAATTGAACCCCGGTCGCAGTGCATTTGCATTTGAGTATTTATTCTTTTAAGTAAAATTTATGCTGACCCACTGTGCATGCTTGTTTCTGTTCCAACCGTAACGGCAACCTCAAAATTGTGTACGACTTATTAATTGCTCTTAATTAGACACATTTAATGTGTATAGAAGGATGATCAACCCTCCTAAGGCCACATGATGTCAGAAATAATTATGCATGCCCTGAAGAATCAATGTCCCGTATTCACATCCCAGGACTTTAAATCAGTCAGATCTATGATTGCTTTCATTCTCAGTAATGTGCTAAATGACAAATTATTCCTTTAGAAAAGAGGTTACCTTTTTTAATTGATTCACTTATATCCTGGCAGGTGAAATCAGTGGGGGCCTAATTGTTGAAAGTGTGTACACCCGGGGCCGTATGCACAAATATTCTAAGAGTAGGAGTGCTGATCTAGGATCAGTTTAGCCTTTTAGCTCATAATGGATATGGTTAGGATATGGCCAGGGGAAACCTGATCCTAGATCAGCACTCCTACTCTTAGAATCTTGAAACATAACAGCCCCTGGTCACTGAAACTAAACATTGTGGGAAAATGAAGAGTTAAATTACAGTGAAGGGCAACAAGCCAAACCTGTTATAAGTTTTAAGGAAAAAATGATGGTAGAACTTAAACACGTTTTCAATGTGATCAAGGGATTGGCTGTAACAAAAACCAGCATCATACACAGTGGATCCCCAGTTTTTGGAACCGCTTTATGTTCAGATTTTTCCCTCGTTTATCTCCCAATTTGGTGGCCAATTGTACCCTCTATTTCTTCAATTCACCCTCCCTCACCCGTCTCTACAGGACAAGCTAATACCCAGAGGCTGGCAATGATCCACCTCCTCTGAGACGGAACTCGCCCACCTGTCTTACAGGGACGCCCTTCATGCTTTTCGGCGAGCTTGTGCCGGCTCACCCTCCCCCCTCCCTCTGGGGCGGACAGCCGATTGCCGCCCAAAACAGGGCTTCTGGCCGGAACCCGGATCGAACCCGGGCCGCAGTGGGCAACCTACATTCACACCACTACTCATACCTTTTAACCTAGAGTTCAGGCCCGGCCCTAGATCACATGGTTTACAATAATTGCTGTATTATATTATTTTCTGGTTTAACATCAATGAGTTGGAGCTCAGATGTTACTGGTTTGCAGTGGTTCTCAATCCTGAGTTGGAGCCCAGAGTCCATGTATTTGAATTCCACCACCAGCACACCTGATTCAACTAATCAACGCTCGTTAAGTAGAAATTTTTGAATCAGGTGTGCTGGTGGAACTGAACAAATACATGGACTGGCTGGTCTTCCCCTTATGATTAAGTTACTGCGTTATGCTATATTCCCATACTGAATAGCCAGGAGATTTTAATGGACATAGATGGGATTTTCCCCCCCAATATATTTTATTAATAATATTTAGGTCAGGCTTCAGATATCAATCAATCAATCAATCAATCTTTATTTTTGTATAGCGCCATTTACAAACAGGTTGTCACACAGCGCTTCACAATTGGCATTTTCCAGAGGGAATCAAAAAACCAGAAAACCATTGGAGCCAATGTGGGAGACTGGAAAATTATTCCCTGACCCCTTAAAAGGCGGTCGAGATGAACTCCTGGAAAATGGTGGGATACAGAGAAAAACAACACAAATAGTCCTTGAGGCTCATGAGGCTTAACAGACCACCGGAAGGGCATTCTAAGTGTAGGGTGGGGTGGACCTCATCCCTCCAGATACCAGGGCAGGGCGGGGATGGAACCAGCAGCTAGGGTCCGGGCCAGCGGCATCCGGCTAACACATGGCAGGGGTGGGGGTTGACTCTGGGGCAGGTGAGCTCCGGGCAGGTGCCACGAAGCCGGGGAGAAAAGAGGAAAGGTGCAATTATGACTGATAAATATCACACCGGATCAGGGGGAAGAGTAGAGTGATAGCACTTTTGCACCAGCAGAAGTAATCTAGGGCAGGATAACGAATTAGGTGAGTGGCACAGGGAGCACGCAGCCATGAGGGCACTCAGAGACCATCCCACCACATCATCAGCAGTCCTGATAGGGGTGGATCATCACTTATGATTGGTGACAGTAAAGATAGCTCATTGCACCAGAAGGCTCTATTGCTACACCCCCTCCACATCTGCACCTAAGAGGGAGCAACAGCTGTCCTACTGGTCACCTAGCTGTAACATTACTGTACAGAGGGGTGTGTGTGTGTGTGTGTGTGTGTGTGTGTGTGTGTGTGTGTGTGTGTGTGTGTGTGTGTGTGTGTGTGTGAGTGAGAGACAGTGGAGTCGTGCCCATTCACTTTATCCCCCCCCAGCAAAATTGTCCATTTAAGCATGTTTGAATAAAATTCCAGTCGTAAATATATAAAATTTGTCAGGCTTAAGGAGGAACTAGACCAGATGGCTGTTCTTGCCACAAGGTAATTCGAAGTACACAGCTCAATTCCGTTCACGTAAGTACGTGGCGCTCATCACGCGTTTACGGGAGTTTACGCGCTGTGCTAGCTGCTATGGTCTGAAGCAACGTAGCAAGTTCAGGGGTAGCTAAATCCACATGTAAATATTTATTTTGAACGGTTAATTGTGTAACTCGAAATTGGCTAGTATATCACAATTCACCAACGTGATATAAACAATTACCGCGTTAGGCTGGTCTGGTTTTGTACGATCGTTCAATATGGTAGGCCCATTCCTGGTTCCTAAATTGTGACTAGCTTGCTTTTCCAGCAGGTGCTGTGTGACGCGCACAATCAATCTCAAATGGCTTCTGGAAAGTTTCTAGTTCGAATAAGTTTGAGGAACTCAACGAATCCCTTCAAAATGTGTCCGAGGAAGAAGACTTTCCGCCCCAGAGATGTGCAGACCGAAAGGGGTGAGTACACTTGCGAATGAAAGCACAAGTTCATTTCTGAACAATTGCAGTGAATTGAAATTGATAATTGAGAGTTTGCATTTAATACGCACACAGGTTTCGTTTGCTCGCAAAAACCACCAGTTTTTTTAAATTTGTGACCAAAGAAAATGTGATATTGTTTTCAGTCAGCTTCAATGGGGAGCGAATAGTTAAGAAGTTACTGTAGCGCGTGGGTAATCACTCACACTTAATGACTCGCTGCCGTTCCACGAAAATAATGTCCATTCTGTATCAAAATCTACTAGTTGGAGATGTTAAATATTTCAAATATCTGGTAAATGTATCCGCCCTTAATCTTCCGACTGTCTGGCGCTGAAATTTACGGCGCGTTTACACGATATGCCGCTGTTACAGATATCAAAACGTAATGCCTCATTCCCCCTGTTCAGATGCGTCTGCGCGGCCGCCATATTGGTGCAGGCAAGGTCCGCGTCTGAACAAACGCATGTGTATTGAGAGATTCAGACTTCCCCTGATAAAATCTACTGTAACTCGCTTAATTCTAAACCAATTGTCGTGAAATGTGGCTTGTTTTAAACGTGAGACATGTCTTAATAACATGCAGAAAATTATTTCCAAATTTCACAATTGTTTAGTTTCCTCAACAATTTTCCGCAGAACGTGGAATGGCTGTTATGCTTCTGCTCTGCGAACATGCAGGGGTGTAGCACGCAGACATCCACATGGGTGTTTGCAAACATACTTTCATGCAACATTAACGCCTGCACTAGGGGGGCAGTGTCGCATTTACTCAAACTAAAGAATGTACAGAGAAAGAAGAAGAAACCCAGAAACTGACATTTGTTTCCCGTTTGATGTTTTGGTTCTTGGTTTTAGTTCCGTTTTGGGTCTTGGCTAGGGTTGCCAACTGTCCCATTATAGCTGGGATGTCCCATTTTTGGGCCAAATTTGGCTCATCCCATACAATCCATTCCTACAGGGCACACTGTCCTGGAAATTGCATCCTATCATCTGCATTGGTCGTCTGTTAATGATCACTTGAGCATGATTGGTGGTTGGAATGAAAACATGCAGGGCAGTGTGTCCTGGAGGAATGGATTGAGAAACACTGCTGTACAGGACGTTCCTTGTCCCATATAACAAAATACCAGTCAGACATCAAAATAGAATCCCATTATATTGTAACGATGTAAATAAGTTCAGTAGTAATGAATGTTAGCTTAGCCACATCGTAATCTTGGGGGGTGCCATTGTTATTGTTGTGTTTAGTCTCCCATGATTCCTGGTGTGCCAGCTCCCCATCACCCCTTGTGTCATTGAGTGGATTAGTGTTGTAACCGTGACTGTGTTTGTACGTCTAAGAAGCGACCCCCGTGAGTTTCTCATGTTCTTGGTTCTGCCCTGCGTCTATAAGCTTTGTTGTCGTAAAGCTGGTAGCGCGATCACGGGAAAGCAAACTTTCCTGAGTCTTCCTTCCTTCCATACACACTTCACCCTGTGTGCCCCGCCTTCTGTCCTGTGTTTGGATGATAGAATGTTGGCAAACCTAGTCTTGGTCCAACCCCAATACTACTGGATATACTTCCCTGCTCAACCAATCAGTGTTTGTTTGATGCACAGGACCACAGCTACATGCGACGCATTGTTTACATTTTTGAGGTGTGCATGTCGGCTCCTCTGCGAGCCTCTGTGGGCCACGGTTACCCTTAAACCCCTTCTCTGCGTAGCTATGCAGAGACGTTTACGTGTGTCTTCACAGAAGCATAATTCTGTCTATACACGTCAATGGTTCAGTGAAACTGCCCTGCGAGAAGGTGAAATTACGTTTTGAAGCCGAGAAACTTGTTTTATGATGAAACGTACATTTTGCTTAGTTTATCATGCTTTTAAAAGGCATCTAGCCTGGAAATGATTGTTTTTTCAGATGTTTGGCATTTTTAGTTTAATCACAAGTTCTACATTTACATTTTAAACATTTAGCAGACGCTCTTATCCAGAGCGACTTACAAGATGTGCATTAATACATGGTAGGGACAATCATAGTTTGCACACAAGCGATAGACATCGTTGTAGGCAGCTGCATACCATACCTGTAACACTGGGAAGGAAAAGGTTTGTAATTATTATTATTTTTTTATTAAATGAGAAGGCAGGGATACATGTACAAGAAGTGTCGGCAGTGTTGATGACAATTGGCTAGATGTACAGAATTCAGTGGTAGTGGAGTCTGAAAAGGTGGGTTTTGAGTCTCTTGCGGAAGATCGCAAGTGATTCCGGAGTTCTAGCACCATTGGTGATACGACGATATTTGTTTCCCCAGGAACTAGGAACCTTTAGAGGAACTCACTGCGTTTCCACCGCAGGGACCAGGGTCTACATTTAGTTCCAGGGACATTACTTTATCCCCAAAAGAGTCCCTAGTACTTTTTCGAAGTACAGGAACTTTGGAGGTGGGGCTTACAGCGCTGAACATTTCTGATTGGTCAAGTATGGTAAAAGACTCGCAGCATTGTGTTTCAACCGCCATTTAAAAAAATCGGCAGTAGCGAACCAGTTGTTTTGGAAAGATCTACATGGAGCAAACTCTGAAGCGTTGCTGGATGTCATGCTATTTCTTTGTTTAGATCCATGGAGAGAAAGTGATCAGGCTAGCTAACTAGCTAGCCAGGCTAACTATTGTTATGCTAGCCAAAAGCTAATGTTAGCTAGCGTACAACCCCCCTTAGCCAGACTTTATTCTTAAAATGAATTAGAAACGTCTAATATTTGATATTATATGTTTATTGACATCAGTGACAAGTTAGCTAGCTAGCTAGCAACAAAAACATGGTCACGAAATGTCATTATTTTAAACAACCGGTCTTTTCATGAAGTGAGAAGGCTAAATAAAGAATGACATGCATCTAATTTGCCTAATCTTCGCGGTTCTTTAGAGCCCTGTGGAAACACAGACTACAATGGACTGAAGGAACCTTTTAGTTCCTTGAAAATAGTCCCTGGGACTAAAAGTTCTGGGGACTTTTTGGTGGAAATGCGGCTTAATACTTCTATGACGCCAGGCAGTGTAGTGTAATGGTTAGGGAACTGGACTTGTAACTGAGAGGTTGCTCGTTCGATTCCCAGGTGGGGACACTGCTGTTGTACCCTTGAGCAAGGTACTTAAACTGAATTGCTTCAGTAAAATATCCAGCTGTATAAATGGGTTCCATGTAGAAAAAATGTAAACTGTGTAAGTTGCTCTGGATGAGAGTGTCTGCTAAATGGCAAAAATGTAAATGTAATGTAAAAATGTAAATGACAGGGTTCCCAAGCGTCATGGAAAAATTATTCTGTCATGGAAATTTCAGATTCCATGTAACGTTTTATATATTTATTTTTTCCGATAACGCTACAGTAAAATGTCTGTTCCCCTGCCACTGTTCTGTTCTCTCTCTCACACACACACACACACACACACACAATGAGATGTATATTTGCACTGGCAACAAAACCTGTTAAGTTATGAAACTAAAATCCATTTTTGCAGTCATTGAAACATCATGGAGAATGGAAATTTGATTTGAGTTGGAACCCTGCTATTAATGATAAAAATATAAACCACGAATTGTAATAACTATGCAGGCCCATTAAAATGGCTAATGTAAATTAAAATAATGTTACAATAACTGCTTACAACTGTTCCATATTATTAATAGATACAAAAACTATGTGCCATTTAGCAGACGCTTTTATCCAAAACGACTTACAGTAGTGAATGCATACATTGTTCAGTATATGTGGTCCCAATGGGAACGGAAACCGCAACCTAAGCATTGTTAGCGCCATGCTCAACCTACTGAGCCACAGAGAACCACAACCATAATTTATGTATTTATTATGATGAATGTACTTGGGTGAGTGATTTTGGGTGAAATATTACGGTATAGTTTTACAGCATTTTACTGCCATGAGCTCACCGCAAGCACAGAAAGCTGCCCTGTGGGCAAAAACGAACAGGCGAGTTCCGTCTCGAAGGAACTCAAGGTTCATTGTCGGCCCCCGGGGGGGTGGCTGGTCCCGTAGTTGTGGGCGGCGGGCTTGTGTGGGGGAGGGTGAATTGAAGAAATAAAGGGTACAATAGGCCACCAAATTGGGAGAAAAAAAACAGGGGAAAGAAACCCCAGTGTGTGTCCAGCAGGAGAACATGATTTCTTGCATTAGTATGATAACATAACCCAATAGCAGGGCATGTGAAGTAAAGCCCATATAAAATCCACTTCATAAATGTTTTTGTGATCTCTTTGATGGGAGAATGGCCATGATCTGATTAGTGGGGGATGTACTTATCAAGTCAGTGTGTGTTTGAAAAACTTGCGCACGCAATCGGTTATTCATAAAACCGTCAACTTACCATTCGTTAGGGAAGATGGAATAAGAAGCACTCATTTGTGAGTTGGTAAGTGTAAAAAAACGAATGTCTGTTTATAGGGACCGGTTCAACCTGTGCATGAAGTATGAGGAAGTGCACCAGGATTAAGTCTCCAGTGGAGATGGAATTTAGGTGAGTGCACCATATATTTTTTTCTTTTTTCTCTCTGCTTTTTCCCCATTTTTCTCTGAATTTAGTAGCCAAATATACCCTCTTTCATGTCAACTATCCCCCCCAATATTCTGAGTTCGCTGCCGTAGTCCTGATACCAGCAGTGACATGCGGCAGAGCACCGCCTCCTCCAAGCCGGTACCCGCCAAGCCGTCACCGTGGTATAAACAAAGGGCCACTCCTATATGCAGCAAGCTCGTATCGGCTTCCCTCCCCCGTCGCTGGGGCGGACAGCCAATTGCTGCCCCCTAGTGGCACTCCCTGCCAGAGCTGAAACTGTACCCAGGTCTTTGCAAAGGAGACCGGTGTTATTACACTGCACCCCCCACCCCCATTTTTCAAGTATGTGTTCTTAAGTATTTCCATTTTAACTTTTACTCCCCTACATTTCAAAGGCAAATGGGGTTAAATGTAGGACATTTTACTTTTACTGGAGTAATATTTTATCAGGGTATCTGTACTTTGACTGATGTGTAGTGTAATGGTTAGGGAGCTGGGCTTGTAACTCATAGGTTGCAGGTTCAATCCCAGGTGGGGCACTGCTGTTGTACCCTTGAGCAAGGTACTTAACCTGAATTGCTTCAGTAAAATATCCAGCTGTATAAGTCACTCTGGATAAGAGTGTCTGCTAAATGCCTAAAATGTAATGACTGATGTAAAGGGTTTGTGAACTTCATCCACCACTGCCACCTGTGCATCATACGGATCTAATGCTCCCCTTTCCAACTCCACAGGACATCTGTTGCCCAGGAGGCTGATGGTGAAAAGTGCTGGTGAGAATTAATATTTTATTACTGGCTTGATCTTTCAATTTAAACAATGCATGTGCATCCAATGTCCACAAAAAACAACAAGGCACAAAGATTCAGGTTTGGAGATGAAGAGTGTGTGTGGGGTGCATTCTGTTAGAGACGAATATCAAGATAAACATTTTCCAAACAGTGGCTGCCATTTTAGAATGAGAGGAACTCGGGCACAAACTTATAAAAACGCTGAATAATTTGGCTTTTTTTTCTCATTCACGGGCACAATATTGAGGCCTGATGTGAAGTCAAGCAACAGGGATGTGAGAAAGCTCTAAAAAGGACAGGAAATGGTCTCCATTAGTGCTTTTGCCACTCCTGGGTTGTCTCCACTCCCAACTCAGACATAAATAGAACATGTTGAAGATTGCTTTCAAGGTTATCAAACACCGCTGCTGCCAGCATTCCGTTGCCATGGCAACTCTCAGGATGAAACAGTCGGGTCCAGGTATTCGAGACAGGAGTCGAGAGTTTTTTGTCGTTTGTGTTTAAGGCAAGAGTAGTCCATTCTCCTTAGGCATGGTGTTGTGATCTTGAAGTGGGCATCTTTGGGAACAACCTAGTAAAAAAAAAAATGTGAAATGGTGAAAGCTGCCTTCTCGTGCTCGGTTTACACTGGGTCTTAAGATCAAACCAGTTTAGAAAGCCGCTGTGCCGCTGCACGGAACAAAACCAACGACCAGTCCAATGCCACATTTATTAAGCTCTAGTTCGTCAATTAGTTCTAATCTCGGTGAGAAGGTGACCAGGAGGACGTGATCGCCGTCTTGTGGTAAGTGTTCTGCGTGAAAGCGGCCCCCCTCTTGTGGCGAAGCGGGCGGGCTGTGCGCTTGGGTCCGGTGAGCTCAGGGCAGGACCTGGCCGGGCGGCGAGCGGGAGCTGAACACCGTGGGGTAGTGTTCGATCAGGATCTCGGTGAAGATGTTGAGCGGGGTGAGGGCGCCCAGGGACACAGAGCCGTGCGACGGCCACACCAGGTTGACCGCGAACACGCAGGCCAGGTTCGACGGGCTCATCTTGTTGACGATGCTCTGCTGAGACACCTGCAGGGAGAACAGTAAAGAACCGGGACTTGAGATGAAATGTTCTCAGAATGTTGAGCAAGGAAGCGGCGGACGCATTGTGATAATCATTAAGACGTTGGTGAAATGACAGTTCCTCACTTATTCCCTTGCAGAACTACATGTGGAAGTGCAAGTCTTTTTTTTGTTTGTTTAAAGTGCAGTGCTGATCCCTGGCATTGCCACTAAGCCCTGCAACACATTTCAGGTCATTTAGTTCTTGTTTGTCGCTCCTGAAAAGGAAGCTACGCTGCCTCAGAGTCACGTCCTCACACACACGGACACAGTTACAACATTTCACACTGGCAGGGTTCCCACGCGTCATGGAAAAACCTTGAAAATCATTCTGTCATGGAAATGTCTGATTCCATGTAACATTATATATATTTTTCCGATAATGCCACTGTACTATAATTGCCACCTGCCGCAGCTGTGTATTGAGATTTGTATTTGCACTGGCGTTAAAACGTGTTAAGTTATGAGTAAAGTCCTTTTTTTGTGTCAGTTGGAAAAAAAAAAAAAGTAATTGAATTGTCATGGAAAATGGGAATTTGATTAGAGTGGGAACCCTGCATTGGTGCTGTGCTAGAAAGGTTGTCCAATGTTATTGGAGAAGGGCCGGTGTGGGTGCAGGCTTTTGTTGTAACACCAGGACCGACACTCAACTAATCTCAGTCTTGATTGAAGACCATGATCCGTTGATCTGTTGAATCAGGTGTGTCGCTGCTGGTGTTGCACCCACACCGGCCCTTCCCCAGTAAGACTGGACCCCCCTGTCCTAGGTCAGGTTATGGATTTCTCTTTGCAAACAGGTATGTTTAATGTTAACTGCATCGCCAGCTTTTTGTTCCAGCTCCTTAGCCATGAAATCGCAGGGGGGCACATTGTGGGTAATTAGCCGCTATTCTGCCTAATTAAACAGTCACTTGTCATGTTGACTAATTGCTCCAAGGGGAATAACTAAACAAGATTATTCCGTTTTGCATATAGATTTTCCACCGGGTTCAAGCCGCAATGAATCAACATCAAGTCACCTCTTACACCAATCAACCTAACAGCGAAGACAGCAGGGAATTCAGAGCATTTTTGTCTGGGTAAGAGCACTATGTTAAAATACTCCTGCTAAGATTG
Source organism: Aldrovandia affinis (assembly GCA_029706075.1). Taxonomy (NCBI): domain Eukaryota; kingdom Metazoa; phylum Chordata; class Actinopteri; order Notacanthiformes; family Halosauridae; genus Aldrovandia; species Aldrovandia affinis. The sequence continues at coordinate 6,251,540 of JAINUG010000023.1, forward strand.
GGTGTTGCGTCTGCATTCTTAAGATAGCCAAAGCCATCTATGTAATTTCGTTATAATTGTGTGTTGAATGCATACATTTTTCAGTATATGTGGTCCAAATGGGAATCAGACCCACTACCTAAGCGCTGTCAGCGCCGTGCTCTACCTACTGAGCCACACAAAATCACCAGATTATCTTCCATATCAAATTTACCAAAAAATACAACAATTTCCTTTCATTTTAAAAATGTTTTGCTGTGGCATATCTAACCCTGTAGGGGGCAGTGTGCTGGGTTGTAAATACTGTTTGTTCCGCAATCTACAGATCTATCCCAAAAGCCCTCAGGATCTGTTCTCCCTCGTGCAGAGTACTTCCTGATCTCTCCCTGCCTGTGTATTTATAGGAGTGTCTGAGAATCCAGAACTGTGTGAGTTCATTGTGAGCCCCCCAAGGGGGTGGGGGCTGTATTCAGTTACTGTGTGGGTCTGGTGTCTGCTAAAAACTGCAAAATCAGGAGGCAAATGATACAAGACAAGTAAAACAAACAAGCATTTCGATCCAAAACATCAAAGCTGCATGGATATTATTATATTATATATATTATTATATTATATATTTTATTATTATTATATTATATATTATATTATTTGTATATTGTATATATTATATTTTACTATCTTACAATTTTTTTTTTTTAACAATTTATTACTGTATTCTATTGTGTACTGTTGTGTTGTGTTGTGAAGAGAGATCCATGGGAACAACAAATCTCACTGCCATGTACGCATGTGTACGTGATCAATAAAAACTTGAAACTTGATACTTGATAATGGTGAGGTTTACAGAAAATGTTTGTCCCACAGGGAGGAGGGGGGATGTTAATGACTAAAAAGGCCCAGTGGCCTACAGTCATTATATGACACGGAGTGTGATGCTGTGCTCACCATGTGCAGGAAGCAGACCAGGTACTTGAGCACAATGTAGTTGTGTTCCGGAATGTTCTCGATCACCTGCTTGACCGTGGTGACCCTGAGACTGCTCTCCACCTCTGAGGAGGAGAGAGAACACGAGATTACATAATGAGGAGAACGGGCCGTTCAGCCCGTCTAGGCTCATCGTGTCCTAGTCTGAAGAGTATCCAGTGTTTCTCCCTCTACTACCCGACCTGGCAAGCTGTTGCAGGCATTGACAACTCTCTGTGTTAAGAAAAACATCCTCATATTCGAGCGGAATTTGCCTTTAACTCATTTCCACCTGTGGCCTCTTGTTCTGCTGACCCCACTTATCTTAAAAAATCTTTAGAAAGAGGGTAAAACAGAAGTGAAACTGCAGAGCTGTGTTTTGGGAGCGGGCAGCGTTATTGCTAGTCTCATTTCTTTCTGTGTTGCCAAGGCTCATCGACTCCAGGCTTCAAGGGCACGGACTGACACACCTCAGGTTTCCATGAGGGGGGCAAAGGGACTAAAACTTCAGCCAGGAAAAACGTATCGATTTGGGCCTGGATTCAGTTACATGATTATTGCCATTTTGTCCTTCACTTTGAAAACAAATTCAATTTGAGCCAAATGTCACTGTACTTTCACTACTTATGCAAATTAAATGTAAAAGGTGAGAAAAGTTGGTTAATGTCAGCAACCAGTAGGGGTGTAACGGTACGCGCTGTGAACCGAACAAATGCAATCTTACTTTAACTTGGCACAGCCCAGCCTCGTAGTCAGTCTGGCAAATGCAAATGAGAAGCCAGAGCCTGAACACCCTCCCATATCATCCCACAGTTTTATTTAAGAACGATATGTGCCTCACTTTGTTCAGTAAATGATGCCCAATTAGCCACTGTTTACAAAGTTCATAATAAATTAAAAGCAATGTTATGTGAAAAACTGGTGTAAGATTGAACCCCCTTCTATAAGGCAATGGTTAGAAATTGTAAAGAGATTTGTATAATGGAAAAAATGACATACCAGCTCAGAGTAAAAGAAAATGTGTTTGTTAGTAATTGTAAGAAATGGATGACTCATGATGATACTGTAGAAAATGCTCATCACAGAACAACTGATACATGAATTCAAGATACTAGATTTGTATTCGCCCTTTTAAGGACAAGGTGATACCTGTAACCATGACTGTTTTGATGTGTTTTTATTTGTATGCTATTGTTTTTCCATATCTTTTAATTTTATTCTATTTTGTGCCCTTTTCTGTTTTCTTGTATTATTGTATATGTGATATATTAACAAAAACTCAATAAACATGAAAGTGTAAAATAAAAAAAATAAACTGTTATGTTTTGCATTTATTTTTCCCCCCGCTGTACCGAACCGTGATTTTTGTGTACCGTTACACCCCTAGCAACCAGTGGGGGAAAAAATTACAAAAAAAAGTAATGACAGGACATGAATTGTAAGTGAAGGCGGGGGGTGGGTGAATGTGAGGGGTGACTCACGGACGATGTCCTGCATGCGCTCGTACAGTGGGAAGGTGAGCAGCGGCTGGGCCAGCTCCCGCAGGAAGCTCTTCAGGATGACGGCTGGGACGTGGACATCGTTGTGCTGGTCGAAGTCCACCGCTTTCCCTGTGCAGGGGAGAGAGAGACGCCCCCTTTAACTCCTCACACACTGGCTGGGCTCAGGGCCCACCGCTAAACCTCACCCTTCCCCAATTCTGTTTCACAGAACAGCTCGATGGTGCTGAACCACTGAAGAAGAAGCGCATTAGTCAGGGTTCCCACTCAAATCACATTTACATTTTACATGACATTTCAGTGACTTTACTTTCATAACTTAACATGTTTTGTTCCCAGTGCAAATACACATCTCATTGTGTGTGAGAACAGCCGTCTCAGGTGGCAACAACGGTGGCAGGGGAACAGACATTTTGTGGTAACGGAAAAGGAGGAAAAAAATATATAACGTTACATGGAATCAGACATGACGTGTGGGAACCCTGATTAGTGCACAGCAGGGCCTCGGAGGCTACAGTGTCTGCAGGTATTTACTCCATCCACACACCACACCACCTCATTCACCTCCTGGACCAAGGATGTCAACTAATTACTGAAACCAGGTGGTGTAGAGCACGGTTGGAGCAAATACCTGCAGACACTGTAGCCTTTGAGGCCTGGAGTTTAATAGCCCTGATGTACAGTGTATAGATATGTCAAATACAATCCATTTATTATTATTTTCTCATTTCTTAGTGATTGGAATTCAAACTCAGATTTGAGGACTGCAATGCCTGTTAAAACTGACAGCCAATAATCTATTAATAACTGAAATTTTCATATTTCTTTTCCCCCCATGTTGTAGGACACAAATGTTGGTCGAATCCTGGCCATTAAATGTCTATGTATGGATCCACCATCTCTGGGTGTCTTGAGGTAAGACTGCCCCCTGCTGCCTGGAGGGGTAAACAGCACTCACCCAGGTTGTAGAGCTTCTGAATGTCTCTGATCAGCTGCACGCGGGCCGATCTTCTGAAGATGCCCTCTGTGTGGAGTCCTAGCAGCCAATCACACGCCAAGTACTCAATACCCACTGGTGGGTGCCACACACGCTTATATAGGCAGGGAAAGCTGTTGTTCATCACCACTTCCACTGGTCACTTAAAGCAGTTGATCACACAGTGAACTCACCCTCATCTGGTTTATTGGCTATGAAGGGGATGATCATGACCCTGTCTGAGTTACTGAACACTGTGCAGAAAGGGCACAGCAGCAAACTTCACTCATTTGTTTTTTGTTATAGGTGTTTAATCTTTACTTTTTCACCCAAATTTACACACGACTGGGACACGTCCTCCTCCATCCTATGCTGAATATGGCAGACAGTAAAAATGAGATGTGACATCCCTCTGAATCTGCTGGCATTGAACACCACACACTCACTACCCAGTGTAGCAGATGAGCTTTCCTTTCTGAAGGAATAATAGTGCACTAAAAAACTTACAAATAATCCCACCCCACCCCACCCTAACCCAGGGATTTCTTCCCATTCTAATGTTTGTATATATGTTTTGTATGTTTTTGTGTTGTTTAAAACATAATTGTTCACAAACATTCAAATGAGAAATGAGTACTATAAGAGGCTGTTCCCCAGTGGCCTGATGAATGATGGAGTTCCCTGTTGAATTTGGGCCAGTGTGTGTGTCGCCGTGGGAACGGCGCACAGACAGAATCCTCGTCCATTCCTCTTACCTTTCTGTTTCAGGTAGGACACGGTCTGGGACATGACCGGGGGAATGAGCACGCCTTGGTTTTTGTCACGAATGCTGGACGTTGGCGGAAAAGGGGACAAAAAAAAAAAGATGGCAGAGTGGTGTAATTTAACAAATCACATCTCAATATTTTATATTTGTAATGCTTTTCTTTCTGTAGTTTATTGGGGAACAGGTGTTATAAATGAAATGCTAAACACTATAAATGCAATGCATCTGATGCTGGTTTTTAACATTGACATTTTAGCCATTTAGCAGACACTTATCCAGAGCGACTTACACAGTTTACATTTCTTTACATACAATCCATTTATACAGCTGGATATTTTACTGAAGCAATTCAAAGTACCTTTGCTCAAGGGTACAATGGCACCTAGGAATTGAACCAGCAACCTCTGAGGTACAAGTCCAGCTCTTAAACCATTATACTACACTGCCACCTAACATTGTTCAAATGCTTTTTCCATGTTCCTGACTAATATATAAAAATAAAATATCGTGTAACATTGAAAAGACATTTGGGTGAACCTGAGTCGAGGGGAGGGGAGGGGGAGGGGGGGGGGTTGTGGAGCGTGTGATATTCCTCCCAAGACACTGGTCACTGCTTGAATAAACACTGGTGGCAAATGGGGGTGAAATGAAGGGCACTCACTACTGCAGGCTGACCCCGAACTGCTGTGTGGGGAGCGGGGGGCGAGGGGGGGGCACCCTGGCAGGCGGGGGCGGCCCCCCCTTCTGCGCGGCTCTGAGCTTCTCGTCGTGCCTGCGGGACAGGGAGCGGTCACCATGGAAACCCGCACACCAGGTAGTGCCTGGCTGTGCGTTAGAAAAACTTCCTTCAATGTGAACACGACATACAGCATTCTCCACTCCTTCCCATCAACGCAGGTCTGGGAGAAAGGTGGCCTTTGATCACCTCTCATACGCTCACAAACAAAACACCTTTTACAAATGAGTGAAAGAGCACAAGATCCTGCCTGCAGTCAAACTCCTGAATAGAACATTTCCCGCTGTGAAACTTTAAGAGCTTCGCTTTCACACAGCCTTCTTTATTAATATATATGCCATTTAGCATGTATTATATTTTCAGTATATGTGGTCCCAGTGAGAATCAGACCCACAACCTGAGCGTTGTCAGCACCATGCTCTACGTACTGAGCCACACAGAACCACGCTCTACCTACTGAGCCACACAGAACCACGCTCTACCTACTGAGCCACACAGAACCACCTCAATAATTGCGTCTGTAGATGATGGGGGAGTCTAGGCTGTTTGCTGAGGGCTGGAGATTGACACATGCTACAGCTACAGTACTTATGTGTGACTGACACCTACAATAACCAATCATGGGGTGTGGGCTTTTCTAACAAACCAGTGTTCAATTACTTCTGACGAATCACGGTCTCGTGTAGGTGGGGCTTCCAATTGGGAGGCAGCAATTAAAGCCAACGAAACCATTTACACCTAGCACATAATGCTGGTTAAATTGAGTAGAACCAATCAGATTGCAGGAAACTAGTCTCACAAACTGTATTGTTCTTTTCCGGACGCTCTGAGTGTGTGTGTGTGTGTGTGTGTGTGGGGTTTGAGACTGCACTCAAATCGACGCTGACCGTCTCAGGGTGACGCTGGAAAGCGGACGGTAAGCGCACACGTACCGGAGGACGTCCGGCGGAATGACGAGCTGCTCACAGTTGAGGTGCTCCCTCAGTTCTGCCAGGTAATTCACGTAGGTCAGCTTCTTCCCAAATTTATGGCTGCGAGAACAGAGAGATTTCACTGCGTGATCGGACTCAGAGCTCTACCCGTTACCCCACAGCAGTGCAGAAACACGGGGGGCGGGGCGGGGCGTACCTTATGAGGGGTTTGAATATGTTCCACAGGACTCTGATGAAGTTGGTTGGATGGACGACATAGAGAGCTTTCAGATTTTTCTTGTACCTGTTAACAAAAATGTATGCCATCATCATCACAGAGGATTCAACAGGGGAAAGTGCCCCACAGCATGTGGATGTAACACCATTACTAATGGAGCAATTACTCCTGCGAAAAATGAAAAATGAGGACCCAATGGGCGACCCAATGCCTCAGCTTTACAAGCATTTTAACACCGAAACCTGTCCAGTAAAAATCCCAGGGGAAATGGGCCAGTCTCCTTTTCCACTTGCAGCACAGTGGGGTAAAAAAGATTTCAATTCTGAAGCGCAGAAAAATACAGTTATTTTGCTTTAATGTCGGAAAAGAAGAATAAAAAATAAAAAATATATATATATAATGTTACATGGAATCAGACATTTCCATGACAGAATCATTTTCAATGATTTTCAAGCTTTTTCCATGACGCGTGGGAACCCTGTGAATTCACAGAAACGCTCGAATGCGGTGAGCGGGGTGCGTATCGACGGAGAAAAGGGCGTTACCGTGGACGCACTTGCGGTCAAACTCCTTGTAGGCGTCGCTCAGCCAGCGCAGAGACGGCTTGTTGGTGCTGCGCAGGCCGTAGTGGAAGTACACGACGGTGTAGTCGCTCTCCACATACTGGTCCAGAGTGTACTTCAGGTACCTGCAGAACAGCACCGTCGCAGCAGGGCACATCAAATAGCATTTCTTTATCATGTTTCACATTTTCCCCAATTTGGAAGCCAATTATACCCTCTATTTATTTGGATTAACCCTCCCCCATGAACTGACCGCCCGTCTCTACAGGGCAAGCCCACACTCGTACAGGACCAGCCAAATACAGGGGCATTAGACCGCTACGCTATCCGCCAGCCCAGATCAAACAGCGTTTCAGTGGGCCAGGAGTGGGCAAACGTAGATACAGTGCGCGTGGATTGGACACAATCTGAACTTTGACGCGTTTGTTCCCTTTTCTTTTGATGATACTGCCCTCAACCCCCCCCCTTCTTATTTATTTGAAATGAAAATAGGCTAAAATTGCATTATTATTTCCATTATATATATATATAAAAATCCACATATTGAACGCTGCACTGACGTGGTCCACAGCTGGATTTTTTACTGGAAAAGTGTACCTTGGCTCAGGCTTATAATTAACAATGTGGGGGTCTCCTGGGTGGTCTAGAGGTTACAACGTTCGACGCTGGCCACTGCGACTGGGGTTCGATTCCACCTGCCGCGCTAGTGTCAGCTCGGGCCAGGAGTGCCACTAGGGGGCGGCAATTGGCTGTCCGCCCCAGGGGGGGGAGGGAAGCCGATATGAGTTCGCTGCATATAGGAGTGGCTCTGTGTACTGGGATTACAGTCGACGGCTTGGTGAGTGCCGGCTTGGAGGAGGCGGTACATCACCTTTGTCACTGCCGGTCTCAGAGCTATGGCAGCGAACTCACAATACGAGGGGGGGATTGACATGAAAAAGATAGGGTGTAATTGGCTACTAAAATGGGAAAAAGTCTAACAAAATCTTTTACATTACATTACAGGCATTTAGCAGACGCTCTTATCCAGAGCAACTTACAGTTGACATTTCTTTACAATCCATTTATACAACTGGATATTTACTGAAGCAATTCAGGTTAAGTACCTTGCTCAAAGGTACAACGGCAGTGTCCCACCTGGGGATTGAACCTGCAACCTTAACGTTACAAGCCCAGTTCCCTAACCATTATACCACACTTCCTGCTGTGGTATGTTTTAAAAACATTTTTAAAAATGTAACACCTGTGGACCTCGAGAGCCAACTACCCCCAAACCACCACAGCACACCATCACCCCCAGCTTACTCCAGCAGCCTCTTGTGGTTGAGCTGGTGAGACGGGGGCATGCAGCAGCAGCTGAAGACGATGAGCTTCCTGCCGTAATTGTCGTCCCCTGGAGAAAAACAAAAAAGGAGCCAGAGTCAGCATCACAGCCAGTCCCTTTCCTCTCTCAATTACAGCAAACAGGAAGTTGGGGTAGGAGCGTGGGCGGGGGCATCATAACTGTGGGCTCACAACATTCTCTCTTGTTTGCCCACTTCCTCCGGTGGGGTCGATATGATACTGTACTCGTGGCACTTTAATGAGGTTATTCTGAGGAAGTGCAGTTATATTTCCAGGGGAGAGAGAGAGCAGTGCTGTTTACGCTGTACTGAACCCTCGGCACAAGACAACCCTTTCGGCACCCCCAGCTATGCAACTTGCTGGCCTTCTAAGCATTATGTATGCCTAAGATAGAGGTTCTAGTTTTCCAATTGGGTAGGAAAAGTAAGCAAGATTACTCGGCAATACATCTTAGATTTTTAGCCATTTAGCCGACTAAATGTTGTGCTGCACTTTAATGGAGATTTATTTTATGATATTTTTTATTTATTTGAGAACCTTCAGATTCACTTTAAAGTGTTGTTAGTCGGTTGCAGCAGTATTGACTTTTTTTTTTGTTTTTTGTTTTATTTTTTAAGAAAGAAATATATGTGCATCACTTTGTTCTGTAAATTATAGCCAATTAGCCACTGTTTACAAAGTTCATAATAAATGAAAAGCAATTTTATGTTTTGCATTTCTTTCCCCCCCCCACTGTACTGAAAATGTACCGAACCGTGACTTCAAAACCGAGGTACGTACCGAACCGTGATTTTTTTTGTGTACCGTTACACCCCTAATGTAGATGTTTTAACTGGTCAGAAAAATACACGTCTAGAGTGAAAAAGAGAGCAGGCATCTTGACATCGACATGCTTGTATTTTGACTGCCGCAGGTGAAAAGATCTCCCGTGCTCTGGGGTGGGTACTCGTTAATACAGAAATAGGTACTCAAAATTAGTCTCACCTGTGACCTGAAGGATGCCATGACGTGCCACGTCATAGTAGGGGTGCGAGGTGTCCCTACAGGAGCTGCTTCTGGGGGGTACAGGTGGGACGTCTCCCAGTGCCTCCTGCTCCTCCTCATCTCTCCTCAATTCTGGGGGAGGACAGTGCGATTTGAGTCAGCAAAGGCATTAGCATTATGGGCATAGCGGAGGTGAGACCTGATACACACAACATTATGGGCATAACAGAGGGAGGCACTTCTGCTTAGTGTAGCAATGCGCTCTACGGTTTGGATCAAAGCAAGATTTGACTGTGGCCAGGAGTACCACAGGGCCATGGTGTCTCCCAGTGGTTGCTAGAGATAAATGCATTACAGGCCTGCCAACCTGGCATACCGTGTACCAGGCGTGCACTTTGAGGTCAAAGTATGCACGTACAATTTTAAAACTACACAAAAACGAGGCTTCAGTTACCACACAGTTATTAGACGCATTCCATTTGTCCAAGAGCCAATCAAAGACAGAACGACGAGAGGAAGAGAGAAGTCTTCTCTGGCCCCAAGGTTGGCAGGTCATGACATTATCAACACAAACAGCACACACTGCACAGACGCTCATGTAAACAGTGATTCAAGCAGGGAACACACAACTGTTTTCATCTGCCCACATCTTTGTGTCAGTTCCATGAAAACAAACAGCAACATTCCACCATGGTCACAGGAGATGATCCTGTGGTCCTCCAGAACCAAGGCTTGGGACACTTGCACTAGATACTCTCTTCTGAAAGAGAGGAGATTCGAACAGTGCACCAAACAAGCACCATCTTTTCAGATACACGAGGGCACTGGTTTTGTTAGGTATTGTTGGGACAGAATTCCCGGTCCATTTGCACCAGACGTCCTCCAGGTACGATATCTCAGAACCTTTCCACATGGCTAAGGTTTGTTCGGGTCTGCCTGCCACCTTTGAAGACTGACCTATGCTTGATTGCCCTCTGATTAACACCAGTGTATAGAAATAAGGCTCTGTGACCAGTCACTGGCTGTCTACTATCCCCAGGGTACGGACTGCAGAGCAGAATCCCACACACCAGCTCAGCAGCTATTCAGTACAGGGAGTGGCCTTGCATGAGCCAGCATGTTAAATGCTTACCGAAGATACCAGGCAAGCGTTGTGGGGTGTGACTCAGTCTCAGCTCAGAACACGCATGCTGGATTGTGACCACACCAGTCAGCAGTTGGACTGCAAAGGGGTTTTGCCCTTTCTGGGAAGTCGTGTTTACCTGAAGCATTGCATCATTGGGAAAAAAATTTACTCAAATCACAATAATGCTGCCAACCACCTAGCTAATTTTTTTTCAGCTCCATGGTAAATTCCTACACCTTTGGTCAGCCAGTAACGGCTCTGGCATTTGTGATGCAGAAGGAATTCAGGATGAGGACGTCTAGGGAAAAACCCAGGTAAAGATCCCCATTGGGTCACAGAAAAGGTGACATCCAGTAGTCATGGCAGCCAGACATTACTGAATGCTGTTCTCTTTTATCAGGAAATACTCACAATATAAGCAGGCAAGCCTCTGTCAGTGTGCAACCCTCACCTGTGATTAAAAATCTGTGTAATCCACACCAGAGATGGATAAACGGATTCGCACTTATTGGTGGCACCCAAGATGAAGTTTCATTCACAATTAAATTATTTGTCAACAGTGGCTTAAGGATTTTAATGTCGAAAAAGAGGAGGGTGTTAACCCGGTGTCCTGGCCAAATTCCCAACCAAGACAATATATATATATATATATATATGTACATGAAATAAATTCATTCCCTCCCTACCATTGTAAAGTGCTTTTGAGCTATATAAATCCAATATTCATCATCCGAGAATAAATTACAAAAAGAATCACAGAGGACAGTCATCATTAAACAAACGAACGGGGGAATCAGAGCCTCACCTATTTCAGCCAGCTGCTCCAGGTCACTGCCTGAGATCATCACTCAAACGCACCAAGATGTCGACGGCGTGTCTTCCTTTTGAGAGTCAACTATAAAAACAAAACATGTCAATTATTAGATGTGTTGATTTGCATTTGACTTTGACTTGCATTGACTGCGAAGCGAGTTTCCAGTCTTTAAACAAAAATTGTATTCGTTTCAGTTTTTCTCCCAATTTGGTAGCCAATTACACCCTCTATTTATTTAGATTTACCCTCCCCACATGAGTCTGCCACTCGTCTCTATGAGGCCAGCTAATTCTCCAAGGGCAGCGAACTCTGCTTCCTTCGAGACGGAATTCGCCCACCCACGTTCTGGAGACTCCCTCCGGAGCCGGCTCACCCTCCCCCTCCCCTGGGACGGACAGCCAAACGCCGCCCCCGATCGGAGCTGACGACCAGGACCATAGTGTAGGTCAGTGTTTTCCCAATCCATTCCTACAGGGCAGGAATGGTTGGAATGAAAACATGCAGGGCAATGTGCCCTGCAGGAATGGATTGGGGAAACACTGGTGTAGGTCACACTCACGCAGAACAGAGGCCCGGACTGGCACTGGCACGGATTCATTTTAGATACTGGAGGAGGGATTACTGGCGGTGGTGAGGAGGAGGAGTGGGGAGAGAGAGAGAGCGAGAGGGCAGCCATTTTGTACTGGGCTTCACACGGGGAACCTTTGGCAGCCGTGGAAACGTACAGCGTTACAGAAGGAAACCGATTTCCTTTCAGCGCAACATTTGCTGCTCCTTTGAGATAAGACTCTCTCTCCGCTGCCGGGCACCAAGCCTCGAGGAGAGGCTGCACGGGGCTGGCCCTCCCGCTCGGAGAGAGTCCAGCGAGACAACGAGGAGAAATCAAACCTAGGACACGGCCCCTACAACTACCACATGTTCAGATAACCAGAGAGCGACCTGCAGCACAAAGCACTTTATAGGGCCGCTTCATCACACTCATTAAAGGCTGCTGTTCTTTGAATGATGAGAAGCTCAAATCAGGAGATTATTGGGAATGGAGACCGGGCGCCCCCGACCTCAAACAGCCTGCGTCCGATTAAAGTGACAACACACAGAGGGAAATACATTATTAATACATCGCTTAATCAATGAAGAAAAGCTAACCTCTTACTAAAGCAGGGGTGCTGCCTGGAGGGCTGGGCCCGTATGTACAAAGATTCTAAGAGTAGGAGTGCTGATCTAGGATCAGTTTAACCTTTTTAGCTCATAATGGATATGGTTAGGATATGGACAGGGGAAGCCTGATCCTAGATCAGCACTCCAACTCTTAGAATCTTTGTACATACGGGCCCTGCTGTGTAGGCTGGTTTTTGTTCCAACCAATTACACTGGCTTAATTTTCTAAACTGCCGTGTACACCACTGCTGGTTCCCTCCTACATCGGACCACAGCAAAACGTTCACCTTTTTCACATTTCAGGATGCATGTCCTGCAATGTGAACATGGGACATGTATTGTTCATGGCATGCATAGCTATTTCTGACATAATATATGGCACAGGTGTCAAGCTCATTCCATCGAGGGCCGAGTGTATGCAGGTTTTTGTTGCAACCAATGCACTACACCAGGTGATTTCACTAATTAGCTCACTTCAACCAAGGAGGGAACCTAACTGAAATCACCTGGTGTAATGCATTGGTTACAACAGAAACCTGCACACACTCGGCCCTCGATGAAATGAGTTTGACACCCCTGATATATGGTCTTAAGAGAGTAAATCATGCTTTAATACAGGGGTGTCAAACTCATTCCATTGAGGGCCGAGTCTAAGCAGACCATTGCACTACAGCAGGTGATTTCACTTAGTCCCCCTGCTTGATTGAGGCAGTGAGCTAATTATTGAAATCACCTGGTGTAGTGCATTGGTCCATACACCCAGCCCTCAATGGAATGAGTTTGACACTCCCTGCTTTAATAGAAATTAAGTGTCTAAGAACAATTCACAGCTAGTCACAACTCAGAGGCTACAATGATGGTTGGTGGCTCTTGGTCATTAGCCCTACAGCACATTATAGAAAATGAAAACCATTCATTCATTATTTGAAAATCCTGGGATGTGAATGTGGGACATTCATTCTTCCTTAAATGCGTGGCTATTTATGTGGTCATCAGAGGACAGTTAATCCCTCAAAAAACATTAAATGTGTCTAATCAAGGACAACGAACAGCTTGTCACAATTCAAGAGTTTATGGTTTAAAACAATGATGTGACCAGCACGAGTCCAGCCGCTCTGTAATCGCAGAAGGTCAGTGTAATGACAGACAACAAAGAGGCAAAACACAAGAGCTTCCACTGTGCAAAAGATAAATGCAATGTACGACAAACGGTTGTGTCCAATCGTGTCCGTAAAACACTCGGTAAACTTGCACAGACATTACTGCATGCAAACGAACCCGGAAACGTTTTGAGCATTTGTTTTTTCATTTGCCCGTAGGGTGGATCATTAACGGAATATGCTAAACTAAGACACTCTAATGAGCTGCTGTACCTGAACAAACCGGCACAGAAAATGTCACCTCGTTCCCAAAAGCCATCGCAGAATAGCGAGGCGACATGTTCCCCTTACTTCAAATTAACGGAACTTTTAAAGTTTGCAGTTCTGCACATGTGGCACCCGCGCGGAGTAACTTAATCCTTTTTGCCAACGTCAAGAGAAAGTACAGCGTGTGGAAACACGTCCGAAGCTTATATACACCACACCTCAACTTTAGTTTAGTTAGCACTCCCGTGTATACAAACTATACTTATTCATGCAAAAGGTATGCGGTGAACGTTTCAATGCCCCGAGGGAACGTTAATACGCATCAAACGAAGATCCACATGTACCTTAATATGGAAAAGTCACCACTCACCTCTACTACGCGTCTTCACCTCATCGCAAACATTTTTGGATTCGAACAATTACTTCACTGTAGTAAGTAGTTGGCAACTTCCGAGAGTGCGTACCGAGTGCGCATGCTCAGATCGCTCCGTTGTATTGTGCTCAGTGTCTATGCCCGTGTGCCAGGCAGTCTAGCGGGCTACTCGCGTGCAGGTGAGAGCAAACGCAGGACTAAACAATCTCACCTTAACAGCACCTAGAACAGCCGCACGGCGAATTGAGAAGACCTTCTTTGCTTCGGAACTGCGTGGCGCGCACATTCATACGCAGCACAGGAAAGCGAAATTAAGTTATTTCCGTCCATGCTCTAATCTGGTAATTAGGTGGTGATGGGTGGGAGCATAATTTTGCACAATGTACTTTCTGGGAAACAGTCCACCGTGTTGCGCAAGAACTGTGTCTCGAGAGTCACGGAAGAATTGGACACTGTAATAACTGAAAAACATATTTTAATATGGATTAGGCGGCCTATCTACATTGTATTAGCAAAAGTAAAAATTAGAATGCGCACACTATTTTAAGCCTTGTCAACTCCCACAATTTTCCTGTATTATATTTAAAAAAATAAAGAAACAAAACTCTGAAGCAGTATTGGGGTAGATAAGAACCAAAGAGGATATGTTCAAAAGCAGGCATTACTAGAATTTTCCTAGAAGACATGATTAATAATAAGCACATATTTTACATTTTATGTTCATGAACTTAAGTCCTTAAAGAACAGGCGAGACAACTGTAGTCACCTAAAGTGAATACGCCAGGGAGGTGAAAGAAACGTATCTCAAGCCAGCAGGAATGACCATAGAACCTGACACCATAGAATTCAGCTGCTGTCCAACTGTAAACAGAACAACACAGACGGTATTATCCTTGCCCTTTCTTAAAGGTGATATGATACAGGCCTTTCTATGGTAAGGCTATACACGTCATTTGGTGATTTCCCATGAAATATAATTTTCATGATAAATGTTTTCAAATGCATTTTTTTCCTATTTATTTCTTCATATTTGGCCATTGCAGATAATTCTTCATCTATCTAAGCTGGAAAATAAGACATTTCTAATTCAGGATTTTTCACCGGAAGGGTTCCCACTCAAATCAAGTTGACATTTTCCATGACATTTCCATCACAAATGTAAGGTTTTCAATTAAATAGTTTTGTAACTGACGCAAAAGATACACATCTCATTGTGTGTGTGTGTGTATGTGTGTGTGTGTGTGTGTGTGTGTGTGTGTGTGAGAACAGCCGTGGCAGGTCGCAACAATGGTGGCAGGGGAACAGACATTTTGCAGTAATGTTATCGGAAAAGAAGAAAAAAATATATAACGTTACATGGAATCAGAAATTTCCATTACAGAATAATTTCAATGATTTTCAAGGTTTTCCATGACACATAACCCTGTATAGACACATAATATGGTGATTTCCCATGACTTTTCATAAATGTTTTCAAATGCATTTTTTCCTATTTATTTCTTCACATTGGCTAATTGTAGATGATTTGTCATCATTCTAAGCTGGAAAATCTGAAAATTAAAAGAGCTTTTCATGATCTTTCAGCTTCGTAGGTAATGGCAAGCTTCTATTTACACTTTCATCATTAAAGTGACACACAAACCACAAATAAATAAATAAAAATGGCTTCATGAATACTTGTCAATTTGACACTTTCTATACATACACATCTCTCTCTCTCTGAAATCCCCCTGGGGGGCGTAAACAGACCAATGGTGCGTTCTCATAATCTGACCTCACCGCCATGTTTTGAACCTCCGTTTTAATTTGGCAGGAAACATGGGCTCGCTTTCCCCCGGTGTCTCCGAGCTGGCTTCTGCCACTCCGCCTAATTGGCCTTGAGTGTCAGTCAGTCCACCACCGCCTCTTCTGTTTCATGTGTAACCTTCAGCCCATAAATGCCAGGGCCTAGCGATCGCTAACGCCGGCGAATGAGTGACAGGGCTCATGGCTTTGGGAGCCACGTAGGGGAGGAGAAGGGGAGGTGGGGGGGGTGTTTACTGGTGGGACACAGCTGCATCGATTACCGATAAATAAAGTAAGTAAGATAAAGTAAGAGCAACCTTAACAGCCAGGGGCTGTATGTACAAAGATTCTAAGAGCAAGGGTGCTGATCTAGGATCAGTTTAGCCTTTTATCTCATAATGGATGTGGTTAGGATATGGACAGGGGAAACCTGATCCTAGATCAGCACTCCTACTCTTAGAATCTTTGTACATACAGCCCCAGAACTCTGAGCTGTACAGCCCCAGGTGGTATCTGAGATGACTGTGCCCGGTGTCAAAAAGCTAACTGCAGTACATTAAACACGGTCTTAACAAATGACATGCTGTGTGTCCGGACACTGATCTGTGTCTTATAGGCTGTGGAGCCTGCAGATGCATTACTTTAATGACCTAGCAGGGTCTTTAGGAAAAACAAACACTTTATCCTAATCAGCTTTGAATTGATAGGGTCTGAACACAACTTAACCACTTTGAGCAACACCTTTGAGTTATTATTACTACTGTTTTTATGTTTTTCTTAATTTCTCTGAAATTAATCAGGGCCACAGTTCCTCAACTGACATATTGATACTGCAGAGAAATATGAACGCAGATTAGGCAGACATGTATATGGCTAAATAAACACCACTGGCATATTATCACTTCTGTTCAGGCTTTTAATGCAACAATTAATTTTCTGTAAGGGTTTGTTGTGTCCTCTCAGCTAGTATATGAATTAATATAGTTTATGGAAGGCACTTCTGTAGTACTTTCTAAGAAACGATTAGAAACACAAAATCTTGTGAAAGCCTGACATCTGCTGGACAGATAGAGTAACTGCTGATATACCACATCATGCATACAATACCATGATTTGTGCTCCTGAATTACTGTCCCATGCATTGCTATTTAAAAAAATATTTATTTACAATTTATTTTATATACATTTTAATCAGATTTTCCCCAGTTTCTTCTCCCAATTTGGTGGCCAATTGTACCCTCTATTGATTAAATTTCCTCCCCCTCACGAGCCCATCGCCTGCAGCTATGGGACCAGCCACTACCCTGAGACAGGCAGTGACAATGGCGACAGTCTGCCTCCTTCGAGAGGGAACTCTCGCCTAGCCGTCGCCTGTGATCCCGATACACACCCACAGGGAAACCTTCTGTGCATGCGGCAAGCTTGTACCGGCTTTCATCCCCCCTCCCCCCTCCCCCCTTCCCCTGGGACGGACAGCCAATCGGCAGCTACCCTCCGAGCAGGTCTCCTGGCCAGAGCCGGGCTGGGGATCAAACACTCGGTCGCAGTGGGCAACCTGCACTCCGGGCAAGCGCCTTTATCGGTTGCGCCACCCGACAGGTTAGGTTACATTAAGCCATGTGACCTAACCTGCCAGGGCCCACCGCGGTGTGATGACATCAGCAGCTCATGTCACGTGACCACTGGCCATCTAAGGCTACGTTTACACCGTCTGATAAAAGTGACACAATTCAGATTTTTTGCTCACATGTGGCACATATCAGATATGTATTATGAACGTGTAAACAGGAAGCGCTGGCGGGCGTGGGTGAAACGGGTGCTGTGGTAAGGTGAGATGGGCAGCTCTATGGCTGCAGGCGCTAGCTGGGAAGATGGATGCTAATCCCTCACGTGTCTGCATTAACGTTACTATCAGAGAACACGTCTTTGATACAGCTCTTAATTGCTGGACAAATTGAATAAACTGGAAATAAATAACTGTGAGCGCTGTCACAGGGAATTCTTTTTGAACCACCAGCTGGTCCAGAAATGATTCTTGGCAACAGAGCTGAGACACATTACAATTTTGCCACCACCAAATAATGAGTTAGGTAGACTAAAATAACTATTTTTGAAGGCAACTTTATGAATGAGCCAATTGTTCAGAATGTCTGATTCTTTTATGTGAAGCCTAAAGGCTAAAGGGACTAAAATAAATGGTGAAAAATGTCTTAGAGACAAGAAGACAAAGGCTGAATATTCCCAGAGGGGAACACTCTGAGTGAGAAAGAAGAGCTGAGAACACTGTAAAAAAATAAAAAATACTGTATATATATATATTTTTTTATACATTTGTTTCAGATTTTTCCCATTTTCTCCCAATTTGGTAGCCAATTGCACCCTCTATTGATTTCGATTAACCCTTCCCACATGGGTCCGTCGCTAGACTACTCGAGGCAAGCCAATTCTCCATGGGCAGCGACCTCTGCTTTTCCTCCAAAACGGAACTCGCCCACCCACCCACGTTCTGGAGACTCCACTTTCCGTGCTTCTCGGCGGACCTGAGCCGGCTCACCCTCCCCCTTCCCCTGGGGCAGACAGCCAAATGCCGTCCCCACTCGTGCTGACGACCAGGGCCGGTCTGTTAGAGACGCGGGTTTCGAACCGCGTCCCTGACAGGCAGCTCACACCACACTGGACCAGCCAAAGTTTGGTGCACTGTAAATGAATGTAGAGAGAAATATCATAATGTCTACATCCTGATCCTGAATGTGCCAATGTGTGTATGCCAATATTACAGATCTGTACTACGTATTGTGATGGAGGACAGGCATGATGATCTTTACTCTTCTTTTTTCACACTTTTCTCCCAATTTAGTGGCCAATTACACCCTCTATTTATTTAGATTTACCCTCCCCACACGAGTCCGCCGCTCGTCTCTATGAGGCAAGCTAATTCTCAGAGGGCAGAGAACACCCTTTGAGACAGAATTCGCCCACCCACATTCTGGAGACTCCCTTACGTGCTTCACGGCAGACTTGAGCTGGCTCACAGCCAAACGCCGCCCCCGATTGGGGCTGACGACCAGGGCCAGTCTGGTAGAGACGGGTTTCAAACCGCGTCCCTGACAGGTAGCCCACACCGTATCGGACCAGCCAAAATACGGTGCGTTAGACCGCTACGCTATCCACCACCCCTTCTTTACCCTTCCAAAGTGACAGAGGACATTTCAGTGATGTGACTGGGCCTGAAATTGTGACTGGGTATTTCAAAAATTGGGCACTGAAATAAGGAAGAAAAAAACAATTAAAATGATGGACAAAAAGTTGGCAACAAAAAATCATTTTCATTGCAATGCGTTCTCAGGGTGCCCATGCTAAAAGGCGTTTTTCAGTTCCCACCATTGATTAGCATCAGAGATCATCTCGGCCAAAATGACACAGAAGTATGCCTGTGAAAACCAAAGAAGGAATCACATCATGTGCTGACAAGAAGAAAAACAACAGGTGCAGGCAGAACGATGTCAATCAGGGATCAGTCTTAGATTCGGTTGAGATTAATCTGTCAAAAAACCTTTCAACAGAGGCTTTAGTGAAATGAAGGACACGACAGAGTAGAAGCAGAATGTAAACGCTGATAAAACATGTCGCTAAACAACATTTTGAGAATCCTTTTACAAATAGTCAGGGACACTGGCAGTTTACTTTAAAAAGCTACCACGTGGAAAATGAGTCATTAAAACTCCCAGACAACGTATCAGATCAACCAACTACAGTAACTTCACCACTCAGGGTCGGTGAGGATAGTACCTCTGGGAACAATTCTGGGCCCACTACACTTTTGTGATTGACCTCACCACGAAGACGTTTATTGCAATGGGTCAGATGGGTCAAGACTTTGTGGCAGAGGGCTGGTGGATAGCGTAATGGTGTAACGCACCATATTTCGGCTGGGATAGCCTGTCAGGGACATGGTTAGAAACCCGTCTCTACCAGACCGGCCCTGATCGTCAGCCCCGATCGGGGGCGGCATTTGGCTGTCCGCCACAGGGGGAGGGGGGCCGGCTCGGCTCGGGCCCGCCGTGAAGCATGTAAGGATGTCTCCAGAACGTGGGTGGGCGAATTTGGTCTCGAAGGAAGCAGAGTTCACTGCCCTCCGAGAATTAGCTTGCCTTGTAGAGATGAGCAGCGGACGCATGTGGGGAGGGTAAATCAAAATAAATAGAGGGTGTAATTGTCCACTAAATTGGGAGAAAACCGGGATTTAAAAAAAATAACATAAAAAAAATAAAAACAACGTATAAAACTGCGTAATGTGAAAGCCATGGAACCAAGACAGTCCAGTCCCAACTCTCCCACGGTAGCGTGCCCGTCTGTGAAGCGCTGCACGACCGAAACAAAAAGCGAAACCAATCCGGCCACTCTGAAATAGGCAAAGATAAAGCCACACCAGACCGGAAATGTTTTGATGAGCTTTTCAGCGATTATGCAAATATGGTCAGTATTAATCAGGTGGCCGTTTATGGGACGGAATAATGATGCGCCTTGCGGTTTGGCACCAAAGGACGCAGGGTGTGTGTGTGTGTGTGTATATATAGTACGTTGTGGGAATAAGATGAAGACTGCCTGCAAGCTTTAACCCAAAGCTCAGTGTACATATCCTATTAAGATCAGCCTGCTAAAAATAACCAGCCACATACTTTCCCTGAGAGAAAAGGCGAGGAGATGAAAGGAGAAATGCCCCGGCTAAATAAAACGTCTACTTCCTAAAGAGAGGAAAAGGAAAAAGGAAAACGTATGAAATTATAATTTGGTGTGGGTCCGCCGTAGGCCCTGATGGAGGAGGGGTTGATGTCCTCTCCATCACTCCAGGTTCCCAGCACCAGAGGGCGTTAGAATCCCCCGTTATCAGGGGCGGCGGATAGCGTAGCGGTATTTTGGCTGGTCCGATACGGTGTGCGCTGCCTGTCAGCGACGCGGTTCAAAACCCGTCTCTACCAGACCAGCCCTGATCGTCAGCCCTGATCGGGGGCGGCGTTTTGCTGTCACCCCAGGGGGAGGGGGGAGGGTGAGCCGGCTCGGGTCTGCAGTGAAGCACGTAAGGGAGTCTCCAGAGCATAGGTGGGCGAATTCCAATCCAAAGGAAACTAAATCAAAATAAATAGAGGGTGTAATTGGCTACTAAATTGGGAGAAAACTGGAAAAAATCTTAAACAAATAACATTATTTTAAAAAAATCCCCTGTTATCAGGGAGGCTCTAGCCAAGTGCTGCCTGCGTCGCACATATCCCCACGGATGTTCGACAGACCTTCGATTGTTTTTGCAAAGGGAGAGTCTGAAGATTATGCCAGTAACTTCCCCAACCCCAATTAACAGTGTTGTCTAGGGGGGGATTCTGAGCCCTGAAGGCAAACTGAGTGAGTCACGTGCATCCACCACCGCCACCACAGCCGCCTGGCCCCATTCTTCTCTCTTTGAAAACGAAATCTAAAACAAATGAGGAATGTGCATCAACTGCAGAAGGGGTTTATTTCCTGCACATGATGTTACCAGAAAGCCGCTATAAATAGATGCCAAGGAGGGAGGGGCGTAGAGGGAACAGCCCTTAGGCTGAATGTATATGATCCCTATATATCGTGTTTAACCCCAGGCTGTTTTGTGAAGGGGACCCATTGGTGCTCATACACCGAGTGGGATTGGACAGCGGTTGCTATTTTGGGGTGTGTGTGTGTGTGTGTGTGTGTGTGTGTGTGTGTGTGTGTGTGTGTGACTGACTCTGACCCTAGTCAACCAGAAATTTTTGCGATGCATTACACGTGAGCCGCCAGCAGATGTCAACGTTGCAGTAGAAGGCCTCTGGTCCTAACAGGCTGAGAAACCACACTCCCCCACCCCCCACCCCCCCTCCCGCCAGTGTGGCTCTGTCGCTCTGTTATGTTGTAGCGTCCAGATCTAAAGACGAAAGACCCCCCCCACCCCTTCCACACGAGTAAGGGTTTGTCACGACAATGACAAACTGACATGGACGGTCGGCAAGCAAATGTTAGCTGGATAATCTTGCTGCTCTCTGCTCTCAGGACTCAAAACTGCCTTCCCTCCCAACCCCCTGTTTGGAGTCAGTGTTTGAGACTGGGCACAACCTCTAGTGGGGAGACAGTTAGGCTGAAAGTCAAGCAACCGTCCCCCGCCCCGTCCCCCTGCTGGCCCTAGGAGCCAATCTAGCGGTCTTGGGCACAGTGACACCCTCCCTTACCGCCTTACTGCCTTACTGCCTTACCGCGTGAAAGTCTGCCAATGGATTCTGCGTTATAATCTCAAGGTCCCCGTGACATTCCCGCGCTGCGCTTTGTGCGCGATGTCGCGCGTTCGCCCGCCGTCCACGGCTCCTAATTGTTTTTTATCTCTCGCAGCACATGACCGGGGTATAAATACACCCAAATCTGCAGCTGTTATTGTGTTCGCTGGCGAACAAACCACAAGCGCTCCGTTTTCTTTTTTTTTGCAAATCTTTTTTTTCTCTCCCAATAAATATTAATGCAATCAATCATCACGCATCAGCGGAAACCCATGCGTTGAACTGCAGCCTGGTGGGAACGTTAATAAGACAAAACCGCATCTAATAACTGGTGACATCAACGCAGGGCCCAGAGCTGTATTTTTTCGCGGGGAGGGGGTAAAAGATCTTGTTTGCTTTACATTTACATTTTGCATTTTAGGCATTTAGCAGCCGTTCTTATCCAGAGTGACTTACACAGTTTACATTTCTTTACATACAATCCATTTATACAGCTGGATATTTACAGAAGCAATTCAGGTTAAGTACCTTTAGCTCAAGGGTACAACGGCAGTGCCCCCACTTGGGAATTGAACCAGCAACCTCTCAGTTACAAGCCCAGCTCCTTAACCAATTACACTGCACTGCTGCCTCAGCGCTTTAAGCATTGTTGTTAAACTGTCCCAAGTTGTCATTCGCTACTTCAGAGCTCCATGAAAAGCAGAGCTGCCCTCTCACCGCTGAACCCCGCTGACATTTAGCAGCTCATTGTGCTGAGTGTTCACACGAGCCCAGCCTTTACGCGCAGTGAGTGCGCTCTCACACAGGGGGGTAAATGGAGGGGTAAACAGAGGGGTAATCGGAGGACAGCAGGGTGGAGGACGAGGAGGGATCCTGGCGCTCAACTTTGGGGTCTGACTCCCTTCCCAGCCACGACCCAACCCGCCCCCCCCATGTACTGTCACGATCCCAGAAATGAGCAGGGGTGCGTCAGGGATCCAGGCTTGGCACGCGTGTCACTGGGGAGGGGGTAGTGTGGGAACAGGGCGGGGCCCTCATTTGCTGGCAGGCAGTCCCCCCCACAGCTCACCCCCGACTGCAGCATAAGCAGGGAAATGCGATCAAGAGATCAAACAAAAGCGTTTGGAAAATATGCGTTAAGCCTGCAATTACCCATCACGCCCTTCACCCAAATGGAGGCTGAAAGGCAGCAGCCAAATTATTTGGTGTGGTGCACCATGGGAGTGCGGACACACGCTAGTTTTTCAGAAATGAGGCTCATCACCACGCCTCTGGGCGTGTGCGTCTAATCCCACACCAAGTGCCAATACCATGGGTTACTTTCTAATTCACAAAGACCCAAGTGGTTATACTGACTAGAATATATGAGTTGTATACTTTTTTAATATAAATCTATGGTAGGCAGTTCCTTCAGATTATACTGTAAATTCCACCAAAAAAAATTACTGACAGTAAGTGTTAACTTGTAATGACAGTATTTTCCCAGCACGCACTGCTTCTCAAAAGAGTGCTGCACGGTACAATGTGCTCACCACTCAGTAGGCCACAGGGGTGGGTTTAGTACAAACAAAATTAAATCCGTAGTAGTGCCTACAATCACGGTTTCACGGAAAGGCACTCACCTCGAACACCACACAACACCCTGCCAAGTTTCGCTCATTATGCTTTCAACCAGGCATGGCAGATATGTGCGTAAACAACTGTCTTAAACACTCGAGTGTATTTTAAGTGTGACCCTGTAACTCGGCTTTAAAAACTAGCCGGCAGATCTTCATCAAACTTGAGGGAGGAAATCTCTGTGGCATGTAGACGGGGACGTGTAAATTCAGCCCATTTGACCCGCAAACGGCTGAGAAAGCTTACCCATCAAAACTGCAGTTAAGAGAGAAGCCCTCTGTGGTTTCACTACAAGCACAAAATAATTGCAAAGCAATTATTAAAAACAATAGGAGGGCGGTGGATAGCGTAGCGGTCTAACGCACCGTATTTTGGCTGGTCCGATATGGTGTGCGCTGCCTGTCAGGGACGCGGTTTGAAACCCGTCTCTACCAGACCGGCCCTGGTCATCAGCCCCGATCGGGGGCGGCGTTTGGCTGTCTGCCCCAGGGGGAAGGGGGAGGGTGAGCCAGCTCAGGTCCGCCGCGAAGCATGTAAAGGAGTCTCCAGAACATGGGTGGGCGAATTCCGTCTCGAAGGAAGCAGAGTTCGCTGCCCTCTGAGAATTAGCTTGCCTCTTAGAGACGAGCGGCGGACCCGTGTGGGGAGGTTAAATAGAAAAAAATAGAGGGTGTAATTGACTACCAAATTGGGAGAAATGGGAAAAAATCTATAAAAGGCAATTATAGTGTATGAAGAAAGGTCGATACTGGAGCCAGATGAGGGGCCTCATGAACAGTTGGAGCTACAATACCTGTAGCTGTCAATCACTGACATCAACCAATCAAAAGACTTTGCCCTCAATAGCAACAAAAACACCACAATTGGTTCAAATACAAGGGATGGACAAAATAATGGAAACACCAAATGAAAAATAACTTCATTCAAGTAATGAAATCATAATTAAAAATGAGTCTACACATGTATAAATTTTTTTGAAA
Source organism: Aldrovandia affinis (assembly GCA_029706075.1). NCBI lineage: Eukaryota > Metazoa > Chordata > Actinopteri > Notacanthiformes > Halosauridae > Aldrovandia > Aldrovandia affinis. The sequence continues at coordinate 6,275,994 of JAINUG010000023.1, forward strand.
GAGGTCAAATAGTTGGTGTCAGTCACAGAAACAGCAAAATGATTTCATGTGTCAAGGGGAACAGTGTCCAAAATCATGACGGCATATGCCAAAATATGGAAAAAGAGGAACAGTGATTGCAAGTTGAAGCTCACCGACATGGATAGGTGAACACTTAGCAGGATAGTGACTAAAAACCACAAACAAAGGCCTCACAAATGACCACATAACTGAATCTACGTCTCTGTGACTCACCAAAAACTAATATACTGTGAAATTCACAAAGCAAATGTATGTTAGGGCTGCCATTCAGAAATCACTTGTAACCAAGGCCAATGCACAACAATGCATAACCTGGTGTAATGAGTACAAAACCTGGCCTTATGAGCCGTGGAAGAAAGTAAAATGGTTGGATGAGTCACTATGACATAATAAATTCACATATTTTTGCAACTTTGGCCTCCGTTTCCGACCTGAATTTCAACAGTGTGTGGGCATCCATATTCTCTCCCTTCCTCAAGATGTCCCCGTATTCCACACACTGCTAAATGGATTCAAGAGTGATTTCATGAACACCAGAATGAGGTCAAACACCCCTTCCATGGCCCCCCCCAATCACCAGATCGAAACATCATCAAACCTCTATGAGAAGTTATTGAAAACAGACTGCGGAGTAGATTTCAACCGCCTTCATCTCCCAAAGAGCTAGAGGCTTTCCTTCTTGGAGAATGGTCCAATATCCCACTAGAAACAGTTCAAAATGCGTATAACAGAATTCCAAGAAGGATTGAAGCTGTTCTGAAGGTAAAGGGCAGCCCAACTCTTTATTACTTAATAAATATTCATGTATTGTTTGGTGTTTCCATTATTTTGTTTTCCCTATTTTTAGTTGCCAATTATACCCTCTCTTTTTTATGTCAATTATCCCCTCCCTCGTATGAGAGGCCACTGCCGTAGTCCTGAGACCGGTAGTGAGCACTGCACCGCCTCCTCCGAGCCGGCACCCACCACACGGTCACCGTAATACACAGGACCACTCATATAGGCAGCGAGCTCATATCGGCTTCCCTCCCCCCTCCTTGGGGCAGACAGCCAATTGCCGCCCCCTAGTGGCACTCCCGGCCAGAGCCGAACTGGTGCGATCGGAGGAATCGAACCCCAGTCGCAGTGGGCAGCGTCGGACGTTCTTACCGCTAGACCACCCGGGAGGCCCTTACAAGTCGCAATTATTAAGCAATTACTTGGAAAGGAAGTACAATTCATGTTTTAAGTAAGTGACTGATTGAAACAGAACACCAAAGGTCCTTCAAGCCCATTCAAATCTGTTGCAATGGCAAAACAGCGTGAACAACTGAATGATTTCCCCCGCCCCCCACACGGGACACGTCCAACAGCTCACTGAAACCCACAGAAGTGTTTCGTGCCCCCCCCTGCACCTCGACGAGAGCGAGAGAGAGAGCAGCTGCCTACAGATCCTTCACTCAAAGTCAACTCCAATCATAGCGGTGGTGTAAATATTTAATGTGCATCCTTAGAAAGTGCCAACTCTTTTCCTATATATATATCAAAAGCGGGGGGAATCGATTGTCACACTACACTAAGTGTATTGAACGTCTGCAAGGCATCGCGGCTAATTTTCAACACCAGGTCACGAGTAAATCAACCTTCATTCATTGGATTTTCTTTTTTCATTCATAGACGTTGCCAGAGGTTGTTGTTGTTTTGTTTGTTTTTTAAATCCCAGATGCCGTTGATATTTTTTTCTTTCTTCTTTTGGACAGGGTTTGGAAGTGTAACAATTCATCAGACAGGGATGTGAGTCGTTGGGATTATTGTGATGGATATGGGGGCCTTTTCCCTAGTAGGCCGCAGTTTGAATTCAGAGCACGACTGCATGCATCTTTTGCATAAATCACACAGACACTTTTAAATGGCAGGGGAAAACATCATGATGGGGAACTGGGCTGTTGTTGTTTCCCCCCCCCACCTACTATTATTATCACACTTTCCTGCTCCAGGATTTGATTAAGCACAAGTAGGCTTACCACAGTCATGTAATACAGGTTCAACTGGATTCCACACCATTGTGCACTCATTTACGGAAATCTTTTAGTTAATTAATCTGTCAGGGAAAATTAATTTCCTTTACCTTTTCTCCCTTTGATCATGTGCAAAGTTTACTGCCACTGGTTTTGCCATGAAGAACATATTGGCATCACCCTCCCTCGCCCTGCGGGGCTGCTGGCCACAGTCGGCACTGGCACGGTCTTCCACACCAGACCGTGGGGCTCATCCACACACTAGAACAGTGTCTTAACAGGATGAAGACTGTGGGGCTCATCCACACACTAGAACAGTGCCTTAACAGGATGCAGACCGTAGGGCTCATCCACACACTAGAACAGTGTCTTAACAGGATGCAGACCGTGGGGCTCATCCACACACTAGAACAGTGCCTTAACAGGATGCAGACCGTAGGGCTCATCCACACACTAGAACAGTGCCTTAACAGGATGCAGACCGTGGGGCTCATCCACACACTAGAACAGTGCCTTAACAGGATGCAGATATAGAGGGTATAATCGGCCCCAAATTGGGAGAAAAACTGGAAAAATCTGAAACAAATGTTATAAAAATAAAAAGAATATACATACAATACATACATTTTGAGTCATGTGACTTTACACCGGCAGACTGTGGGCAGGGCAGAAAAAGACACTGAATCCCTTCCTCCCTGGGCGATGCAACTCCCAAACATACGCCCCCAATGCGGGGCTGCTGGCCACGGTCGGAACTGGCATAATGGACAGAGATTACTTTTCACAAAAGTTTTGTATTCTCCAAAAAAAAATTCAGGTGCCCATATCTCTGCCAGTGATATGATCGTTTTTGGCACCCAATTCTGAACAGCAGAGAGTTTATCATCAAAATGTTATAATTTCCATATCCTTGACATATCATATATATCATATATATGACCACCAGAACAATGAAATACTCTTCTGTATGCTAAGCTAGGTGCTATGGTTTGTGAGTCCGGCAGGGGCGTACCTGCTCTGTACAACGTTGGGCCGTCTCCTCTTTGGCACACTGGCACGGCTTTTAATACCTTTATGTTACAGGGGCCAGAGTGGCCGGAAGACAGTGCAGGTGGGTGATATCTCTCAAAGCAGCAGCACTAGTGACGGTCGCACGAAGCCAACTAAACATCATCTTCACTTGAGGGCTCTACCCTTGAAAGCTGTGCTCGGTAGTCACTCGTGTTGAGGGAGAAAGGGGGAGAGAACACAGCCGTTTACAGCGCTCTGAAGACGCTCCTGCCTCAGACTCCACACACATGGGGGAATAAACGTGAGGATTTACTGAACACAGGCGCTGGCAGGATCAGGCTCACATGCAGCAGAGACAGACTGAGATGCCTTTGTGTGTGTGTGTGCACACGTGTGTTTTTATGTGTGTGTGTGTGTGTGTATGTGTGCATGCATGTGGGTGTGCGTGTGTCTGTGTCTATGTGTTCGTGCATGTAGTGTGTGCGTGTTTCCTGCATACGTGTGTTCGTGTGTGTGCATGTGTGTGTTTATGTGTGCGTGCGTGTGTGAGTGCGTGCGTGAGTGCGTGCGTGTGCTTGTGTGTGTTCATATATGCGTGTGTGTTTATGTGTGCGTGCGTGTGTGCGTGCGTGCGTGCGTGTGTGTTCGTGTATGTGTGTGTGTTTATGTGTGTGTGCGTGAGTGTGTGTGCTTGTGTGTGTTTATGTGTGCGTGCGTGTGTTCGTGCGTGCGTGTGTGTGTTTATGTATGCGTGTGTGTGTTTATGTGTGTGTGCGTGCGTGTGCTCCCCCTTGTCTAAACTGCATTGTTAGATGGGATTGCCCTGCCATCAGGAGGGCACCCTTCCATGATCAATCCCTGTGAGCCAGAGTCGGTCTGGAGCAGGCCGCCCACATCTGGTTATCTGGTGCAGTCAGCCTCCACGCTCCCTATCCCTGCCCCCCCCCCTCTCTCCCTCTCTCTCTCTCTCTCTCTCTCTCTCTCTCCCTCCCTCTCTCTCTCTCTCTCTCTCTCTCTCTGTCTCTCTCTCTCTCTCTCTCTCTCTCTGTGTCTCTCTCTCTCTCTCTCTCTCTCTCTCTGACTGATGGACCACACACACACACAGTGCAGGTGTCTCTCTCTCTCTCTCTGTCTCTCTCTGTCTCTCTCTCTCTCTCTCTCTCTCTCTCTCTCTCTCTCACACACACAGTGCAGGTGTCTCTCTTCCCTGCTGCTGGGGGTCCTCCATCAATAATGACAGCGTTGTTTTCTCTCTCCTTCTACGTTTTTGTCGCCGTCGTTTGTCTCCACTGGAGGAGCTTTGGTCCGGCGCGTTCCATCAATGCCATGGCGACGGCTCCCCCAGCTGAATCCTAATGATCCGACTGACTGGTCCGTCTGTCTTGGCCAATAAAACCTGGATATTTGATTTTGCCACTGCCCCGTTGGGACTGGAAATTCACTAGACTATTATGTTTTGTAGTTCCCTGCGCTGTGTTCAGTGCCAGAGATTAGATGGTGGAGCGGTTAAATTGCAGTCTCTTATAAACCAGATTTTTCAGCCAGAACCATTTGCATACAGTGTGTGTGTGTGAATCGTTCCAAGTGCTGACGATACCATATGAGGTCTGCACATCTGAGAGTTGGACTCAAACCGGCAACCCCAACCAACAGCCCCTAACTGCACAGCCTTTACCTCTGTGAAAGGCGCTATATAAATGCAATCTATTATCATTATTAGATGTTAAATTAAATGTGGGAAAGTTTACAAAGGACACAGTAAATTACCTTGCATATTAGCTGATTAAAAAGGCATGTAGGCTTATTCTGTGAGAGAATCTAAAACACAGGGAAAGTGAATGGACGTAGGAAGCGCTTCTAAATCTGACTCACAAAGGACATTTACTTGGTATTTGCTCTGTGCTTCAAAATTCAACATTTTCCAGACAACTACACAGATCAAAGGTCAAAGTTCAAGATCAATTAATTTGTTCATTCCATAATACTGTATGCCAGCAGGCGAGAGCTGGTTGTTCAAACTAATTATTTGAAAGGCACTTTACAACTGCAGTAGGAGCCATCGTCGGGTAGCAACTTGATTTCTCAGACATAACTATATTGTTTTTTTTCACGCATATGAATGATAACTTAAGTAAGCTGTTATGGAGCATATACACTACTCACAAAACTACAGTAACACTGTACACAACACTACAGTGACACAACCTATGTGTAAACCTTCACACATCTCATAAAAATCTGTTGTTTGTTACAACGGTTGTGTCAGTTGCATTTTAGAACTGTTCAGAAACCCAAGTGTGAACAGGGCTAAAGAACACAGGGGAAGATTCCAGTTTGATTCCAATTTGGTTGTAAGGTAACATTATAACAAGAACCTCAAACAGTTCCTCAAAAAACTAATTTACTGTTCCACAAATGTTCTGTCAAGGTCACAGAATTTTTTTCCATGCACGCCTGCATACACAGTGATATGTTTAGTTGAGTTCGTTTAGTTGTGGAAAGGATCACGGAGGATATTGTGTCAATGACATATTCAGAGTGTTCTCAATGTTCTCAAAGTGAAATGGCAGATTCATTGAACATTGTTAATCAAATTTCACGATAAATTTAACATGAATGATGAAACGTGATTTAAATTCCTGAGTAATGTTCCTAAAGGCTTATTAAAAATAATATTCAAGGGATATCTAGGAACCTGGACAAATGAACGTGTTGGGAACATTTATACTGACATTCAAGACATTTTCTGGGAACCAAATTCTTTTTATCTGGGAACCTGCCTTCCACACCAAGGCCAGATTTTTTTTCCCTGGGGTTTAAAAAAACCAAAACCTACTCCCACTCCATTTCAAGCTGTGTCCAGAGTTAAACCACTGGCTTGTGCAACAATCCAATGTTCCAAACCTTGCACAACTTTGTTGCACTCAACAGACGCACAAGTGTGAAAGTGACAGTGTGAGGATATTTCTTTAACAGATCGTTATGCGGAGTTAATGTAGCTTAAACGAATCACTGAACAAATACATCTGCCGCAGATAGCGTAGCAGTCTAATGCACCGTCTAATGGCTGTTCTGATGCAGTGTACGCTGCCTGTCAGGGACCTGTTCAAAACGCGTCTCTACCAGACCGTGTCCCCAGTCAGCCCAGGCCGGGGTGGCATTTGGCTGTCCGCCCCAGGTGGAGGGGGGAAGGTGAGCCGGCTCGGGTCCACCGTGAAGCACGTAAGGAGTCTCCAGAACGTGAGTGGATGAATTCCGTCTCGAAGGAAGCGGAGTTTGCTGCCCTCGGAGAACTAGCTTGCCTCGAAGAGACAAGCGGCAGACTCATGTGGGGAGGGTAAATAAAGAGGTTGTAATTGGCTACTAAATTGGGAGAAAAACTGGAAAAAATCTGAAACAAATTTTAAATTAAAAAAATACATCTGACCAGGTTTCAATCACATCATCCAATACAATCAATTGCACTTAATTAACTTTGGCCAATCCCGATTTTGTTTATTGTCAAGAGACTAAGATTCTGATATCAGGAAGTTTAATATTCCTGATATCAAGAAGTAGAATTCCAGACATCAGTTAGGGTTTTCAATATCAAAAACACATAAGACTTTCTTCTTGCTATGCAATCAACCAGCTTGTTTTGACCAGCTTGTCAGTCACAACATTCTGGGATTCCTGCCCTCGCAGGATAGAAATCCGCTCAGTATTCATGAGGTAACATATATAGTATTCATGAGCTTTTATCCAAAGCGACTTACAGTAGTGAATGACATTTTGTATAAGTGGTTGAGATGCCAACGCCATGCTCTACCTACTGAGCCACAGAGCCACTGCTCAGACTCACTATTAGTCCCAACTGTGTAGTCCCACTGTTTTTTTTGTATTTCTTTAAAGATTTTGTTTCTGATTTCAAAATTTTCTCCCAATTTAGTAGCCAATTACACCCGCTATTTTATGTCAATTCCCCCTAGCAATGTGAGTTCGCCGCCGTAGTCCTGCGACCGGTAGTGACGAAGGCGTAGCATCATCTCCTCTGAGACGGCACTCGCCAGGCTGTCGACTGTAACCCGGTACTACAGGGCCACTCTTATACGCAGCAAACGTCCTGTCGGCTTCCCTCCCCCCTCCCTGGGGCGGACAGCCAATCACCGCCCCTGGTGGCACTCCCGGCCAGAGCTGACTCTGGCGAGACAGGGAATCGAACCCTGGTCTCTGTGGCCAGTGTCAAATGTTGTAACCACTGGACCCAGGCCCAGTCTCAGTTTTTTGTTCATGGGGAAAGCCTTTGTTGTTCTGGGGGGAAATTCTTCTGAAACATGTGGGACTGGTTTTGGGCCACTATTGGTGATAACTGAACAATGGATATAAAGATCTCAAAGGCTCTGAACTGAGCAGACATTTTATTTCTGAGAAGGAGCCGACGAGGGTGAAGTGATGCGTTGGCTTTAAAGTTCCCCACCGGGGAAATTAAAATGGAAAACCGCAGATCACTGCTGCGTTCAAACCACAGTTCTAAAATGTCCGCTGCTTAAAACGCATTAACAAGAATCATCATATTATTCAGCTCAGGGTGCGTTATAGTCAGATAATTGGCTTGTTTCCTTTGATTCCTCTGAGGTTCTGGCTCTGGATGCCTTGCAGTTAAAAAAAAAAACCCTAAACGTTTCATTCGCGGGGGAGAAGATATAGACGGTGAGCTCATCTTCGGTTGAAAGCGTGGGGAGTTTGAAATGATCGGCTCACTGATGACCTTCGTGGATGCATTTGTGAGAAACAACATGCAAGAACCGTGGCCCAAACGATTGATTCAACTCAAGAAACTGAAACAATGCCGTATTTCTTCACGGAATAGTGGCAATAAATGTCGATTTGAAAGGAGAGAAACTGACACACAAGAGTAATACTATTCTACCCTGAATGCTCCCTTGCTTGACAGAGGAACACAGGATCATAACGAATGCACATCTCACCAGAGTCTCATTGAGTGCTTTAATTATGAATGTCTGCTACCTCTGGAGGATGTTCATGCTCGCTGGATGAGCTGTTCTGCGTGAGTGGAGGCCACTCCGTGTTCTGCGTGCCAAAACGCTTCTCTGCATTTCCTCTTTTTCCCACCAGCTCCGTGGGGCAGGGGCGTAACCACACATTAAATATGGGGGGGGGGGGAATGAATATCTACAAATGATTGGGGGGCAGATATGACTGTTTTGAATATTGCCTGGGCCTATGACTGCCCCCCCACCACCCCCACTACACTTATGCTATAGGGTAATTCAGCCTTTTGCTTAAAAGCCCTCTGAGGAAAAGGTCACCATTTATTACATTATGAATAAATGATAATATTCAGGTCATTATGCACCTCACCGGGGCTGAGGTAGGGGCCGTCCCCGTTTCGCAAAATTATTCAACCTCAGGGCCCGCCTCCGGCGCCTCCCACACCAGTGGGCTATTTCCATTTGGAGTTTAAAGAGAAAATGAATACAGTCCCTTTCCATTATGGTCAATGGTGTGTGTGTGTGTGTCCCCCCCCCAACGCTCTCGCCACTCGATTTCCCCCCTTCTGCACGATCGCCCAGCTCGGCCACGTCGCCCGGGGGGTTTCTATCCCTCCGAGGGCAGGAACCCATTTCGAATTTATGGACCAGCACACAGACGCAAGTCGCCTGCCAATTTCCATTCCGCCGGCCAGAGGAGGAATCCATCGACAGCCTTGAGGACCAACTCCCCCACTCACACACGCCCGCGCCTTGCTGAAACACACACGCGATAAGACATCACCCGTAACTACCGCCAACGAGCTGTCGCAGGCGGACTTGTCAAGGGGATATTCTGTCGCTGAAATTGAATAAAGCTGAATGAGTTCATTCTCCTGCTGGGTGGAATGTCCTTGTGAACACACAGCAGGCTGAAGCAGAGAGCAGTAATGTGTTTTTTTCCACACAGAGGGAACCGGTAGGTTAGGTTCAGTGAGGTTCACTGTGCTTTAGGTTAGATGGGCTTCTTTCACACTCTTGAGATTCTTTAAAAAAAAAAATAGTTTCAGATTTTTTCCTGTTTTTCTCCCAATTTGGTAGCCAATTACACCCTCTATTTATTTTGATTTACCCTCCCCACATGGGTCCGCCTCTCTACGAGGCAAGCTAATTCTCAGAGGGAAGCAAACTCCACTTCCTTCGAGATGGAATTCACCCACCCATGTTCTGGAGACTCCCTTACGTTCTTCACGGCGGACCTGAGCCGGCTCATCCTCCCCCCTCCCCCTGGGGTGGACAGCCAAACGCCGCCCCCGATCAGGGCTGACGACCAAGGCACAGAATGATGAAATATTTGTTGAGGCACAAACGTGAAAGGGAAAGCTGCTGCTTTTTTTTCTTTTAAACATCCTTTGAACGCCCCAATTCCTACTTTTTATCTAAATCTGCAAATGCCCAATCGTATTTGTTGGCCCATCCCATCCCTACAGCATCCTCTGTTAATTCAAAGAGCACAGTCAGACTCCCAGGTGGTCTTGCAGTTGCAATGTTTGATGCTGGCCACTGCGACCAGGGTTTGATTCCACCGGCCGTGCCAGTATCGGCTCTGGCCGGGAGTACCATCAGGCAATTGGCTGTCCGCCCCAGGAAGGGGGGAAGGAAGCTGATATGAGTTTGTTACGTATAGGAGTGGCTGTGTGTGTACCGGAGTTACAGTCAATGGCTTGGTGAGTGCCGGCTCGGAGGAGGCAGCGAACTCACAATACGAGGGGGGGATTGACATGAAAAGAGAGGGTGTAATTGACTACTAAATGAGAAAATGGGAAAAATCTGAAACTAAAATCTTACATTAAAAAAAAGACACACACACCTCCTCTGAAAAAACGTGTAGCCAGCTGTTGCATCTTTTCACTCTGTGGTCCACCACACACACACACACACACAAACACACAAACACACACACACAACACACACACACACACACACACACACACACCTGTCAGTCCATCACAAACTGCTGTTCTGACTGTAGCAGGCTTCTCCTGGAAAATGTAATAACCTGATCGTTTCATCACTAGCGGCCACACAAAACTCAGACGGTTCATTTCAAGAAACAGCATCACACTATAAGCTGTTCACAATATTTAAACAAAGTAAGAAAAAAATTAACAAGTAAATAACTATAGAAATAAACTATATAAATATAAATAACTAACACGGCATGCAATGCTGCGTGACATTTTGCTGATAAGCCGCACTCATTTCAAGCACCAGTTGTGGTTGTAAGGCTGTACATTAATATTTGAATAATAACACTAATGCTTTCACCACTACTGCTACTTCTACTGCCGCCACTACCAAACAAATAAAAAATAAAGAATAATAATGCACCTGCTCACCAGCGCCTCAGCAGGGAGAATGCTGGAGACACAGCAGGGTGGGAGCCTCTGGCCCCTCTCTTCCTCTCTTCCTCTCTTCCTCTCCTGAACCCAGAAATGCAGCAGAATGACAGGACACAGAGCGGTGTTGTTGTTGTTGATTGTTGTTTTTTTCTACCGCTGACCTTGATGTGAGGGGGTTCTGTCTGGCTCATTTTTTGACTTTTCAATTTTTACAATTTGATTCAGTTTTCCTCCCCCGTTTTTCTCCCAAATTTGGTGGCCAATTATACCCTCCATTTCCGCCGCCCGTCACTACGGGACAAGCTCTGAATATCCCCAAGGCGATGATCCACCTCCTCCGGGACGGAACTCGCCCACCTACTTTCTAGGGACGCCCTTCCACTCCTCAGTGAGCTCATGCCGGCTCTCCCTCCCCCAATGACAGCACAGCACAGCCAATCGCTGCCCCTGATTGGGGCTCCCGGTCAGGGCCGGCTGCAGTGGGCAACTTGCATTCCGGTGTGAATGCTTTGGCCGTTATGCCCCCCGAGGCCCCCCCCGTCTGGCTGATTTAAACAGATCCCTACAAAGGCCCTCATGTCAGCCCCTGTCTGCGAGGAGGCGGAGAAGAGCTGGCTGAGGTCTACTGTGTTTTTCTTTTCCCCCCCTTTTGCTTCCTTGGCACTTCAGCCTCTGAGCACCGGTGACAAATCCGGTTTAATTAACATCCTCGGGTTGCCACGTTACCCACAAACCCCTCTGCAGTGGCTCTGCGAAGAGTCGATTGCTTCACAAATTGTTGTCTGCGGATTAGTCACCCTGCATTCAGACGCTGTAGCGTCGCACAGGCAATATGCGCTGCCGCTTGCAGCCGATCGGAAAACATCACACGTCTTTGTGTCATCAGAGAAAATGAATTTGCTGACATGCGGAGAAAAAAAATGAAATTAAAAAAATACATTTTAAATGGCAGAATTTTTAATCTACCGTGACGAGGAACCGTGTGGCCCTTCTCAAACAGACAATCCCCATTTTCAAAGTCGACGTGCCAGGAGCACCGCAGCTGGAAGCACGTGCGCTCACTCCTCCGGAGCACTTCCTGCGGTCCACACAGTACTACAGGAGAGAGCTAGTGCCGATTGCGAGCGTCGTATCCCTCGCTGGCGATGGTGGGTACGGTGTCTGCTGTGTCACTGGGGAAGAACTAATCCAGCGGTTAGCCCAGGGAACCCTGAGCGACGAACACACCTGTTACACCTGGCGCTACAAAGACACCTGTGTCTCACTGCTGCAGGACCTCAGCCATAATAAAAAATAAAAATAAAAACTCTCCTTCCTTCCTGGTGTGATAGGTACAGCTGCCAACAACGATGTCTATTTCTGTATTACTGCACTGAACACTAACCATGTTTAATATTACCATGTACAGTATTAATGCACATCTTGTAAGTCGCTCTGGATAAGAGCGTCTGCTAAATGCTTAAAATGTAAAATGTAATGCAATAGCCGAGCCCAGGCTCGAACCTGCACCGTCTCAGCGACAGAGCTCAGCCTGCGCTTGTAGTACGCCCTTTTACCGACAGCCACTTGGCCGCACACACTCTTTCATACATTAGTATAAAAAAATGATACTAATGTGTGCCTCGAATAGCGTAGCGGTTTAATGCACCCACATTGACCGCTTTGCGAGTGCGAGCTGCCCATTTCGGTCGCAGTTTGTCTGCGTCAGTCCGACTCTGGCCATGAGCCGTGGACGGGGCACAAGCTCGCCGAGGAGCTTTTACAATGTTTGACATCTTGGTTGAGACGTGTCTCTCTCTCTCTCTCTCTCTCCCTCTCTCTCTCTCTCCCTCTCCCTCTCTCTCTCTCTCCCTCTCCCTCTCTCAAGTCTCTCTGTGTCTCTCTCTCTCTCTCTCTCTCTCTCTCTCTCTCTGTGTCTCTCTCTCTCTCTTTCTCTCTGTGCCTCTCTTGACATCTTCTGTGCCTCTCTCTCACTCTCTCTCTCTCTCTCTCTCTCTGTCTCTCTCTCTCTCTCTCTCTGTCTCTCTCTCTCTCTGTGTCTCTCTCTCTCTCTCTCTCTGTGCCTCTCTCTCTCTCTCTCTCTCTCTCTCTCTCTCTCTCTCTCTCTCTCTCTCTCTCCTCCCTCCCCCTCTCTGGCGTTTCTCACATTCTGAGCTTGATGTCAGAGCCCGGTATTAAATCTAATTGGGATACTTTTATTGCATATAAAAAAGGATGCAGATGGCAGTTTTATGTAAAACGCAACATGGCTGTTGAACCATTAAAAAGTTTACACACGCCGCAGCAAGCTTCTCAAACTGTGCTCGGCAGAGGCGACGCTACGCATGACTGATTTAAATAATAATAAAACAAATTAAATACCTAAATAAATATGTATGGAGGCGGTATTCTCAGTGTGATGTGGGATCGAGTTCTTGGATAAGTAACCATACCGATGCAGCCGGCCAGTCCGCAGCATGCGCTTACGACAGAGCGAGTGTGTGTGCAGGCCAAGGTGGCTTACAAAAAGAAAACAATACAAAACAAATAAAAAATAATAAATCCGGGGCCTTGGGTGGCGTAACAGTCAAAGCATTCACCTGGAATGCAAGTTGCCCACTGCAGCCACGGTTCGAAACCCGACTGTGCCAGTCCGGCTCTGGCCGAGAGCCCCGGCAGGGGCGGCGATTGGCTGACCACCCCAGAGGGAGAGCCGGCACGGGCTCGCCAAGTAGCGGAAAAGGCGTCCCTGTATGGGAAGAACTGGCTTCACTCCGAGGACAAGTGGCGGGCTTGTGGGGGAGGGTAAATTGAAAGAAAGAGGGTGTAATTGGCTACCAAACTGGGAGAAAAACTGGATAAAATCAATACAAATAATAATAATGAATTCAAATGTTTTAGTTTTTTTGGGCAGAGCGTTACATCCAAATGAAGCACAGACCTCCTTTGTGCCCGTGAATTTTCTGTCACGTCGAGCCAAGTCCATCGAGCTCCTGAGAAGAACGTCAACGCTAAGCACTGCAGACCTGCCTCCACCCATTGTGTCAGCGCCATTGTGCCGCGTGCTAAATGAGCCTAGAAGCGCTCTTCAGCTCCGCTCCTTTTCATCCTTCTTACGGCTTTGTTCACTTGTGATTAAGGCAAATCTTTCTGTTTTCACACCTTATCTTCCCTCAGCTTTTGGAAGAAAACCCCCCCCCCAGAAAAACGATTTAGATTTAAAAAACCACAGCTAATCACCCCCTCTGTGCTGAATATTGAAAATCTCTACGCGTCCATTTAAGAAGGTGGATTCTTCTTAAAGCAGTTCAGATCATGTGCCTTACCTTAAAAAAAATATATATATTGAAGATTTAGATTTCAAACCGCCATTCGTCACATTTTCTCTGCGCTGTATTTTGAAAATCTTGACACGTCCGTTTAAGAAAGGGGATTCTCAATTCTCAATTTGGGGTCATGTTCCTTTCTCAAGGGGTAGGTCTAAACGATGTTTTAAAATAAAAATAAAAATAATAATAATAATTGTTTTAGATTTCCCCCGTTTTTCTCCCAATTTAGTGGCCAATTATACCCTCTATTTATTTCGATTCGTCTTCCCCCACGAGTCCTCTGCCGTCTCTACAGGACAAGCTAATACCCTGAGGCTGGCAATGATCCGCCTCCTCCGAGACGGAACTCGCCCACCTACTTCCTAGAGACACCCTTCACGCTTCTCAGCCAGCTCGTGCCGGCTCTCCCTCCCCCCTCCCAGCCAATCGCCACCCCCGATTGGGGCTCCCAACCAGAGCTGGACTGGAGCAGTCGTGTTTAGAACCGCGGCTTTAGTGGGAAATGTTTCGACTGTATGATTTTTTTGGGTGGGGGGGCTGTGGAGAGCAAAACCGTTTGATTGGTTCAAAACAAGCAATTGATTGACAGCTCCTTATAGCTCCACCCATTATGGGGTGTATGAAATTCCCATTTTTATTTTATTTTAATGAAACCTCACTCTCCAATCACAACCACCTACTTCATGCATGCCTAGCTGGTCCAACCAAGCACTTAACCTGGGTTTTCATTGACAAATATTCCTAAACCGTTTTCCGGAAACAGATATACAAATGTAAAGTTATGATGTTAGAATAGTAATATTAATTGTAACAGTCATAATAACAGAAGTAATTTGTCAGTAAAAGACCCTGTGGATGCACACTAAGCACTAATTGCATGAGAGCGATGAGAAAACCAGAGGCCAGGTTCTTTCATTTAGTGAATCCATTATTTGTAAGAGCAGAACATCAATACCTGCACACTCCTGTTTGAATACTGAATCCACATCCGCTCGTGGGTGGCTTTGTATCACCTTATTGATCGGAACCCTGGAACATAACTGATTAACCAGTGAAGTGGAAATTAATAACAAACGCATGATACATCAAAGTGGGTCGATTCCCATGTATCAATAACACACATGATTGAGTAACCATGATTGACTGTGTCGTGGGCGGGGATATATGTTTTTTTGTTGTTTTTTTGTTTTAAATCAATTTTGTTTCTGATTTTCCACCTTTTTGTTATTATTATTATTATTTTAATGAAAATAGACGTCATAAATGAGACATCGCTCTAATTTTAATTGTGATAAGCATAACTATAATGTTTTTGTTTTGTTTTTTTTTTTACGATTTTATTTCAGATTTGATCCAATTTTCTCCCCATTTAGTAGCCAATTACACCCTCTCTTTTTCAAGTCAATCCCCCCTTCGTATTGGGAGTTCACTGCTGTAGCCCTGAGACCGGCAGTGACAAAGGCCGTAACTCCGGTACTACAGAGCCACTCCTGTGCACAGCAAACTTCCTGTCGGCATCCCTCCCCCCTCCCTGGGGCGGACAGCCAATTGCCACCCCTAGTGGCATTCCCGGTGGAATCGAACCCCGGTCGCAGTAGCTAGCGTCGAACGTTGTAACCGCTAGACCACCCGGGAGGCGGGGGGGATATACGTTTGTGGGCGTCACCGCTGTGAAGCTGTGCCCTCCTCGACACGGAACGCAATAAGTATTGAACCTGTAGAGCCGTGGGAGGGATCCCAGGGTCAGGCCTGACACTTATAGTCGACTATTTATCAAGCAGAGCGTCTGGCTCAGGGGACTTTCCCCGGAGCTGGCGGACAGTGCAGTGAATTATCACCGTCCACGCGCACGCACACCGCTCTGTATTTCCTCCCGCATTTTTCTTTCCACTCTTGGCCCCCCGCTGCATGTGGAAACGTGCATACGCTGTTAAACCACCCCCCCCCCCCACCCACCACCAAAACCATGCCTGTACGGTTGCACGCATTTGAACAATTGCAGGTCCATTGTTCATTTTTAAAATGCTCAGCATGCGTTTTTGTTTTGTTTTGTTTTTTACATTTGTCTCTACGAGGCAAGCTAATTCCTTCGAATTTGCTCTCCCACGTTCTGGAGACTCCCTTATGTGCTTCACGGCGGACCCGAGCCGGCTCACCTTCCACCCCTACCCCAGGGGCGGACAGCCAAACGCCACCCCCGGTCGGGGCTGACGAGGGTCCTGATGGGCAGCACACACCGTATCGGACCAGCCAAAATACGGAGCGTTAGACCGCTATGTTATCCGGCGCCCCATTCGGCATGCGTATTTTGATGGCATTACCCCGTAGCACTTAAAATAAAAGTGCTAAACGCACCGGCCCATCCCCGCGTCACTCTGCGAGCAGATTTGGTGTGCTCCGGCAGGTGCTACCGGTTGCTTCTCGTGTGCGTTGCAGAACCACGGCATGAATCGCTAGGGTATAAATAGCCAAACGGCTAAATCACTGGAGCATTGAAATCAATCACATGCAACAGAGAGAGAGAGAGAGAGGGAGAGAGAGAGAGAGAGAGAGAGAGAGAGAGAGAGAGAGAGAGAGGGAGAGAGAGAGAGAGAGAGAGAGAGAGAGAGAGAGAGAGAGAGAGAGAGAGAGAGAGAGAGAGAGAGAGAGAGAGAGAGAGAGAGAGAGAGAGAGAGAGAGAGAGAGAGAGAGAGAGAGAGAGAGAGAGAGAGGGAGAGAGAGAGAGAGAGAGAGAGAGAGAGAGAGAGAGGAGAGGGAGAGAGAGAGTGAGAGAGAGAGAGAGAGAGAAAGAGAGAGAGAGAGAGAGGGAGAGAGTGAGAGAGAGGGAGGGAGAGAGAGAGGGAAAGAGAGGGAGAGAGTGAGAGGGAAGGAGAGAGGTAGAGGGAGAGAGGTAGAGAGAGAGAGAGAGAGAGAGAGAGAGAGAGAGAGAGAGAGAGAGCTACGACGCGGTGCCAGAGTCTGAGGCAGCTGCCAATTAAAGCTGCCATTTAAAACAATCCCTTTATGGTGTTCTGATGCGCCATGAGAATCACTGTGATTAACGCCACCGGGAGAAAAAGAAGAGAAGAAGAAAGAGTGTGACTGTGCTCGTAAAACACCACTCTCACATTCTCTCCCACCGGTACTGTTAACGCTTCTTACGTGATGAGGGTGAGAACTACAATTAGCTCTTTCAATTGCGCCAGGAATAGTGACACACAGCTATATTTTTATGTTTCATTTTGCGCTCTTAGCTATCCGGTGAGATTGTTTCTCAAGTGGGTGATGAGTAAAAAAAAAAAAAAAAAAAAAAGATTTTTCCCCCATTTTTATCCCAATTTTGGTAGCCAATTACACCCTCTATTTATTTCCATTTACCCTCCCCACACAGGTCTGCCGCTCATCTCTACGAGGCAAGCCAATTCTCTGAGGGCAGAAAACTCTGCTTCCTTCGAGACGGAATTCGCCCATCCACGTTCTGGAGATTCCCTTACGTGCTTCCCGGCAAACCTGAGCCGGCTCACCCCCATCCCCTTGGGGCGGACAGCCAAACGCCGCCCCCCGATCGGGCTGACAACCAGGGCCGATCTGGTAGAGATGGGTTTCGAACCGCGTCCCTGACAGACAGCGCACACTGCATCGGACCAGCCAAAATATGGTGCTGAGTTTTTGGGCCAAAGGTCACCAAAGGGAGGGGGTTTCCAGCCCAGACCGTCCTGGTCTGAACACCCCTGTCCCTGTCTCCATCGGACACCTGCTTACAAGCACCTGATCGCAAAAAGACCAGAGAGAGCAGATGGGCCCAGGCCACACTATGATAATATGTACATAAAACGTATTGAGTGTTACAGCCAGGATAACACAACAGGGACAAGGTTACACCCACACCTTTACAGTTCGGGCTTCAAGGGCTACACGAGAAGAGATATAGCAGGTCAAAGGTCAACAGTTTCCTGGTCGCCAGTGAGACCAAGCTGTCAAAAGGGACCAAAAGGTTTGGAAGCAACAATATTCGTACAGACAAACAAAGCATTCCACCACAGAAACCCAGCTGCATTACAGATCCAAGAAAGCTTTCTTAGGACATGACTGTATTGGAAAAAAATCTTCCATCGCTTCAGTAGTGGTTATTACTTTTTTCATTATTATTTATTATTTTTAATTTCATTCCATCTCGCTCTAATCCTCTGCACAATGCGGTCATAATTCTCAGAACACATTCCACTTGTTTACAGCTGGGTTTCTATATTTTTAGAATCTTTTTTTAGGGGCCCTGTTTTTGAGGATTGAAAAACGCTGTTGGCCAGCGCAGACGCAGTGCGATGGAAGACGGATATTTCGGAGCGGTGTGTGACGAAGTTGGCGCTGGAAGCGATATTTTCATTCCTGTTTTTTTGGCGCTTGTGCTGGCTGGGTGGAATGGGGCTGGCTTGTTGTTTGGGGGTGGGGGGGGGGGGTGAGTTGGCACAGACGTATGGCACAGTGATATTTTAAACAGGTTTAAGGGATCTGAAAATTACACTACAATTCCACTGACGCAAGCATGAGTGCATGTACCAGAGTACTCGATAGGGGGCAATAGTGAGAAAAATAAAGATTTGTTGGATATGCTGCAGAGGCATCTGCACATTACTACAGTAACAGTACAATATATCTATTTTTTACATTTTTGTTTCAGATTTGTTTTCCTCCCAATTTAGTAGCCAATTATACGCTCTATTTATTTTGATTCGCCCTCCCCCACAAACTCGCCATCCATCCTCCAGGTCAAGCCAATTCTCTGAGGCTGGTGATGATCCGCCTCCTCCAAGACGGAACTCGCCCACCTCGCCCACACTCTTTGTGCTTCTCGGCGAGCTTGTGCCGGCTCATTTCCCCCCTCCCCCTGGGGCGGACAGCCAAACGCAGCCCCCGATCGGGGCTCCTGGCCAGGGCCAATCTGGCACAGTCTGGTTTCGAACTGTGACCGCAATAGGCAGCTCAGGCTCGCCAGTCAATGCTAGGCTATATGAGGCCCCAACAATATAATATTTAAATCAACATTTATTCTAAAACATACAATAGAAAACAGAGCACATAAACATCACAGTATAAATCGAGCATATGTTATGTCATCAGCCAAGTCCTTTCCATTGCTCACAGATCAATCAGGTCAACGCGGTCCTGCAGTTCACACAGGCAAGGTAGCCAATAATGTACATGGTGTATGCAGAGCAATAGGCCAACAGTGCTGTCACCTCATGGAAAGATACACCCAGAGTTGAGTCAAGTCACAGTTATATAAGTCATAAGTAAGTCTCAAGTCTTAACCTTCAAGTTTCAAGTCCCAAGTCATGAAGGGTTAAGTCCCAAATTTCAGGTGTCAAGTCCTCAAGTCACACTCAAAACAAGTCTCTCGGGCCTCCCGGGTGGTGTAGCGGTTACAACGTTCAACGCTGGCCACTGCAACCGGGGTTCGATTCCACCGGCCATGCCAGAAGTTCCACTAGGGGGCGGCAATTGGCTGTCCGCCCCAGGGAGGGCTTGGCGAGTGCCGTCTCGGAGGAGGCGGTACATCATCTTTGTCACTGCCGGTCTCAGGGCTATGGCAGCGAACTCACAATACGAGGGGGGGATAGTTGACATGAAGTCATAGAGTCATTCCCAAGTCATAGACATGCAAGTCTAATTCAAGTCTCAAGTGCTTTTTTTGCAAGTCAAGTCTGCAGTCATCAAAACTGTGACTCGAGTTGCACTCGAGACCAAGTCATATGACTCAAGGCCACAACTCTAGGTACGCCCAGTTCAAGTGAAACTATTAAAACGTTCTGTATACACTGAATGGCGGCAAGAGAGCAAACAATTGTATAATCTATTTTTAAAAAACCGTTGCTCTTTAACAATCGGCTAAACTGCTGACCGAAAACATGTTCACCATAACAACCCTACAACAAATCACATCTCATATAACAGTCACTAAAATAAAACATCCCTACATAATAGTGACGATTAAATTCAGCACATATTAAAACACCGCATAAAACATGAACAAACAAACTTTATCCTGTAATTCTTTGGCAGAAACACTTGAAAGTTAATTTGAAGAGAAACACTTGAAAGTCCATTATCTCGTAAGGGCACGATGGACAGTCAAACACGAGAGTAGCGAGCGAAAGTTTGAGAAGATGGGATTTGCTGCCCAAACGAGGACACATAGCAGAACCGCTCACGTAGAGGGAATGTGGAACGCGACCTGTTTGACCGCCTTCGACTCATCACAGCCTGAAATTCCTCCTCGATGCACCGCGTGACCGAAAACATTGAAGCGGTTTCGTACACGCCTCTTTTCGATCTGCCCCAGCGCTTGCCCTAGTATTTGACAGCTGTGTTTACTGTCCCCAGAACAGGGCTCTTCAAAAAAAGAGATGCAAGCCCAGCCAGATAAAGACTTAGATTACATTACAGGTATTTAGCAGACGCTCTTATCCAGAGTGACTTACAGTTGACATTTCTTTACAATCCATTTATACAGCTGGATATCTTTAAGGGCACCTGTCCCACCTGGGGATTGAACCTGCAACCTTAAACAAGAACACATGGGCGTTTAGAGGACCATATTAATTATGTCAATATCATCGGTGAAAATTAATTGCTCAATTAGTGGTTTTCAAGACCAAAACAACATATTTACGTATGATTTATGATTTGTATTAGTGGGACCCAAAAGTCTGAGTCCACTACCAAGATCTGTTTGTTTTCATCATTTCAAACAGAATTTTTTAAATGAAAAATAAGGTGTCACTTTTGCAACAAAATTTTTGAGTATTAATTATGTCAATATATTGAAAGTCTATGTATTCAAACTTAAATGAAAAATAAGGTGTCACAACAATGCAATCAAAATATTTATAGTTATTTCATACCATCCTTTCTCAAACAAACATTAAAAAAAAAAATTGTATCAGTGTTTCATGACATTCTTGAATAACCAATACCACAGTGGACTTTTGGACCCCACTGTAGGTGTTGATAATATTACTGATGAGATGAAACCACCCCCAATAAAACCAGGTATGGAACATTGTGTTATTATGTCATTATGTTCCACTGATGTCATTGGAGGAATCCTCGAGAGGAGTTATGACCCAGACCGTGCTCAAGAGGTGCTGATTGGTCTGCTTTGAGCCATGATGTCATTACTGACGAGCTGGCTAAATGTGAGTATGTGAAGGAGCTTGATGCAGTATCCTTGCAGTCCCCTTATACAAAAAAACCCCACTCTATGTCTTTTAAACAAGGGGCAAGGGAGGACAGCAGACCTGGCGACCTCTCTAACGTTAGCGTTACCAGAGGATATCCGCTGCAACACAGAGCAGAGCAATGACACTCTTTTGAGTAATGACATGTGAGAAAGGTAATGACAGGTGAGAAAGGTAATGACATACAGTACCCTTAAATTTGACACACCCCAGGGAACTATGACTACTGTTGGCTACCGACAGTAGCTAAGTACGCTACTGTTACTCCCGTTAAAATAGTTTAAAAAAAATTATGAATAGATTTCCATATCATTGCCTTTTGAGATAAATCTGTACAGTGGAAGCAGCTTTAGCTGTTATGGAACATTACTAAAAGTGGATTCAGTCCAGCGGAGACTGAGTGAATGAGTGCACGGCTTTCTGTGCTTTAAGAGAGCAGCACTGCGGATGGAACGCCACTGGACTCCTGGCTTTCAAGGTCAAATCCCAGGTGTGCGTCAAATCTACCTTATATTTTGAGCAAAGCAATTAGCTTTTGACTTTGGCTTTAGGATGTGTTCCATGTAAAAACTGCAAAAAAATGCACAGCAGGTCGTAGCATTAGAAATTAAACTAAACTAAACTAAAGGAGAAGCAGTGAAAGGCCAAAGCCCAGCCCTGGAGTCAGGTTCGTGGGCAGAGCTGACTCAACTGTTACAAGTTTAATTGAAGTCAGTTGTTTTGGGAGCCACTTCACCGGCTGCTCCAGGTGTGATTGACTTGACAAAGGGCCACATTATGCAAAGCCCCTCATGAACTGAAGCTGATCTACAGGTAGAGCTTTAGAGTCAGATACAAAGACAGTTTAATTTTGTAAAAAAAAATTAAGTGAGGAAAGTAATCTTTTGTTCTCATAAACGCAAGCTTGCAGAAACGCAGGTGGGGCATTTCCCTGCTGTGAGCCGATGAGAGCGGTGTGCGCCACGTCAGTCTGAAGGAACTATATATATAAATATATATATGCCATTTATGCCATTTAGCAGACGCTTTTATCCAAAGTGACTTACAGTAGTGAATGTATACATTTTTTTAAAGTATATGTGGCCCCAATGGGAATCGAACCCACAACCTAAGCATTGTCAGCGCCATGTTCTACCTACTGAGCCACACAGAACCACGCTCTACCTACTGAGTCACACAGAACCACGCTCTACCTACTGAGCCACACAGAACCATGCTCTACCTACTGAGTCACACAGAACCACGCTCTACCTACTGAGCCACACAGAACCACGCTCTCTACCACACTGAGCCACACAGAACCACACTCTACCTACTGAGCCACACAGAACCACGCTCTACCTACTGAACCACACACAGAACCACGCTCTACCTACTGAGCCACACAGAACCATGCTCTACCTACTGAGCCACACAGAACCACGCTCTACCTACTGAGACACACAGAACCACGCTCTACCTACTGAGCAACACAGAACCATGCTCTACCTACTGAGCCACACAGAACCATGCTCTACCTACTGAGCAACACAGAACCACACTCTACCTACTGACGCCACACAGAACCACGCTCTACCTACTGAGCCACACAGAACCACGCTCTACCTACTGAGCCACACAGAACCATGCTCTACCTACTGAGCAACACAGAACCACGCTCTACCTACTGAGCCACACAGAACCATGCTCTACCTACTGAGCAACACAGAACCACGCTCTACCTACTGAGCCACACAGAACCACGCTCTACCTACTGAGCAACACAGAACCATGCTCTACCTACTGAGCCACACAGAACCACGCTCTACCTACTGAGCCACACAGAACCACTGGAAACGAGAGCAGACAGTGTCCTCTGGGCTCAGCTCGTCCCCTCTTGTCCCCAAACGCGGTGTGCCCCAGTCACCACCGCCCCCTAGCCTGTTCTCCCGCTGTCTCCCCTAACTGTCCCGCCTGCACCCGTCCCAACGAGTCAGCAAATTAGAACCGTCCCGCTTCACAGACTCCTGACTTTGAAGGGGTGGAATGTATTTGAGAGCAGCCATTTCAAGAGCAGGCAGTGTCAATGTCCTGTTGATCACTCTGGAAGGTCCTGTGATTCCTCATCATGTCCTCGCTGGGAAACTATTCCTGCAGCATCAGCCAACATCTGTCCCAGAATGCCAAAGTTCAGCACGTTAAAATATAAGACAGCAAGCACTTTGACAGGAGTGCATCTAAAATAACTTAGAAGGTACGATTAGATTAGAAGGGACATAATGACCATGACAACCTCTCAGATAAAACAGAATATGCCTGATTTTTTAAATTAAGTCTATAAATCCATACATAAATCCGTGTAGCAAGCATCGAATGAATTTTGAGCACATTTAACATGTTGGGTTCATTTTTTGTGCTGATATATCTGATGTCTAACCCTAACAAGCTTGTTCCCGATGATTCCAGTACTAAAGCAAGGCAGAGAGGGACAGAGGGAGGGACAGACAGACAGACAGACAGACAGGGGCAACACTAATAGATTACAGGCAGGGTCCAGGCAGAATGGAATGCACCACATTTTGGATAACACCCACTTGCTTTTTTGTTATTTTCTTCCTCCCCCAGGAAGGTCTAGCACTTTGCACAATACTGTCAAATGTATTAATGTAAAATGTTAAAATAAATTTCACCATATTTTGGCTGGTCCGATATGGTGTGTGCTGCCTGTCAAGGACGTGGTTCGAAACACATCTCTATCAGACCGGCCCTGGTCATCAGCCCCGATCAGGGGCGGAGTTTGGCTGTCTGACCCAGGGGGAAGGGGGAGGGTGAGCCAACTCAGGGGAGCTGTGAAGCACATAAGGGTGTCTCGTGGGTGGGCGAATTCCGTCTCGAAGGAAACGGAGTTCGCTACCCTCGGAGAATTAGCTTGACTCATAGAGACATGGGTAAATCGAAATAAATAGAGGGTGTAATTGGTTACCAAATACAGCACGCACTTTTAACATTCATTTCTGCGTCGTTTGTCGCATTCACCTGCTCAGTTCCTGATCTAGAGCGTCTGCTAAATTAATGTCATGCGATGTAATGTGTTTACCTGTAATACATATTCTGTTAATATCTGTAAATCTGTCAATCTTTCCATATCGATCACAAGTCTTCACGTATCATTCACAAATGCCCACGCGGTCACAGCACTGCACTGTCCAATCCACAGACCAGACAGGTGTGCTGTGTGTGTTGTGCTTGGGAGTTGGGTTGAGCTTTTTTTTTCAGATTCGTTTTTTTGTTTGATTTGTTTAATTGTACCCTCTATTTCTTTCAATTTATCCGCCCCCAGCATGAGCCCGCCGCCCGTCCTCGGAGTCAAGACAGTTTTTCCAGTACAGGGACGCCTTTCACGCTTCTCGGCGAGCTCGTGCCAGCTCACCCTCCCCCCCTCCCTCTGGGGCGGTCAGCCAATTGCCGCCCCCGATCAAGGCTCTCGGCCAGAGCCGGACTGGTGCAGCCGGATTTCGAACCGGGGCTGCAGTGGGCAACCTGCAATCCGGACGAATGCCTTTACGGCTACCTGACCCGAGGCCCCTGGATTTGGGCACTTTTGCCCAGGCTGGCTTGAGACTCACCCAAACTGCAGGCCCCGACAGCCCGGAATGGAAAAACTCTGCAAAGATGAATGTGCTTTTGGAAACACTGCGGCCACTGCCAACTAGCCAAAAATACAGCGTGAGAAGGACAGCGTGAGAAACGGTTATTGTCCTCATTTCTTAAACTCAGGCAGGCGGCCCTTATCCAAGTAGGCACTCTTTGGAGGCATTAGTTCTCAGATATGCTTGGTGTCCTACTGCAGCTACTGGGGGTGGCATGATATCAGGGATTTGAACAATGACCCTATGGGTTACAAGGGCCTAACCCCAGCAGTTCTCAACTCTGGGTTCTAGACCTCATTTGAAAGAATCTATGCATGTATTCATGATGTGTGCATAATCAATGTGCAGTTTCTCTCAAGTTAATAAATATATATATAGATTTTTTTCTTTCCTCCAAAAGACCACTGGTTTGAAGTATTTCCATTCTTTGCCATTTCCATTCTATTCCACTGTCTTGTCTTTAGCCTTAAGATCAAAATGAATTGTTAAATGTTTTGTTTGCATTCTTTTATTATTGTGATTATTTTAAATCTGTATTGATAACGTTATATTTGAGGCCATTTAAATATTGACATTGCCTGTGTCATTTTGGCACACGATAGCAAAATATTTCAGTGTTGGAATGGGGCTGTATGGAGGGGTCCTGATCCTGATCCTGATTTTAATCAGGCATCCAGAAAGGCACCTGCAGTAACATTAAAGCGATACGCTACGCTACGGTTTAGAGTCACCTCGTGTTCCCACCTAGCGTCCCCCATCCTGAAAGAGACACGGCTGCAAAGGTTCTCGGGGGGGGGTTGGGTTCCGGAGGCCAAAAAAACGGGCGAGGGCTTTAATAGAGACGTGAAATCGTATTCCGGAGAGACGCCATGTGAGCGCCGAGAACTCTGCGGATATTCCGAGGAGCCCGGCCTTCCGGAACATTGGGGGGGGAGGGGGACAGGGTCGTGTTACCACCTCCCGTTTTCCCCTTCGGCGTGGGAGACAAGGTTGGTTAGGGGCTCTGCTTGTTATTCCTTGAGTTAATCAGGGCGCATTTGCACCTAGGCCACTGCAGCCCCCCTGCAGGTTTCACACCTTCACAAAGGTGCCCCAGCTTTTAATAATCACGTCCACGAGTCAGACCAAACCGCCAGGGGACCTCACTTACGATGCCTCGCGTTCGTTTCAGAAAATACAATTTTGATTCATTTATTCGGCACAAATATCATTTTTTTCAATGTATTGTTTCTAATTCAAATTTTCCCCCCGTTTTTCTCCCATTTGTTTGCCAATTATACCCTCTATTTACCTCAATTCACCCTCCGCCACGAGTCCACCACCTGTCCTCTGAGTAATGACCTAATTTCCCGGGCCGGAAAATCCACCTCCTCCGAGACGGAACCCGACCACAGACGCCCTTCCTGCTCCTCGACGAGCTCGAGCCGGCACATTAACATATGGGCATTGAAAGGTCATTATTCACATTTAAGTTGAACAGAAATCTGCGCATCAAATAAATGTATACTACAATCGCTTATGCTCATCGCTGTAATCATTTCACGCACTAAGCACGGGTTCTTACTACATCAAACTAATGTAAACCATGAGACTAAAGCATTGCAGTGACTCTTAATATTACTCCTAATCTTGCCGCTTCCAATCATGGATTTAAACCAAATGCAACGGAGAGGGGCAGCAGGTCGCGTTTGCGGAAGTAACGTTTCCAGGAGGTGCAAACCTCGAGGTAAACGGTAAACATGCTGCTCAAGGTGAAAAGGTTTTTAAACGGAGGGACCAGTGCGCCTTCCAATCACACGAGAGGAAGATGCACGAGTGTATCCGGCTCAGTGTGGAGGAGAAACTGCAACGGTCCTCATTTATCAACAGCACAAATTCCACCCTAAACTCTGCCCAGCATAATTGCAATACATTTTGAAAAGTTTAGTTCCATTATATACGTTTTTCCTAAAGGTAATTCAATTTTTTAGTGTATACTGTAGAGCAGGGGTGTCCAAGTTCGGTCATGGAGATCTACTGGCTGTGCAGGCTTTTGTTCCAGCCCTTCACTAACACACCTGATTCCATTAATCACTTCACTAACACACCTGATTCCATTAATCACTTCACTAACACACCTGATTCCACTAATCAACTGCTCGTCAAGGCAATGAATGTTCAAAGCAGGTGTGTTAGTGAAGGGCTGGAACAAAAGCCTGCACACCCAGTAGATCTCCAGGACCGAACTTGGGCACCCCTGCTGTAGAGCAACAGAACTTTCAGTGCAACTTCCACCCATACTGGAAACTCCCTGTAGGTCTTACTGTGGCCCAAGTGGCCAACCACTGCCTAACCCTGGGTCAAACGGACTTGTGTTCAAACTGACAAGCAATCTGATAAAGGGATAATTTTGTGTCGTAAGATCATTTTCAGTACCCCACTTACAAAAGTAGTTTTCTTATTTCAGACACTTCAGTGCCCAAACTAAGTCATAACTTTGACCTACCTACCAATTCTGTCAGTCCCTGCCAGGGTTTGCTTTGAAATTGCAATTCAAGTTGGCAGCCTGAAGCATATTCGATGAGCGGTCTGTACATCGAGTAAATTTGGGCTGCAGAGCAGGGAGGAAGAAAATGCAAAAACAAAAGCTGTGCAAACAAAGCAAAATGACTCCCCGCATCGAAACCACAAACAACTTCTCTCTTTTGTCTTTTACCGTCTTCTGCAGCAGACTGACTTCTTTGGTCACGATGACCCTTTTCATGACCGAGGCGGGTCCATCTGCAGAGCCGCTCACTGCACCGAGGGATTCCGTGAGAATGTGGCACAATGTGAGCGCGTCACACGGTCTGTGACGAGCCAATCTGATTAGAGAGATATTCCGATGCAAGGATGATATTAATTTGGGGGTGGGGGTGTGTGTGTGTGTGGGGGGGTCAGTTGTTGACACGGCGACAGCACCGCTGTATTTTTTCTCAGAAAGGCACGGTGACAGAAATAGACGATGTCGACTGCCAACCATGACAGGCTCTTCCCAGATCGGCCGGGACACCTGCTGGTCTTTGGGGTTTGTGAACGCGCTGCTTGGCAACCAAAATCCCTCTGTCTTCGGGGCCGGAGAAATGCACGGGGGGCCCACAGGGCACGGGACAGGACAGCCCACTCCCGGGGAGCCCACGGCAGCAAGCCACGTCCCAATCGCATGTCGGCGCCCCCTGATCCCGTCCTGGGAATGTCACAGATCGATATAACGTTACAGCGTTTCCTCGAAAAGGGAACCACAAGCTAACACATTGTTGGCCCCCCAACGCGTACACTCATGCTCAAGAATTATAGTTATGACGATAAGAGCATCCTAACGGGAAGCATGTTGCCCACTGCGACCGGGGTTTCGATTCCACCGGCCGCGCCAGTATTGGCTCTGGCCGGGAGTCCCACTAGGGGGCAGCAATTAGCTGCCCCAGGGAGATGGGAGGGAGGCCGATATGAGTTTACTGCATATAGGAGTGGCTCTATGTGTACTGGAGTTACAGTCGACGGCTTGGCAAGTTCCGGCTCGGAGGAGGCAGTATATCGCCTTTGTCACTGCCGGTCTCAGGACTACGGCAGCAAACTCACAATGCGAGGGGGGGATTGACATGAAAAGAGAGGGTGTAATTGGCTACTAATTTGGGAGAAAATGGGATCAAATCTGAAACAAAATTGTAAAAAAATTTTTTTTATAATTGTAAAAAATTATAGTTATTCTTATCAGAATTAAAATTAGAGCGCTGTCTTATTTATGACATCTATTTTCATTAAAATAATAATAATAAGAAAAAGGTGGGAAAAGCTTCGGCCAATCGAAAAAGGGGTGAAGTCACCGGCAGAATTGTCTGCCGATGCACAGGCCTCTGGGTCCTGATCTGTCAGATCAAAGCAAATGTGAATAATCTGAAAAATGGACTTGGACTCACAACTGTGATCGTAAATGTCTGACCTAATGTGCCGCCACCGGGGAGGGTGTGTGGAGACGTGCTCTGCTGTCCTGTGAGGACATTACGAGCGGGAGAGAACGCTGCAGAATCTCAAAGTTCATTAAAGACAATTTTTTAAATGTATTTATTCCTTTGTACCTGTATCAATTGGTATTTTAAATAGTAGCCTTGAATAAGAGAAGGTCACTGAGGCAGTACAGATGCTATAGTGAAAGGTTTAGGCTTATTTATTAAATTTTTACTTTTCTTTTCTGTAATTCTGTCCTGCGTTATCTGTAGATCTTTTATTCGTTTTTTTTACTTTTGTATTTTATGTTCATGTTTATATATTTTTTGGTCTTAACCATTTGTAGGTCTTTTATTTCTTAACCATGTATATTTCATGTTCTGTGCTGTTGATGTTGGTGCCCTATATATGTTGATGGGTCTAGCTTTGTAGAGCCCAAGCAAAATTTCCCCATGGGGACAATAAAGTACATATCTATCTACATATCTATCTACAATGGCCTCTGTTTACATTTTAAATTTACATTTTAAGCATTTAGCAGCCGCTCTTATCCAAAGAGACTTACAAGATGTTAGGTTGTAAGTCTCTCAGCAAGGATACATATTACGAGAAGCAGTATTGATGACAGTGGTGATGACAATTAGTTAAATGTACAGATTTCAGTGGTAATGGAGTTTGAAGAGGTGGGTTTGAGTCTCTTGCAGAAGATCCAGGAAGGCCAGTGATTCGGCGGTCCTGACCGAGTGCGGAAGATGGTTCCACCACCGAGGGGCCAGAGAAGGACAGAGAAGAGGCGAGACCGCGAGGAGTGGCTGTTTCTAATTCTAATTTCCACTTCAGTCACCTCCTCCCGCACAGGCTTTCGCACTGATCACCCTTAATACTGCGCGTAACAAACTGTGTGTGTGAAGAAAAGCGCAAGTAGCCATTACTGTGTGTTCAGTTTCAAGTTTAGGGGAAACGTGGATTGAGTCAAATTGCTTTATCTAGTTGCGGTGGTAGTGGTGGCAGTACGTGGATTGAGCTCAGGCCCAAAACCAATGACCTTTGGCCAGGGAGACGCCACAAACAGTGTCACGCTAGACAACGGCCACTATAAATATCTAATCACATTCATTTTATTGATGTGGTTTATTCCCAATATCATAAAATTCAAGCAATAGTCAAATTGCTTTATCTAGTTGCAGTGGTACTGGTGGCAGTAGAAGTCACACAGCCACAGTAGTCCCAGTTGCGGTTTGACTGACTCTAATCAGCGATGCATTTGTGCCAAAAAGCCTCTGAACTGCCGGAAGAGAGTTGAGACAGTATTGAAATAAAACAATAAAACAGATTTCCAGAGAAGGACCACAGGGCACGCCTGGGTGAGCCGACTGTGGGGAAAAAGACGGCTCACGGTTATGGAAGACGACAATGAGCCGCACGGCGAACGCCACTGCGGAAACGCCTCATCCGGGAGACGAGGCTTTGCGGGGGATTTATGAACCAATTACACGTTAACAACGCCGTGACGACAAGGGCCCGACCACCGTCGGGTAATTAACTGCCTTTAGAATATCGCTCCTCTCCGCTTTGTCTCCCTGGCGTCTCCGGGAACCGCCTCGAACCGTGCAAATTGAAGGGCTGCGTCTCGCTTTGTATTTATTATCGCTCTGACAGCAAAATCGTTTCCCTTCGAATAAAGCTTTGGAAAAAAAGAAAGTTCAGGGCCCTACCTGAGTTTAACAGGTGTCTGATCGTTATTTTACGACAGATAGGGGCGGCCCATGATGAGGCATGCGATGGGTTGAGGCCAAGGAATAACACGCCCATGCAATCATGGACACTCATAAGGGTTTTTTGTGCGGGAGTAAGTGGGCGGCCTCGCTACCTTAGAACAAAGGTCAAAACGGCATAAACGGCAACTATGTGTGTGTGACTGTGCCGTTGCCAAGGAGTAACGTAATTAAACGAAGATTTCTCCCGGAGACGGGATGCAGGGGGGGTGGAGGTGAGGGTGGGGGAGGGGAAGGAGGCGTTGCGATTACCGGCGTCCTGGCTGTCGGTCACCATCGCTCTCTGCTTGAATGGTGGGGTGGGTCCCTTGGGATTATCTCCGAGCCCCACGATCACCTTTGGGGCTGAATATACTGTATAAATGAGACCGAGTCTGCTGCACGGTGGGCTTTTCAATGGACCATCTTCGGCCAGTCGGGTTTGAGGAGGAGGCTGCGGTATATCGGTTTGTCGGGCATCGCATCGCCTCGTGTCGCGTTCTGGGTTCTGCTCAATTGGCTTCAAGCCAGAGGACTTGTCTATTCTCCCCCCCCTCCTCCCAGCCAAATGGTTTTAAAGGTTGTCTGAAGATTTCAGGTTCTCCCCCTCTCTCTCTCTCTCACCACCTCATTTTGTTTCTCCTTTATTTCTCTCGCCCAACGGGAGCCAGACTACAACCCCCCCCCACACAGCTCTGAAGGGATGAATGTGTGAATTAGAGGGAGGCCTTCATCCCCCTCTTTTGCCACCAAAAATAACGAGACTGCTCAGACAGACAGATATTAGGGGTGGACAGTGATTCTGAGCTCACAGGGGGGAGGGTGAGCCAGCTCGGGTCCGCTATGAAGCACGTAAGCGAGTCTCCAGAACGTGGGTGGACGTCTGTCTCAAAGGAAGCAGAGTTTGCTGCCATCGGAGAATTAGCTTGCCTCGAGACGAGCGGCTCGTGTGGGGAGGGTAAATCGATAATAAATAGAGGGTGTAACTGGCTGCCAAATTGGGAGGAAAAATTGGGGGAAAAAATCTGAAACACAGCCAAGCGCGCTTTAACTGTTCCGTGGCGAGAGGCTTCTTGGCGACTAGCGTCCACTGGCGTGAGCTTCCTGTTGTGCCCTGAGGTTTGAGGTCCAGCCCTGCTGAGATCAGACTCGTGTGAGAAATGATACATATTTCATGGTGATGGCAGGCCTGGTTAAATGAGCCAGGGAGGTGGGGTTGGGGCAATTTGGGAATCAGTGGGGCGTGACTGGTAGATGTACACAGTGCAGACTCAAGGGCACCCACAGCTCTCCGACTAGCCTGACACCAACAGTAATGAAAGCCCCCACTTGGACTAAATCACACCGGTCAAGTGACCTCAAGGGAAAGTGCTATTCAATCAACCTGCCCTGTCCCCTATTACACAAAACATTCTATAATAATAATGTTCTGTATCACAACAAGGTGACTTTTCCCCTTTGCTGGACGTTTTGTCTTTTTTTAATTTTAGGGTTTGCATG
Source organism: Aldrovandia affinis (assembly GCA_029706075.1). Lineage (NCBI taxonomy): Eukaryota > Metazoa > Chordata > Actinopteri > Notacanthiformes > Halosauridae > Aldrovandia > Aldrovandia affinis. The sequence continues at coordinate 6,307,766 of JAINUG010000023.1, forward strand.
TCTTTTTGCCTTCTAATAATAGCAGTTTACCTTAAGGGGAGTTGAACTGGTTCAAGCAAAGTTACTTTGGCCAAAATTAGAGTTAAATCGGGTGCGTAAGCACTGTGCAGGGACGAAAGCTCGCCGGCACCGCGGCCCTCTAAGACTAAGGGCCGAATAGCCATCGCACTTCCGACAGGGGCGACCCGTGCAGAATGCCTGGCTGTGCCACTGCACCCTGAGGGGTCAGGGGTTCAAATCCAAATTGGGGACACTGCTGTTATGCCGTTGAATTACTGCCGTCAAAAAGCACTTAGCTGGTAATATATGCAAGCTAAATAAACTTGAGTGACAGGTGTTGGTGATATAAACAGAGGGACCTCTTCTTGTCAGGATTAGAGTCTCAGACAGGCCCGTCCCCAGTCACGTCCCCCCCGAAAAATGGGTCATTGAACATACCACGCTAACGAAGGGCCATCAAAGATGTTTTTTTTTTTGCAGAGATAATGAAAAAGGCTAAAAAAATTATAATAATTTTAAAATAATTACCGCCGCCCGCAGCTATTTTAAAGGCGGATCAGCTCGTCAGCCCCGTAGCACATAGCCCTTGTTACCGTCACAGCAGTTCCATCACCCAGAGGGATCTGAGGCAGTTTGTGATGAGACAGATGGGGACTCCCACTGCGTCAGAGCCACTGACAAATCTCTAATTGCGTGGAGCATACTGGTGGACCTGTACAGGGGGTGAATTTACAGACTTGCGTTTGTCTGTACCATGCGAAGACAGCGCACTGTGAGCTTTGTGTACTAATATGTGGGATGAGCGTGCCGCTGACAACGCTTAGGTTGTGGGTTCAAATCCCATTGAGGATCACATATACTGAAAAATGTATGCATTCACTACTGTAAGTCACTTTGGATAAAGACATCTGCTAAGTGGCATATATTGTATTCAATGATGTGTTAGTATAACATTTTTGTATCTATTTAGCATTTCCATTTGGCCAATATGTATTAAAACATTTTTTAATCTTATTTCATTGTGTTTCCCCCTTTGACTTTTTAATCAAATACCATCTGAAGAAAAATGTAAAGATGCATTCTGTCTGTCCGCCCAGCCAGGGGAAACCGTCCCCAAAGACCGGAATAAAATGTGAGTAACTCCTGCATCAACACAACACCCTCTCTCCAAATGCACCAATTAATTTCAGTAAAGCATTTGGGGAGGGAGTTATTTACATTTTACATTTACATTCATATTCATCCAAATAGGGCATGTGGGGGGGCTGTTGTTAGCAATACCCATAATGCATTGCGTACTTCATTATTTATTAATGTTTGCTCTGATTGTGTCTTATGTTTCTTATTTTCTTCCTGTTTTTCTCCCAATTTAGTGGCCAATTATACCCTCTATTTATTTCGATTCGCCCTTCCCCATGAACTCGCCGCCCGTTTCTATGGGGAAAGCTAATTCCCCTGAGGCTGGCAATGATCCACCTCCTCAAGAGACGGAACTCCCCACCTACTTTCTGGAGACGCCCTTCACGCTTCTCGGCGAGCTCGTGCCGGCTCTCCCTCCCCCTCCCCTCAGGACAGATAGCCAAACGCCGCCAGGCCAGGGCCGGTCTGGCGCAGTCGGGTTTCGAACTGCAACCGCAATAGGCAGCTGGCACTTACTTCGCACGCAAAGCGAGGTGCTTTAGACCACTGCGCTATCCGTATCATTTTTGAACAACGTTTCAATGTTCTATTGTGCTTGACCCCAATAAATAAACCAATAGATAACTAAAGCAAACCGAGAAAAAGGAACACCTGACGAGACAGAATGGAAGAGCAGCGGAAAGGGGAAGTGAACCAAACCCCTAGTGGGGAAGAGCAGCTGCTGTGGCCCAGAGCAGCTCGCTCACTCTGAATTACTTCAGCAATAATTACCCACCCAGCTGCATACATTTTTAATGTCTAACAACGCAGCTCCGCTAACTCACTCTGGGTATACTACTTGAGCTTAATGTCGTATATTTCTGCTCCTACAGATCGCACTGTTTATGACGCACGCACATAACTAGGGGAACTGCTCCCTCCTAACTGCTCACTCCGCCTCCTCTGGCAAACTGACTGTCCCATCCGTCCGGGCACCCGGCAGCCGCTCCTCGCGGTCTCGCCTCTTCTCTGTCCTGACCCGTCGGTGGTGGAACAATCTTCCACCCCTGGTCAGGACTGCAGAATCACTGGCCATCTTCCGCAAGAGACTCAAAACCCACCTCTTCAGACTCCACTACCACTGAATCTGTACATTATTTAATTGCCATCACCACTGCTTACATTTTTAAACCTGTAAATATATATATATTTTTAATTAAAAACCTACTAACTTCTTCTCTCCCTGTGTTACAGGTACTGTATCACTACACTGATCTCTTGCGCGAACCATGTTTAATCTTACCATGTATAAATGCACTTTTTGTAAGTCGCTCTGGATAAGACCGTCTGCTAAATGCCTAAAATGTAATGTAATGTACTATGATGCAACACTAACATTGCTCACTGTTAGGCACTAAGCAGGCCACCGTTATGCATGAGGAAATGCGGTGACGTGTTAAGCATGTTTTTCATGTTCAAACCATCACTGGGGCGCACACCGGCCCTGGTCGTCAGCACGGGGAGGGTGAGCCGGCTCGGGTTCGCCGTGAAGCGCGTAAGGGAGTCTCCTGAACGTGGGTGGGCTTATTCCGTCTTGAAGGAAGGGGAGTTCGCTGCTCACGGACAATTAGCTTGCCTTGTAGAGACGAGCGGTAGACTCGTGTGGGGAGGGTAAATCGAAATAAATAGAGGGTGTAATTGGCTACCAAATTGGGAGAAAAAATGGAAAAAAGTAAACCCTCACTGTACTGTTCTGCACCTTCGCCCTTGCGTCTAGCGGCTCTTGTGATGTGCGCTCAACGTGTCTGGTCATAAAACTTGCTCTAGGAAAGAGCTTCTGCCAAATAAATGTAAAAAAACCACAATTAACCCCCTGAGGTCGACGGGAGCGGCGCCGCTCCCAGCAGCAATACAAGTATATTACTATTTCTAACTTCGCGATATTTTATCATACACACGCGACAAAAACATTGACAGAAACCTTAGAATCGCGACTTTCCGATTTGAGCACTGGCAAATCAAATGGGATTTTTTAAATTAGGTTAATTAGACCAAAAGTAAACCTTGTTTTTACTCTGTTTTTTACCTTTTAGTACCGTCCCCTTCTATTGACATGGTAACTAGGTGCGAGTTTCGGGAGGTGTGGGGAGGGGCGTGGGGCCATGTGTGAAAACGCCGGCGTAAACAACACAAACTGTCCCGACAATTTGAAGCAAGATTTTATACAGACATACAATTTTATTCAAGATGGAAAGATTTTCTGCGCTGCAGTGTTTGAGAGCATCGATGGAAAGCGACGAAGACAATAACTGACGAAGAGTAAGTAACTATATTTGATCTGCCATGTTATCAAATACTCGTATATATATTCAATATATGAATTCCGTGTGTTAAATTGCAGCGTAAACAATGTCCCGACATTATATCGGATCTTGTCTGTGTTTACGGTTGCGAGCTGCCAGCAACAGACGGTGTATGCTGATATTTATTTTATTTACCATATTTTCAAATACTGTGAAAAGTATTCGACTGCTGCGAATAATTAACGGGAGGATATTTAACCAGCTGGCATTCTGTTTCGGCGCTTGGACATTATCTAGCTTAGCTTGATAATACCTATTGTGATTAATGTTTCTTGCCTCTCGAGAACTTGTTTGTTCGTGTGCTTGTTGTTGTTTAGATTCCCAGCGTTTAGTTTATACCACGTTTTTGGATACGTGGATTTACCTGTTTACTTTGATTTGTTTGTTCCTGTTCGTTGGTTTTGTTTTGTTTGTCTTTCCGTGTCTTCGCAGACACGGATTTTGCTCGTTTTCCGACAGACGTTTAACGATAAATATCTTAAACCCAGAAAACGGGCTACTTTTGATCATGTGCCTGTGTCCACTGCCAAACACTCTGGATGTTGGCAAATTGGCTTCTGTTGGTTGCAATAAATGTGTACTCTGCAAGATGTCGGGAAACAGCGGTTTGTGACGTTCCCTTGTGTCTACAGTTGACCAGAAACTGTTTTGAGAAGTGGCACCAAAGACTGTGAAAGAACAAATTGTCTCACCATGTTTTAATTTGGAATGTTTTGTATATAGTTTGTTTTCAATGAATCTTCCCAAATGAAAAAAACTTTCTGCATGGCTCACTGACTATTGCTTACTCTGATGGCTTTTCTCTTTGTCTGGCGGCCTTTGAGAGAGAGATGGCCCATCTGACAGATTTTACAGGTGTGGACAAGCCTCAGGTGTGGATCATGAATATTCTTGAAATTAGCATATAGCCCTCCCACAGCCTGAAATAAATGTGACCAGTTCTGATAAAAACAGGTTTTTAGCTATTTAGATCTCAGATGTGCTAAACTATTTTCACACCCTTACATAAACAAGACCTTGATGAACAAACGCATATTGGCAAAACAATTCGTCACTATAGTTTAGTGTGTGCTTTCACAACTTTTGTGACGGCAGAAAAATTTACTCTTTATAACTTGTGTGTTTGTAGATCTATTTACAAGCTGCATATGATACTGACCACACTATTGATGGCATATAAATGTAGCTGTGATTGTCCTTCAAATAAAAATATCAAACACTTTGGAGTAAGTGTGTGTTAAGTTGATGAAATTGAGATAAATATCAGACCATGCCAAAATCAAAAACCTCCTCTAAGCTTAGCACGGACCTCAGAGGGTTAAGTAAAAAGCCATTTCAACCGTTAACCATAGAACGCATGGTCAAATATGTTATGGGTTCAAGTGTTCCACACATTTAATTGTACTAATATTTCAGGTGTTTGGTGAAAAGATATGTTTAATGACGATTGAGGAGTTACAAGTTTAAGCAGATGTCGTACACACATTGCACAGTAGCCTTTTGTTGTTGAATATTGAATGTATCATATGCATTGTCTTGTAATTGTTTTTATACCTGTGTTAATTTTCTTAACAGATATGTTTTTCTCTGTTTCCTGCCCAGGGACCACAGATTATGAATTATCTTCATAGCTAACTCTGGTACAGCTAAGAAGCTGCGCACTGTCCCTGTCAAATACATAAATAGCCAACATAAATAAACGGTTAGCGTTTACAGTAACTCTGAAGACGACGACATCAATTGAACGAGTTCCTCTACACAGCACTTCGCTGAGTGAGTGATCGGCCGTTCGCTTGTTCGGACGCCTGCCAAACGCTGCATCATAATAAAGAAGCCTCTTCGTTTCACCTCACAAGGGTCGCTCGCCTCGCTCGTGTATGGCGTTAAAGCAGAGCAGGCGTACAACGTAATGACCTTGGATCGTCAATCACTATAAAACCGATAACATTTACATTTTAAGCATTTAGCAGACGCTCTTATCCAAAGTGACTTACAGGATGTGCATTAATACATGGTAAGATCAATCATTGTTGACGCAAGAGATCAGTGCAGTAATACAGCGGTAGATATCATTGTTGGTAGCTGCATAGGCTACCTGTAACACCGGGAATTAAAATGTTAAAATAAATCATTCAATTTGAGTTTCACAATTATCCTGCAAAGAGACATTGCCAAAACGCTGTTTTAGCTGCCAGGTCAACTTGAACTCGACCAGGAACCTGTGTGTAGATTAATGTACATAAAGACTAAAAAATAGTTCGGAAAATCAATGGTGGCTACTGCATTTGCCCTTAAACGGGCTAAATTAACTTGATTGATTTTCTGGCCAGAGATGCCCTGAACATACCGAAAGGGATATCATGTGTTGCTTTTGAAAGGCACCGTTTCTCCAGATCTCCATCTTCTCAAATCAATACATACAAATAAACCAAATGAGGCCAAATGATAAAGATCACACCGCAAAGTTTACAACTTCCCTTTGACATTTAAACATTTTCAAAAAGTTTCCAGTCCAGAGATCAAGCCCTTCGACTCCTACACGGCTGTTACACGGGCAAACAAAATGCCCGCGCAGTATATATATTGTCTAAATGTACTGAATATTAATTGTATACTTCATCCGGATCATCTTCCCCAAATCGCTCCAGATCTAAGCGGAGGTCTACGTGTCACGATTGGCCTTATAATTATGGTAGCGATAATTCATCAAATTCATATGAATTGAGTAAAATGTAGCACAGTACATGTCTTATAAACTGTCCCTACACAGCGTGTGTAGTCATATTTAATTAATGTGCAACTCTCGCCATGCCCCGCCCTCCCTCTGAATACGGAGATGCTTCTCGGGGTGCCTCGTGCCGCTGGCTCCCTCGCGGCGGATCGGCCTGCCGCCGCGCGCTCCTCAGCCTCAGTCCGCGTGGGGGCTCGGTAATGGGGAAGCCTAAGGCCAATCGTGCCTCGCCTCTGAAGACAGGAAGTGGAGGGCTGTTGCACTGGGGAAAACCCTTAAACCGATTCGCCAGGCGTGCGGCGTGCTGCAGCAGAGAAGAAAGGCTTGTGCTTTTTTTCGAAACACACTATTATAATCGCATGCTGCGCTATGGCACCATTTTGAACGACCCCTGCCAATATACATTTGGTCAGGTATATAGATACAGATGGTTTATATACATGAGAACAGTTATTTTGTGGTATAGGGTCATGTGCAATGTCAGTGGCTATAGGAGGAATGTAAGTGGCTATAGGATCTTGGGAAATATAGGGCCTAAAACCACTTTATCCACCAAAGCCACAACTCATAGATGATCTTGGGAAATATCTTCATAAAAGTCATGCTTTGTGGGCACAGGTAAGGACTGTGGTGTGGGTGGCTGACCCCATGACTGAATGAGTAGCTATGATGAAGAGAAACCACCAATCATCTTCTCAGCCAGAGGACACCGTCTATGGCATCTTCCCAATAAAATGATCAACTTCTTCTAAATGTAAGCTGGAAACAATTTGAAATTCATTCTCACAAATTTGCTCATTTGTTCATGAAAAAAAAAAAATTTTTTTTTTTAGTTACAAGTTGATGAGATTAGAAAATATAATGCGTGTAACGCATCTTCTGCCCCAATCAGAAGAATGCATGCAACTGTCACATAGTAGCCAATGATCTGGCTCTGAGATTTATGGGCGTTTCCAGAGGGTGGAACTGCAGGCCTCTCATTGGTGTGCCGCTGACCCGGGAAGACTGGCGGCTGGAGATTGATTTGTCTCCGCGTGAGATGGATTCACGTCTGGATGCCTCTGCTCACTGTGCTGATTGAATTGGTGATTCTGAATTGACAAGGGAGCAGTATAAATGTTGGGTCCCTTAATCACAGATTTTATGGTGGCAGGACCTGGTGATATTACATATTGATGCAAAGCTCTATATATACTACACTGAGAATTCCTGGACAAAAATGTCTAACAGGACAGATTGATTTACTATGGCATTCAGCCCTATGTGCCCCCATAGTGAATTACCTTTTTCCAAAGGACATTCTTTAAGGTTATCACAATATACACTATTCCACCAGTTTCACACAAAGTGTTTGGACACCTTTGAGGCTTGTTACTTATTTATCTCATGATTAAATCGAATGCCAAATCCCAGGAACTTTCAAATAAAGAAGTTGAACCGAATAGAACGGACCAGTCAGTGGTCCACTATCCAACGGCAGCTGGCCTACTCATTGTCTCTGTATGGCCATCTTTAAACGTTCCCTACCTTGTCATTGATTGTGCAAGAATAATTCACTATGACTAAGCTAGCTTGCGTAGAAATATCATGTTTATCCTGTCCATCGTGTTCATGATGTAAGTCATCATTAAGTAACATCAAACTACCTTTTAGTCGCCATCAGTTTAGCGAAAAGCTTAAGATTTTCAAACAAGCCCTGAGACGTCACATAAGCTCAAATAAGCTGACCAATTTGCCCATGCTGGACACTATGCAAATGCATTAATACAAAATTAATTAATCTGCATTTGAAAGTAGTTTTTAATCAGTCAAGTTCAGCCGTAAAAATAGCTAGCTAGCTGACATTAGCCGAGTGCAAGGTGCTGTGGGAAGCTACGCATATCGATCATAATGTTACCCGACACGACGGAGCTCAATTGACGAAAACAGCCCATGAATAATAATAACGTGCAGTATATTATGATAAAAAGAGTTATGTATACCTTTTAGCTAGTTAGCTCACATAGACTGCTAGCTAATTACACCTGTATGCACTAGGCTAAGTTACCAAGTGCTAGCCTAACCCCAAAATATTGATAGGCACAGAACGGAGTTGGCTTTTGTTTACTTGAGAGAGACGCATGGCACAATCAAAACATAGCCTTACAACTGAATGCCCCTTTGTGAGATTAGTCCTATTAGCTAGCGTGCTGCTAACTCAGTCTCAGGTGATCGTCGAGGCTGGCACAGCGAGCTGTCCTCTCCTGGTTTGTGTTAATTCACTGATACCCATTGGTCTTTTATTCAAATGGCTAGCTAGCTAGCTAGCTAGCTAACATAGCTATTATTTCTCACCACACCAAAATTACAGTGTGCACAGTTTTTCCCTCTGTATACGCTGTCATTGCGCTAACATTACTGTGGTGGAGAAGACAGCTGCTTATCTTGCAATGTTGACTGCAGCAGTGTTTGGTCAGAGCTGTCTAATTGTAAACGTCCAAGTTATCGAGGTGACATTTTTATAAAAATAAAGGAGGTTGATGTTCATCTATGTTTATTGACCATGTTTTAGCCAATTTCTTAATACCTCAAGAAGGTTAATGTACAATTTAGAGCCCCTTTCTTAAAATATATATATATATATATATATATATATAATAAATAATAATTATTGTTATAAATGGTAATGCACATCATTTTATTATGCCTTAATATACCATATAAACATACCAATACACCATTTTTTTTTTAAAACCTTCTTTGCCTATCATCTGTTGGCTGTTGATCTTGCAACTCAGTGTATTTCTTTTTTAAAATTTCTCCCAATGTAAGGAGAAAACCAGCCTGGTAGAGACGAGTTTCGAACCGCATCCCTGACAGGCAGTGCACACCATATCAGACCAGTCAAAATACGGTGCGTTAGACCAGTACGCTATCCACCGCCCCCAACTCAAGTGTATTTCTAATGTCTGATTTGGACATTTGTTTTTGATCTCTTAATTTGATTGAGAAGACAAAAGGAGTACAATGTAAAATGATGGCAACAAACATAATCCATGTATTGAGAAATTCTTCAATGATTCTACCATTCTGGTTATCATCATCAATGACATTGTAACTTAATAGTACTAGCAATTTGGCATTTGAAATGTTCATGGACATGAAAATAGATTTTTTTTAAACCAACAATTCAAATGTGTGTACAATTAGTAGGTTGCAGGAAAACACACCATTACATTATTATATTTCTAAAGTTTCATGTGACAGCATAACCTTCAAGGTTTACAATGAAAGGGTCCACTTTATAATTAAAAAATCTGAAGCTTCAGAAAAGCTGGTGAAAGCGATGAAGTTACCAGTATTAAGACAAGTTGAACCTTCACACATTCGGCTTTACAGCAGAAGATACACTATATGGCCAAAAGTCAGTGGACACCCCTACTAATTATTGGGTTCAGGTGTTTCAGCCACACCCATTGCCAACAGGTGCATAAAATCCAGCACATAGCCATGCAATCTCCACAGACAAATATTTTGAATTCAGAATGGTTCGTAAAGAGCTCAGTGACTTTAAATGCGACACTGTCATAGAATGCCACCTTTGCCACAAGTCAGTTTGTGAAATTTCTGCCCTACTAGATGTGCCCCGATCAACTGTAAGTGCTATTATTGTGAAGTGGAAGCGCCTAGGAGCAACAACAGCTCTACCATGAAGTGCTGAAGCGCATAGCGCGTAGAAATCGCCTATCATCTGCTGCATCACTCACTACAGAGTACCAAATTGCTCTGGAAGCACCATCAGCACAAGAACTGTGCATCGGGAGCTTCATGGAATGGGTTTCCATGGCCGAGCAGCTGCACACAAGCCTCGCATCACCATGCGCAATGCCAATCATTGGCTGGAGTGGTGTAAAGCATGCCGCAACTGGACTCTGGAGCAGTGGAAACGTGTTCTTTGGAGTGATGAATCACGCTTCACTATCTGGCAGTCTGATGGATGAATCTAGGTTTGGCGGATGCCAGGAGAACGCTACCTTCCGGAATGCATAGTGCCTACTGTAAAATTTGGTGGAGGAGGGATAATGGTCTGGGGCTGTTTCTCAGGGTTTGGGATAGGCCCCTTAGTTCCAGTGAAGGGTATTCTTAATGCTACAGGATACGAAGACATCTTAGCCAATTGGGCGCTTCCAACTTTGTGGCAACAGTTTGGGAAGGCCCTTTGCTGTTCCAGCATGACTGTGCCCCTGTGCACAAAGCGAGGTCCATAAAGACATGGTTAAACGAGTTTGGTGTGGAGGAACTCGATTGGCCTGCACAGAGCCCTGACCTCAACCCCATTGAACACCTTTGGGAGGAATTAGAACGCTGATTGCGAGCCAGGCCTTCTCGTCCAACATCAGTGCCTGACCTCACAGATGCTCATTTGGCCGAATGGGCACAAATTCCCACAGACACACTCGAAAATCTTGTGGAAAGCCTTCCCAGAAGAGTGGCATACCCACAAAGGGGAGTCCAACCCCATATTAATGCCCATGGTTTTAGAAAGGGATGTCCAACAAGCTCATATAGGTGTGATGGTCAGGTGTCCACGGACTTTTGGCCATATAGTGTAGAAGTCTAAACAATTGAAACCCACCGAGTACGCCATGCCGCGATGAAGATTCCTGCAGAACACGTCCGACAGGAAAAGAGAAACGGACTGCAGCTCGAACACATTCCAGTGAAGAGTGATGGACTGTCAGTGCGTTGACAGGGGCAGAACTGCCACCAGCAGATTGTGTGTCTGGCAGAATACAGAGACTGACAGGATGGACCAGTCTCAGTGTCTAGCATCACACAGACCACATGCGTGAACTGTCAGCCTAGACAAAGGCACGTTCTTCTGAAAACAGTCGCGTGCATTCTGCAGTAATTAAGTCACCGGGCATCACCAGTGACAAGGCTGAAAAGCCGGGAGAAATGGAAGCTTTGCAGAGCTTTTTAACGACAGTCGGCTTTGAAGATGGATGATGTGACGTGAGTTACCAGGGTGACGTGACAAACCAGAACTCAGAAACCAGATGACTACAGTCTGCCCGGAAAAGGTTTGAAGGCCTACAGAAAAAGCTGAGGCCTGATGTGACCCTGTACAAGAGGCACAATGAAGTCACAGAAGATTACGCTGTCAGGCTGAGGGTGCAGACGATGTGAAATACTGCTCAGCTCACAGCCCTGTACTCAGAGAAGACAAGATGACGACGAAGCTGAGAGCGGTGTTTGATGCATCATCACATGAGAAATGGCATACATTATATATTATTATCATATGATGAGGTCAGTAGATCTGACACAAGAATGGCAGAAATGGTGTACGGAGCTGCCAGAACTTCATCAGCCAGCTATGCCCAGGCGGTACAGAGCTGAAACACAGCGGATTAATTGAAACACGCCATGGATCCGCGTGTTCTGTGATGCCAGTGAGAGCAGACAGTGCGGTAACATGTTTAGTGTCAGACAGAAGACGGGAGAACAAATCTCAAGTCTGGTCACGTCCAGACCGTGGCCCCTCTAGAGAAGGTGACAGTGCCATGTTCAGAAGTGATGGGAGTTTTAATTGGAGTGGGACTCGGCTACAGTCTGTTGAAACCACTGGAATTGGAACAGAATGAAGTCAGTAGGTGGACAGATTCCACGACAGTTTTTTTACATTTTAAATTTGGTTTTGGATTTTTCCCTGTTTTTCTCCCCAATTTGGAAGCCAAATATACCCTTTATTTATTTAGATGAACCTCCCCCACAAACTCGAATAGGTTTCGAACTGCGTCGCTGATAGGCAGCTCACACTCCTACAGGATCAGCCAAAATACGGGTGCGTTAGATCACTACGCTATCCGCCAGTCCCCTGATTCCACGACAGATTCACAGCTCAGCTCACAAAGCGGAAAGGGTTTGTTGCAGAAGTAAGAGTTACAGACATTCAATCCTGAAGCAGCCCAGTGTCACGGTCACACCAGGATGGGGAAAAAGCAATCCAGCGGAGGCCAAAACCGTAGCCAGCATACGAAAGCAAACCATGGGGAATGGGACAGTCTCATGTACAGGGGTGGCTTGTCAAACGGCTCATCTCAAAATGCGATATGTGCAGTATGCCTGCAACAGCTGCGCATTAGGCATGCTCCTCTGGGGGCAAGGACTGATGCAATGACCATGCCGCTCAGCCAGTGGACAGGGACGAAAATAAAACAGAAATGAAAGAGCATACCGTTATGTCACAGTTCACGATCTGCCCTGATCGCCCAGCCCACAAGTGAACGAAGCTGGTGAAAGGTTTAACCGAGTGTTGAGCAAATTCCCACTGGGGTGGGGGGGGGGGGGGGAGGACAAAGCATCCTTGGGTTGAATCCCAGCACTGTGGCAGACCTGAATTACCTCAGTGCTGAAAAACACACCTGCACAGTGTGGAATTAATTACTACTCAGGTACATTGAATTGAATTGAACATTGGATTTATAAAGCGCTTTCCAAGGAACCTGAAGCACTTTACAATGATTGAGGCAACTCACCTCAACCACCACCAATGTGCAGCACCCACCTGGGTGAACGCGACGGCAGCTATCGTGCACCAGTACAAACTCACTACAGATCAGATACACAGTGGAGAGGCGAGGAGGGAGGGAATGAATGAATTCCATGTATACATGTATATTATCTTGGTTGGGAATTTGGCCAGGACACCGTGTTAACACCCTACTCTTTTCGAAAAGCGCCATGGGATCTTTTATGACCACAGAGAGTCAGGTCATAAAAGTTCGGCTTTTACCATTTGAACGACGGACATGTAGTCCCGTGGGATCGAACCCACAACCTTGGCATTGCCAGTGCCATGCTCTACCAATTTAGCTACGGGATCTATAATTGACCTAATTGGTTCGCAAACTGAGGTATTTTGCATATTAGCAAGGGGGTAACTTTTAATTCTTTTTTTTGTTTAATGGCAGGTTTTGATCAATACTTTATATCCATTTTGTTTACTTATCTATTGGTTTGTTCCCATAATGTCCTGTTAAAATGTTTATAACTATTCATACTTAAGTGAGAAAGTTAAAAAGGATACCAAATGGCACCATGTACCATCATTCAAAACCCAGAGCGATCAATTATTCAGTGTGGCCTCAAATCAATCACATTTTTGCTGCCTTGGATTGGGTAATGAAATAATTCATAGGGTGTCTGTTGATAAGGTCTGGACACAGAGCACACCTTTTTGAGCTGCATTTTGTATGAAAGGTGCTATACAAATAAAGTTTATGATTATGATTATGATTATCATTATATGGTGCGCCCCCTGTTACATATTCACATGGGGTGGCCGGTGAGGAAGACCCTTACCTATCTCTGAATCGGTGCGTTTCCTGGGTTCAGCCTCAACCACTGGTTCAGCCAATCACACTGGAGTCCTGATGGCCACGCCCCTGCAATGAGCCAATATTCCATCAGCATTCCTGTACAAACATGTAGCTTTATAAAAAAAGTAAAAAAATCAAAAAATACATTGTATTTGTTACTGATTTATTTTTTCCCCTGTTTTTCTCCCAAATTATACCCTCTATTTATTTCGATTCGCCCTCCCCCACAAACTCGTCGCCCCTCCTCCGGGTCAAGCTAATTCCCAGAGGCGGGCGATGATCCACCACCTCCGAGACAGAACTCGCCCACTTTACTTTCTAGAGACTCCCTTCACGCTTCTCGGTGAGCTCGTACCAGCTCACCCTCCCCCTGGGGCGGACAGCCAAACGCCACCCACGATCGGGGCTGACGACCAGGGCCAGACTGGAAGACATACCTTGAAACGAAAGAGAGGGGAAATGATGGCTACCACACAAGTGGAAGACTGATGCTGTGGGTGGGGGGACAGACAGTTGAAGCTTATACAATAATTTTGCCCATATTCAATGTTTTCATATGTTATCCTATATTATTAGTGTGGTATTAATGCAATACTGAAACTACAATCGCCATAATGCTTTTCTTTCTCAGTAAGAATTTGTAAAATAGAACTGGTCATGATTCTTGCCAACTTATTTCTCTCTTCCCAAA
>JAINUG010000023.1:6327033-6369533 GCA_029706075.1 Aldrovandia affinis
TGCATGCCTTCTTTAATCGTCCACAAAACATTAACGTACGCTCTGAATATTATAAAGGTTTTATATATATATATATATATATATATATATTATACACTGCGGCACGGTGGTGCAGTGGAAAAGCACTGTCGCCTCACAGTAAGAAGGTCTCGGGTTCGAATCCAGGCCGGGGCCTTTCTGTGCGGAGTTTGCATGTTCTCCCGTGTCCGCGTGGGTTTCCTCCGGGTACTCCGGTTTCTTCCCACAGTCCAAAAACATGCACGTTAGGCTAATTGGAGAGTCTAAATTGCCCGTAGGTATGAGTGTGTGAGTGAATGGTGTGTGTGCCCTGCGATGGATTGGCGACCTGTCCAGGGTGTATTCCTGCCTCTCGCCCGGAACGCATGCTGGGATAGGCTCCAGCCCCCGCGACCCTGACCAGGAATAAGCGGCTTAGACAATGGATGGATGGATGGATGGATATTATGACCGTTCAAAAGTTTGGGGTCACCTTCCATCTGGACTATGGCTAATCAGGCACTCCTTCATTCTTCAGCAAGATAACGACCCGAAACACACCTTGAAGTTGTGCAAGAACTATCTGGTGAAGGAGGAATGTGAACAACAACTCAAACTAAAGACCTGGCCTGCCCAGTGTCCAGACCTCAATCCCATAGAACTTGTATGGGACAAACTGGAAAGGAAGAGTCAAAGCAAAGCAACCCACAAGTTTCTCTGGGAATTGCTGCAGGATAGCTGGGAAAACGTGTCGGGTGATTTCCTGCTAAAACTTATTAACCGAATGGCCACTGTTTGTGAGGCTATTCTCACGCCAAAGGGTGACTATTTTGAGGAGACCAAGATTCCCTTTTTCAATATAATTTTCTTGAACATTTCTTTGATGTTCATTTTGTTTTTGTTACATGTGTTTTTGTCATTTTAAAGTATTTACAGAAATGTATACGGTGTAAAGCATTGTCAATTATGAGATAAAAATAGTTTCCAGCAGGTGACCCCAAACTTTTGAACGGTAGTGTATATATATATAATATGCCATTTAGCAGACGCTTTTATCCAAAGTGACTTACAGTAGTGAATGCATACATTCTTCAGTATATGTGGTCCCAATGGGAATTGAACCCACAACCTAAGCGTTGTCAGCGCCATGCTCTACCTACTGAGCCACACAGAACCACGCTCTACCTACTGAGCCACACAGAACCACGCTCTACCTACTGAGCCACACAGAACCACACTCTACCTACTGAGCCACACAGAACCACATATTATTGTTTATAATGTTCAAGCATAATACAGTAGGGCAATGCACCCCCTCCCTCCCTCCCTCCCTCCCCCTAAAGAGTGTAGCTTGCCGTGCGCAGTGTACATGCGGGAAATGTCTGGCCTCTGGATGCGTGACGAGTCTGCTGACGGACAGCCCACCGCCCGGCGGCCTTCGAGCAGGGCCCGGCTTTCGGGTGTCAGGACATGCGTCTCTGTATTGTTATCCCAACCGTGACAGCCGCGGCAGGAATGCCGTTGCGTAGGGGTGCTATATCGAGAGCCCTCGGGCGCACCTGTCGCTGGCCTGTCAACGCACGCACATGGCCAGCGGAGAGCCGGACCGCCACTGGCCGGCCCCTCGAGGGGAGAACCATCCCGATTGGCCGTAAACGCTCGGTTAATCAGCTAGGGTTCCCGATCAGCCACGCTATTGGAGCAGAGCTTTGGGACAGGCAGACGGAATGGACTTGCAGGAGGTGCGTTTGTGCGGTAATGCAAAGCGTGCCGTCTCACACTGTGGTTTCCATTGAATGTGGGGTGCACAGTGAATTTTGGCCTGACTGCATTTTGTGCTTTTCCCCACTCGTATAAAGTTGAATTGAAACTTTTTTACTTGTGTGGACATTGAAGTGCCACCTGATAAACAGTAACTGTAAAAAGTAACTATATTCTGGGAAGTATCGAATACACACAGATATATATATATGTGTATAATTTTTTTCCCAATATCGTTGAAATTGTAACAGGCAATTTAATTAAATAAACCGGCAACTCTGCAAAGGCCATAAATGATCAGCTGATGGGAACCCGAAATGCATTCTGGGAGTTAAATTGTGACCGTTCGCTGTTCATCACTCCATTCATCACGCTGCAGAACGAGCGCCACGTGTCTCTGTGTCCTCCTTGGCTTTGACGGCGGCTTTGCCTAAATCATCTAAAACGAGAAAACGTCCCACCACAGCTGGCGGGGTGCCGCAATGCAGCGTGACACGCATGCCTGACCGCCGTGCGACCGGGCGGCCGTGTCGGCGGAAAAATGTCAGCCGCTCCAGGAATGCCGCGGGACAGCGGCGTGATGAGGCAGCAGTATTGGCGAAGGCGACGCCTCCCCCTCCGCCCGCCTGGCGTGGCTACAATGGAGCTTCCTGTTACGGACTTCTGCCTTTAAGTCCGTAAGATCAACAAGATTCATCGTGGTCGAGAATCACTACGAGATTTTCGTGGTTCTGTGGCTCAATATGTAGAGCATGGTGTTGGCAACGCTTAGGTTGTGGGTTCAATCCCCACTGGGACCACATATACTGAAAAATTTATGCATTCACTACTGTAAGTCGCTTTGGATAAATGCATCAGGTAAATGGCATATATTATATATTATATTCATCATCTTTTCCCAGATTGAATTGCCTACAAGAGCTGGGCCCCCACACCACTCAGTCTACGAGGACAGGTATTACCAGCGCATCTATCCTTGGTTTCCCTTGGTGATGAACGTGTCTCTATGGCATAATCAGGTGCTTGTCAGGAGAGCACAGAGGCTCCGGGGTCGATGGTGGTCACTCATCGGTGTCCCGCGAACAACACCTCCTGCCCGGCCATTCGCAGTTTGGAAAGCCTGTCCCAGTCCCAAACGCAGACGTTGGGAAGGTGGTGGGGAGGGGTCACTGCTCATGTAAAACATATGCCCATTTAATGTAAAGCGACTTACAGTAGTGAATGCATACATTTTTCAGTATATGTGGTCCCAGTGGGAATTGAACCCACAACCTAAGTGTTGCCAACACCATGCTCTACCTACTGAGCCACACAAAACCACGCTCTACCTACTGAGCCACACAGAACCATGCTCTGAGCCACACTGAGCCACACAGAGCCACACTGAACCATACTACCTACTGAGCCACACAGAACCACACTCTACCTACTGAGCCACACAGAACCACGCTCTACCTACTGAGCCACACAGAACCACGCTCTACCTACTGAGCCACACAGAACCACACTCTACCTACTGAGCCACACAGAACCATGCTCTACCTACTGAGCCACACAGAACCATGCTCTACCTACTGAGACACACAGAACCACCTAAATGGGAGTCTTAGCAAGTGCACTGAACTCACTCCACTGAACACCACGGCCACTTCTCCCCCACTGAGGGTGTGGCCTTGTCTGACTTCACCTCTGATCGCTAACAAGATGGCCGACATGTTGACCCCGGATGGTCAGGGGGGCACGCACCTGCTGAAAGTGGTATAGAATAACACCACCCTCAGGTTATAAATACCAGCTCTTTGGGAGAGAGGAAGGTGAAAGGCAAGGATGACAGCTCCAAGGTTCCTTCGTGCTATGAGCCAGATTGGTGTGTGTGTGTGTGTGTGTGTGTGTGTGTGGGGCCAAGGAGCCCAAAGAGGTGTGTGTGTGCGTGTGTTTGCGCCAAGGAACCCAGAGAGGCATGTGTATCTGTGTGTGTGTGTGTGTGTGTGTGTGTGTGTGTGTGTGTGTATGTGTGTGTGTGTGTGTGTGTGTGTGTGGGGGGCTGGGGGGATATTGTGGCTGTATTCTCAGAGCCAAGAGAGGGGGAGGCCTCATGCAGGCAGCACACACAGCTGCAGTATAACAGAGGGGGCTGGGCTGTGGGAGAGGAGCGCTCCTCCACTCAAAGCCCCTCACCACCTCCTCTGGCAGAGTACCACACGCAGTCATTGAAGTCCTGCGGTGCAGGGTGACAGCCGGCATTAAGACCCCTGTCTCTCTCTCTCTCTCTCTCTCTCTCTCTCTCTCTCTCTCTGTGTGTCACTCTCTCTGACTCCGTCTCTCGCTCTGTGTCTCTCTCTCTCTCTCTCTCTCTCTCTCTCTCTCACTGTGCATCCCGCTGGTCGTCTAAAGACCCCCTGTATTGAACAGATACCCAATCCTCTGTTAAGTGGCTCTTGGTCAGCAATAACTCAAATCTATGTGAAAGTAAAGGGGTCGAACGGATATGCTTAATGGTCAGTTCCGGCTCGCATTCTCCGCTTTGCGCTTTGCTTAATATTTTAATCTGCATGTTAATGTGTAAAAATAAGATATTTTTTTAAGTATTTGTGCTGAACAGGAAGGAGAGTAAAACTGACAGCAAGAGGGAAGAAAAAATATCAAACATTTTAAAATCAATATGACATATACATGCAAAAGCAAGTCAGGGAGAAAAAAACTGTAGAGCTAATACTGGCTGCATTGTTCATGAAAATATTTTGAAGGGCCTGATTGACGTTTAATTTAAAGGGGAAATTATAATCATAGGACCCATACTGAAAATGAAAACAGGCTTTTCAAGCTTTATCAAAATGCTTATTTCCAACTTGCAAGCTGTAACATGTAACAAGCTGCTCTATGTGCAAGTACAGTTCAGTAAACACAAAGCGCTCCAGCTCGGCTTGAAGTCAAATGGAAGAGCGTACCTATTCACAACAGGTAGGATTCCCCACACAAGGATTCCCTGCGCTGAAGGATAAACCTCGGCCTCTATAAGGCAGGTTACGCCATGCTGTGTGGACCGCACCATTAAACACACCCCCACCATCAATTTTTCGCAGGGAGTTGATTAGCTTCCAAGATTTATGTGCGTGTGTGTGTGTCCCCTTTCCCGTGCCCGGCAGATGAAAATGACATGGGGGCGTTCATCACCAGCGCTAAGGACATTTTCTCCACACGGCTGGAGGACTGCTAGCTGCTTGACTTTGCAGGTACACACACTTCAAGAAAATACAAAAATACAAAAATGTGTATATACAGTATATGCAGTAGGCTCCGTTTTTATTCATAACCTTGATGAGGATGAATAAAAGACATTGTATGAAATAACCTATACAGGTAATGAGATATGTTATGTTCAAAAAAATCAGAAAATTCCAAACCCACAATACTAATACAATTGTTCAGAAAAACATATTTAGTTTTATTTTTATTTTTTTCTTCCAGAAAACTTCTGGATCACAATTATTCATACCCCTAACTATCCTTTCAAATTCAGTGCAAGGCAGTGCAAGTTAGCCAGAGCTAAAAATGACAGCGCTGAATATACAAGGTGCAAGTGCGACTAATTCCTCTTACAAGGGGTAGTAATGTGAAGGACGGTTCCACTGAAACACTGCTCTGCCCCAGTGTTACAGGTATGGTACGGAGATGCCTGCAACAATGTCCATCGCTGTATTACTGCACTGATCTCTTGCGCAAACTATGATTGTTCCTACCATATATTAATGCACATCTTGTAAGTCGCTCTGGATAAGAGTGTCTGCTAAATGTTTAAAATGTAAATGCAAGTGTCAATGTAGGGTGGCGCCCCTGAGGTCCGAAGGCGTAACGCGCACGTCCACTGGACTCAAATGAGACCATTTATTCATTTCTTACTCGTGAACTCTTTGTTGCGCTTGTTATTGTGTGAAACGGATGAATCGTAATAAAACATGCTGCGGATGTCCGTAGTTCAGGTGGGATGGTAAACACCGAGGTCCTGACTCTCTGTGGTCATAAAAGATCCCCATGGTGCTTTTAGAATAAGACTAGGGTGTTAACCCAGTGTCCTGGTCAAATTCCCAATTAAGACAATAATTTATATACATGGAATTCCCTCCTCCTCACCTCTCCACTGTGTGTCTGATGTGCAGTGAGCTTGTACTGGTGCACTATGGCTGCCCAGGTGGGTGCTGCACATTGGTGGTGGTTGAGGTGAGTTGCCCATTTTCGTTGTAAAGCACTTTGAGCTCCCTGGGAAAAAAAAGCTCTATATAAATCCAATGTTCATTCATTCACTCACCGGTGGCCGTTACTCACCCAGCTGTGCGTCCACACGCAGACCGAGACAGAGTCTGAGACGCTGGCACAGTCCTTTGCCAGGCAGCGGTAACCAGGCTCTGAGCGGTCAAATTAGTCTTCACCAAATCTTTCTGAACAAACAGGCATTCGTGGTCTAAGTCTACTAATAATATATCGTGTGGATAAAGATGCTGTCTCAGAAAAAAAAACGGCGTGCGGGACGAATAATTAACACTGATATCAGTGTGTTGTTATTCGTCACGCACACCTCAGTGTTTCGAGTAACATAAACAAAGTATTTCAAGTAACATAGTCATAACACAGAAATAACGCAGGAATGTCAACACATGGAGCAGCTTGTGAGGTCATGTAGAGGAGGCAGAGACGGCCCTGGGGGAGTCTGACCGGGCTCGACACAGCGCTGGATCATCTCTACACCAGGGGTGTCCAATCTTATCCGAGAAGGGCCGGCGTGGGTGCAGGCTTTTGTTCTAGCCCTGCACTAAAACACCTGATTCAACTAATTCACCAATCATGGTCTACAATCAAGACCTTGATTAGTTTAATCAGTTGTTTTAGTGCTGGGCTAGAACAAAAGCCTGCACCCACACCGGCCCTTCTCGGATAAGATTGGACACCCCCCTGCTCTAGACTGTAGGCAAAAAGACGAGACAAGATGGGGCCGCGTGTTCTTATGCAAACAAGAACAAGCAAACATGCCCGTGTATTCGGTGAATTCCACCACCAGCACATCTGATTCCTAGTTAACTATTTCACCAGCGTTTATCAGTTGAGCTGGGTGGTGCTGGTGGTGGAGTTGAACAAATACATGGACCGGGTCGGTGGGGGCGGATTGGGAACCCCAGGCTCAACATCAAGTGGAGAAATGCTCTTTGGTTCTGAGCGGTTTAAGGCCAATTCATCGGAGGGGGAGGCTGGAACGGGCATGCAGCAGTTACGGCGATGATGATTCTGAACAGACTCCCGCACCTGTATCCAATTCAGAACGCTCGGCGCAGGAAGGAACCATCGAATACGTTACTTCCGGATCCTGGTGGGCTTGTCAATATCCCATAATCAAGACCAATCATTTCGGGACTTGTCAGCAATCACTGTACCCAATGTTCACACCGACCCCTTCCCACAGGCCTTGGTCCCAGGCACAAAGACTCTTTCACACCCCCTCACACCTGCCATGGAAATGTAAAACCGTAAAGATGAAATCAGCATTGAATGCGCACTATATCTGTATTTCGCTGGAAGTGTTGAAACCTGTTATGCATTAACGTAGGTTCCTGCAAAATATTGATTGCCCTCTTGCCTAAGTTAATGATCACTGTCTCTTTCACAAAAGAAGTCTGTACAATGTGGAATTACAGATGAACGCAAACAAGACACTTTTGCTCTTGGGGCTTCCTTGTCTGCCGATGACTGGGCCTTTGTGTTTGGGGATCATAAATTCAGAGCAACCACACAGCTGACACATTTATGTCCCACATTACTGGTCCCAAAAAGGTGACACACTCTGAAATGATGGAGCTACATGCCAAAATCCTTGCTCCAAAAAACCCAAAAAGGCTGCTTTTTCAACCGGAGCGAAATACTTGGGTTCACAGGCATATCTGTCAAGAGAATATTCTGGAAAGGGGAAATAAATAAATAAAATAACTAAATAGCAAGCAGAGACAAACTGTGTGCCTTCAAAGGGAAGTGGACAGGAATATGATCCTTTTATCATCATCAATCATGTCTGGCACACAACGTTCTCGGTGGAGACCGCTCCTGCAGGAACCTGAGACAGGACGGGGCCGTCTTTGTGTCCCGAAGTTACATTTCACACACGGCACGCCGCTACTGAGCGGCTCGTCCAAAATCTGTTCCCTTCAATTAGTCGCGGGGGGTCATTTCTTTCTTTCTCTTTAAATAGAAGCGGTAGGAGCTTTTGCCAATCCACGGCCGGTGATCGGTGAGGAGACCAATGGGAAGGCGCACCATTTTCCCTCCTTTATACCCTAGGGAAACAGGAAACCATTGTAGGCCACTGTATAGTTCCATAACCTTCAAATTAACTTAAAATAAGTTGTATATTTATGAAGATTTGTTTTTGTTGGATTACATTTAAAAGAATAGTTAGGGGTGTGAATAATTGTGATCCAGAATATATAATAATAAAATTGAATATGTTTTTCTGAACAATTGTGTTGGTATTGTGGGTTTGGAATTTTCAGCATTTTTTGAGCATACAATATACCTCATTACCTGTATAGTTTATTTCATGCAATTTATTTTATTTTCTGAATTGAACATCGTCACCCTGTCCGCCCCCCGTACCACCCCGAGAGCTACACTGATCGGCGCTAACACCAGGGGGAAACCGTTTTCTACCAAAAAAACCTTGCGGCTGTTTCGTTTCTACGCCAACGGAGACGACTTGACCCGGTCGACCCCACCTGACCCTGACCGCTGTTTATGTGGTCACTGAATGTTAACACTTTGTCACCGGGCGACCCCCGTGTGATGGGGCACTGACACCTGACACCAGGCCACAGCGAGCAGCTGAGAGGCCGCCTGGACCTGCGGCGTGTCCACCAGCGCTTGAACGCAGCACCTACACCAGGCCGGCTATTTCAAACTCAGTGTCTTAATGTTGTGAATCCTGTTGTTGAATATTGAATGTATCATATGTATTGTCTTGTAATTGTGCTTTTATACTACGGTGTTCATTTTCTTAACAGAGATGTTCTTCTCTGTTTCCTGCCCAGGGACTACAGATGTAAACTCTGGTACAGCTAAGAAGCTGTGCACTGTCCCTGTCAAATACATACATAAATAAATAAAATATTTAACAAAAGACCTTTAGGTCAGACTCCATATGAAAAATAAAATCCAAATTATTATATATAGTGTATATTGTGTATATAAGTGACTTTGACTGTGGAATGATTGTTGGTGCCAGACGGGGGTGGTGTGAGTATCTCAGATACTGCTGATCTCATGGGATTTTCACACACAACAGTCTCTAGAGTTTACAGAGAATTGCACCAAAAACAAAAGCATCCAGTGAGCAGCAGTTATGTGGGCAAAAACGCCTTGTTAATGAGAGAGGTCAGAGGCGAAACGACAGACTGGTTCAAGCTGACAGGAAGGCGACAGTAACTCAAATAACCACGCGTTACAACAGTGGTATGCAGAAGAGCATCTCTGAACGCCCAACACGTTGAATCTTGAAGTGGATGGATTACAGCAGCAGAAGACCACACCGGGTTCCACTCCTGTCAGCTAAGAACAGGAAAGTGAGACTACAGTGGGCACAGGCTCACCAAAACTGGACAGTTGAAGATTGGAAAAATGTTGCCTGGTCTGACGAATCTCAATTTCTGCTGTGACATGCAGATGGTAGGGTCAGAATTTGGCGTAAACAACATGAATCCATCCTGCCTTGTGTCAACGGTTCAGGCTGCTGGTGGTGGTGTAATGGTGTGGGGAATGTTTTCTTGGCACACATTAGGCCCCCTTAATACCAATTGAGCATAATTTAAATGCCACAGCCTGGCACACAACCTGAGTTTTATTGCTGACCATGTGCATCCCTTTATGGCCACATATACTGTATATTCCATTGTAAAGAACAATACATACTGTACATCCTAAAGTACATGCGCGACATTCGATGAATGAATGCAAGTAATTACGCATTCAATAGATTAGTTATAGGCTATTATAATGACATACATTTAACATTCATTCCTTAGATTTCAGACTTCATGTAATGGACTTTATTTTAAGTTAGGGTGTTAGTGGACCCTTAGATTTTGGTAAAACAAACAAAAGGAGTGTTTAAGCTGTAGCCTTATCCTGTACATTTGCCATAAAACTAGTAGGAGATGCAAAACACTCCATATTTTATTGTATATTGTAAAACAATAATCCAGGGAGCGCTGGTAATGAGCATCCATGTTCCTGAGCTCCCAGTGATATTAAACTCGCAGTGGAGGGCTTGATTAGGGTCAGCCCGCCGTGCGTGATTACAGTAATTGTCGACTCCATCAGCCTCAGCGCTGCCCCTCACACCGCGGTTAAGATGTGTCCTGCGGGGCGGCAGATAGCGTAGCGGTCTAACGCACCGTATTTTGACTGGTCCACCTTTTACATTACATTACATTTTAGCCATTTAGCAGACGCTCTTATCCAGAGCGACTTACAAAATGTGCATCAATACATGGTAAGATTGATCATAGTCCGCGCCAGAGATCAGTGTCGTGATACAGCAATAGACATAATCGTTGGCAGCTGCAAACCGTACATGTAATACAAGGAGGGAGAAATTAGGTGGGGGGGGGCAGTCATCAACATAGATACATATTACAAAATGCAGTTTTGAACATGAAAGCAGTGGTGATGACAATTAGTGGTAGTGGAGTCTGAAGAGGTGGGTTTTGAGTCTCCTGTGGAAGATGGCCAGTGAGTTGGCGGTCCTGACCGAGTGCGGAAGATCATTCCACCACTGGGGGGTCAGGACAGAAAAGAGGCGAGATCATGAGGAGCAGCTCCCGGCGCCCGAGGAGGCGGAGAAGAGGGGTCTGGCTGGGGTGTAGGGTGTGATGAGTGTCTGGAGGTAGGAGGGAGCAGTTCCTCTAGCAGCTTGATAGGCCAGCACCAGTGATTTAAATTTGACGTGTGCTGCAATAGGGAGCCAGCACAGTACGGTCCGGTACGGTGTGCGCTGCCTGTCAGGGACGCGGTTCTGAAACCCATAGCTACCAGAACTGGCCCTGGTCGTCTGTGAAGCGTGCAAGGGAGTCTCCAGAACGTGGGTGGGTGGAGTTCGCTGCCCTCTGAGAATTAGCTTGCCTCGTAGAGACAAGCAGCGGACTCGTGTGGGGAGGGTAAATCAAAATAAATAGAGGGTGTAATTGGCCACTAAACTGGGAAAAAAATGGAAAAAATCAGCAAAGTTTTTTTTTTACAAAAATTAAAAAAATTAAAAAGATGTGTCCTGAAATGCACAGGTGGGGGATGGGGGGGGGTAAAGGGTAAACGTGAATCTGTTTTTTAGTCACGTAGTCAGGGGCAGTGTTTGGAGAAGGTGAAGGCAGGGGCAGGAGGAGCCTGGGATTTGGTTACACCTGCGTTTTGGGACTCTCGCTTTTGGGAAGCGAGAGGGAACTTGCCCTCTGTGTTACCACAACGTCTTCAGCAGAGGTATGAAACGTTACCCCTGTGAAACACAAACCACTTTCCTTTCTGATTATTAACCTTTGGTCCTCCAATGAAACCAGTCAAACACAAAAAACACAATCTCACACAAACCCCCCCTCCCAATGGCGGGATTGGCTGTGTACATTTTATTATTTTGAACTGGTTAAAAAAAAAAAAAAAAAAAAAAAACATTCCTCAGGAATGAGTTAATTGCTCTAGTGCTCCTTGTTCTACACTTAGCACGTACCATACGCTTAGATAAGGAAATAAACTACCCCTTCAGCTGGTTTAGAAAACGCCACAGTCCCAATATGAGCGTGGCTCGCTGGAATAAATGTAAAACATCGTGCAAATCCCCTGACAATTTCCAGTCGCAATCTATGACCCCAATCAACGACCGCAGCTCCCTTGTTACAGCAGCCGTGGCCAACGTGTTAATTGTTTTCTTGTATGTTTTTTTTTTTTTTAACATTTTTTGCTGCGGCTGCCTTTCGTGTGGTTTTCTCGGGTTGATTAATGTGCCCGTCAGCGCACACACGCATGGGGTGCGCGCTCCGTCCTCTCGCGGTCACAGTGTCACTTCGTCCAGAGCGTAAGGCAGAGCGCGTGCCTGGGGATGGGACGACCACGCCGCTCTCTCTCGGTGACCCCGCCGTGGAGACCCTGGGTCCTGATTTTCCGAGTTGTAAATTTGGAGTGTGTGTCGGGTGCTGGGAGCAGGGAGTCCTATTTCGGGGTCACCTTTCTGTGTCTCCCCTTCAGGGCGCTCTGTCCCTCTGTCCTGGCTCTGCTCATTACGGGTCCGTCCTCTCCAGTGATGAGCAGTTCACAAACGAACAAATCTTTTATGAACGAGTCAGTGAAGTGAACTGGGTGCACTGAATCACTGATCCTAGGTGATTTGTTCCTTTGATTCACCAGGCAGGCAGTGGGCTGCGCCAAATTCCTTGCTTTGCGAGACGTACAGTATATTGCCTGTATAAATCCCCCCCAAAAAGTTCCTATTAGAAATGATACTGGACATCCATACGATCCACATACTGGATTTTCTATTAAACTGAACTGCGCTGACTGAACGAACGGAAGAACTGTTCTCACAGTCAGTAGGCTAACACAGTACACTGACACAGTACAAAGAACAAATCAGTGACTAAAAATCTTACAATGGGTGCATTTTGATGTCCAATTTGATTTGATTTGATTTCCAATGCTACGAACATTTCTGTTCTGAACCTCCTGATGCGTATATTGGAGGTTATACTGTATGTACAGATGGCAGTATCCAGGGTGACCTGCTCACACACTTGGTTATTATACATTGGTACAGCTGAATATGTAGAGAAGCAGTTCAGCCAAAGGACTATGCAAATGGATGCAGTGTTGAAACCTAGGACTCCATATCATCCAATAATCATATAATATACGCCATTTAGCAGACGCTTTTATCCAAAGTGACTTACAGTAGTAAATGCATACATTTCTTCAGTATATGTGGTCCCAGTGGGAATTGAACCCACAACCAACGCCATTGCTCTACCTACTGAGCCACACAGTAGCCACTTCCACTGACAACGCTTGGGTTGTGGGTTCGATTCCCAATGGGGACCACATGTACTGAAAACATTTATGCATTCACTACTGTAAGTCGCTTTGAATGAAAACGTCTGTTAAATGGCACATATTATATGATAATTATACACTGCCTGGCCAAAAAAAAGTCACCACCTGGATTTAACTAAGCAAATAGGTAAGAGCCTTCCATTGGATAATTACTGCAGTGATTAATATGTTTTAGCTGGCAACAAGTTATTTAACCCTAACTGTTTCAGTGAGTAGCTTCTCATTTCTTAAACAACCATGTCGGAAGGCGTATCCTGTGGTCGTGGAAAAGATGTTAATCTGTTTCAGAAGGGTCAAATTATTGGCCTGCATCAAGCAAAGAACAACTAAGGAGATTACTAAATTACTTGGGTTAAGAACTGTCCAACGCATTATTAAAACCTGGAAGGATAGTGGTGAACCATCATCTTCGAGGAAGAAATGTGGTCGGAAAAAAATCTTGAATGATCGTGATCAGCGATCACTTAAACGTTTGGTGAAATCATATCGTAAAAAAATCAACAGTAGAACTCACAGCCATGTTTAATAGTGAAAGTAAGAGCATTTCCACATGCACAATGCGAAGGGAACTCAAGGGATTGGGACTAAACAGCTGTGTAGCCTTAAGAAAACCACTTGTCAGTGAGGCTAATCGGAAAAAAAGGCTTCAATTTGCCAGGGAGCATAAAGATTGGACTCTGGAGCAATGGAAGCTTATTGAAACGATGCCACGGCGAATGCGTGCCGTCATCAAAGCTAAAAGCGGTCCAACAAAATATTAGAGTGTGTGACTTTTTTTTGGACGGGCAGGGTATGAGAGACATGGGCTGGCTGTTAGGTTTATGTGACTGCACAGAGGCTCTGGGTTTTACGGTGCTAATCTCCAAACGCTCGCTTTGCACCTGGTAAGGTGAGTCAATGCTCAGGCCAATAACGATTTTAATTACACCACTGAGACACTGGGTAGGAGGAAAACCAACAGACCGTGTGGCGCCCAATGTTTGAGCTGCCTGTCCCTAAATTCCTGGAAGATACTGGCCAAGATGGCAAGACCATTTCTTATCAAACCGTTGCGAAGACGGACATCGTTCAATACTCCGTGACTGACTCATCTGGGTACAGTTTGAGGCCTTTGCACTGGCGAAATTGGGCCCCTGTATCACACAAAGTAAACAGAAGGCACTTTAAAAAAATCCATATCTTCGACACGCCCACAGAGCCCTTCGAACCCCACTTCCAAACAACCGCTCCAATCACCTGGGTGTTCTCGTTATGAGTGATTTTTTGGCGACGCACAATAGGAAACGTCAGTAAAACAGCAGCTCACACGCGCACGGGGCACGGGGAAAGCATGGCACTCAAACACGAGGTCTCTTGGGCCTCGGCTCAATATCTCGATCGTCTTCGGTGGCCAGAAAAATGGCTCTTGCCTTAGGTTACCAAGGTCACCCCACACACGCAGTCTAGTGGGACCCCAGAGAGCACTCCGAATTAATTTCAATCTTCGATTAAGATTGCATTTCTGCGTAATACACACACTTTTCGTTTCGACTACCAGGACCTCGGGCTATGCTTCTCTGTTTTTATTTAGCTGACAGGGCTGTGAAATTGCGCCCTTGTGATTCTTGCATTCCACTGGGCACTGTGCTCCTCGGTGTTGGGATGTTTGGCGATTATGGGAATCTGAACGCTCGCCGAAAACAACAGGCTACGTTCTGCAGGTAGCGAGGGAAAGCCATCCTCTGCATCTTAACGCAGAAAGCGAGCGCGTAACAGCGATATCTATTTATTATTTCGGCGCGCGGGGCCCGTTGTTATCTTACGATTTATTGCTTTATGTTGCTCTATCTCGCTTTATCTCACTACAAAGGGAGGAACACCCTTGGTCCACACGTTCACACACAATCCTGAGAGCAAAGACAAACAAAGAAAAGGGGCAGTTATGCTTTCACTCAACGGGTGACTCAAAAGGGGGGGAAGAAACTCACTTGAGCTGAACTACAACATGAGAAAAAGTGTATATTCTTATCAGAATATATATATCAGAATACCTGTTACACAGCACTGAGGAAGTCCAAATAAGAGAAGCAGGGGTCACAAACATCTCTTTTTCGACAAGAGGAAACACAAGAGGTCATCCGGACTTCTTTATTTCTCACAAGACACACACAGCACACCCGACAAGTGTTTGTACAGCTGTCCCAAGAGCAGGGTAACATAACATAACATAACATAAGGGGAAGATGAGAACAGGCCATACAGCCCAACACTGCTCGTCCATTCCTACCACTAATCTGCTCACATGCTTCGTTTATCCAAAGGCTAGAGTGTCTAACACTGGATCGAGCCTAGCCTTGAATACCCCTAGTGTCTCAGCCTCTACTACATGTCCAGGCAAGCTATTCCACGCATCGATCACTCTCTGTGTGAAAAAATATTTCCTAGTGTCCGTGTGAAATGTACCCTTTGTCAGTTTCCATTTATGCCCCCTCGTTCTGCTAACCGAACTCAACTTGAATAATTTCCTAAAATTCACTTTGTTAATTCCTTTAATAAATTTAAAAGCCTCAATCAAATCTCCCCTAAGTCTCCTTTTACTAAGCTTGAACAGTCCAAGCATCTCTAGCCTTTCCTCATAACACTTGTTAGAGGGTAGTGTCGTGCGTCCGCTTAACGCTGAATTATCAGCTCAGTCACTGCTGGAGCTGTTGGGGCCAGAGGAGGGCAGGTACAGCATCGCCGTCCAATGGCCTCATTACATTTAGCATTTTACATTTTAAGCATTTAGCAGACGCTCCTATCCAGAGCGACTTACAAGACGTGCACTTATACATGGTAAGATTAAACATGGTGTGTGCAAGAGATCAGTGCGGTGATACAGTAGTAGACGTCATTGTTGGCAGATGCATACCATACCTGTAACACAGGGAAGGAAAAGGTTAGTGAAATGATTCAAATGATTTAGGTTTTTTTAAACTTATGACAAGCCCTGCCAGCAGGTGGCATGCTCCGTGCAGCCTCCTACAATATAGGCCTGCTTTACACCTGGGTCCTGGGGGGGATTAACCCAGTAATGTGTATGTAATAACTAGCGCTCAGAATGCAGGACTTCTACTCCTCCCCATCACCAGTCAGTGTGATCATATACTAGGCCCCTGGCCTCTTTTCCTTCCGTGTTGCAGTTTCTGTTCCCCCCTCCATAGCCTCCTTCCCTGTGTATTCAGGTTCCTCAAGATGGCCGACTCACCCTCTGCAACCTGAAGAGTGTCGACCCAAGACTCCAGGCCAAACACACAGAAGGCCAGATTTTTTATATATTTTTTAACATTTTGTTTCAGAAACGGTCGGAGCACAAAACCGGTCGCTATAATGCGGCTCTTTTGCGGTCGTGGATACCGACACATTAACGGACAATTGACTAAAACCGGTTGTAATTACACAATCGAAGAAACGAAACGGACTCATTCGCAGTTTTGCGGTTGGAGACACACATAAAAAAAGGGTCTGGAACAATACCAGACCAGTCTGGCTCACAAGTCCAGACCACAAAGCGTCAAGAAACGGATACGGAGCAGCGAGGGAACCACACGAAAAAGAAAACTTACATTTACAGATCAGGAAATAGAAGTAGTGGTCAACGAGGTACAGCGTCACAGCATAGGAGTAAAACATCAACAGAGAGGAGGAACATTTGGAGTAACATCATTAAAAAAACTATTCATTAGGCATAACAAAATGAACAGTATTTATGGAAAGAAAAGACAGCATGGCGTTAGAACAGAATATTAACACCGATGGAAAAATTGGTGAAACAATCCATATTGTACAAACCTTGTTTTGTTTGTTGAATGTCTCCTCTGTCTACTGAAAATATATGTAAAAAGTTGTACATTGGAGTGCAATAGAAAACATTTGCAACCCGCAAATAGATTATTTAAAAATATCAAGTCTAATTGTCCCTTTGAGGAATTTTTTATTTTATCCTTGTCGGACCATTGTCTAACTGATCTTTCAATTAATTGCATCTTTGTTTTTTAGACCAGTTTAAGTTAAAATCACCCACAAGAATGAGTTCCTTGTTGTGGTCACTGTGAAGACTGTGAGCTAGGCTATATCAGAGCTCAGAAAAACACTGCCTGCTTTCAGGCGTTCTTAAAATTCCCACTGAAGTGGTGAAACTGGAAGTCACAAACCGTATTGAGACATATTAGCTGACACATATGTTATTGAGACATATTAGCTGACACATATGTTATTGAGACATATTAGCTGACGTGCTAATATGTGACTACGTGACTACCTCAGCTGGTTTTGGGTCTTGTTTTAGACTTTGTGTAATTCCTGCACGCTAACGTATTCCAAACCAATCACACACACACACACACACACACACATTAAAGCATGCACATAATATATCACACTCTGTCTTCTCTGCAGTCAGAGAGAGAGAGAGAGAGAGAGAGAGAGAGAGAGAGAGAGAGAGAGAGAGAGAGAGAGAGAGAGAGAGAGAGAGAGAGAGAGAGAGAGAGAGAGAGGGAGGGAGGGAGGGAGGGAGGGAGAGAGAGAGAGAGAGAGAGAGAGAGAGAGAGAGAGAGAGAGAGAGAGACAGAGAGAGAGAGAGAGAGAGGGAGGGAGGGAGGGAGAGAGGACAGAGAGAGAGAGAGAGAGAGAGAGAGAGAGAGAGAGAGAGAGAGAGAGAGAGAGAGAGAGAGAGAGAGAGAGAGAGAGAGAGAGAGAGAGAGGCTCTAGGGGGGATGGGATCAAAATATACTTTGAAAACAACTGAACACGGATGTGAATGTAATCTATGTGACAGGGTTGCCTTGGGCCAACCTTAACTCTGGGGAGTGAAGGGGGCAGGTCACTCACTCATCATCAACAAAGAGGAGAGTCGCAATTAAGGCATGCTATAGTCAAATAGACATTGCGACCTTGTAAGAGACTGCTTTTCGCAGGGCAGTCGCAATTGTTTAAACCTGGCCTCCCACGGTACTAATGTTCATCCAGCTCCCCGTCGTTTATTAGGCCTGGATTCAATCAACATTTGTCCTTAACTTTGACTCACAATTAAAATGTTCTTGTAAAAAAAAAAAAAAAAAAAAAGCCTTGGTGTGCTCTGGACCAAGGAGTGAAACACAATAAACAGGTAAGGAAGCTAAAATGGCTGAGTGAGTGAGTGCGTGCGTGCGTGCGTGAAAGAGGTAGAAACAGGTAAGGAAACTAAAATGATTAAGTGCGTGTGTGTGTGTGTGTGTGTGTGTGTGTGTGTGTGTTTGTGTGAAACAGGTAGAAACAGGTAAGGAAACTAAAATGATTGAGTGTGTGTGTGTGTGTGTGTGTGTGTGTGTGTGTGTGTGTGAAATAGGTAGAAACAGGTAAGGAAACTAAAATGGTTGAGTGTCTGTGTGCGTGTGCGTGTGTGTGTGCGTGTGTGAAACAGATAGAAAGAGGTAGAAAGAGTGTGGTTCTGTGTGGCTCAGTTGGTAGAGCATGGCGTTGGCAACGCTTAGGTTGTGGGTTCAATCCCCACTGGGGCCACATATACTGTAAATGTATGCATTCACTACTGTAAGTCGCTTTGGATAAAAGCGTCTGCTAAATGGCATATATCATATATCATATATCAGGCAAGGAAACTAAAATGGTTGAATGGACCCAGTGCAATGAGTCAGGTGACTGAATGGCTGGCTGCCGTCACTACAGTACTCATGTAGCCCGGTTAGGTAGTCCTGCTCCATTAACAACACCCTCTCCAACCCCTCCTCATTATCACCGCATGTCTGTCCGCTGCTTAAGAGCAAGGTGACTAACACAAACCTCTACTGTTCCCGTCGACCAATTCAACTTGCTGAAGTGTGCTTCCGATGGCAGCCGGGGGGGGGGAGTCTGAGTGGCTCTCACACACGGAGATGTCGAGCAGGTCTTAGGGACAGAGCTCTTTAAAGGTAATGACATGGTGGGGTTCGCTTATGACAGGAACTGCAGTAGGTGAAGCTGTTTCCACAGCACCAGTAACCATATCTCATATGGTTTCACAAATATCTCAGTTTCACTCATTCAAATGTCAATAAAAATAATTTCCATACAAAAGAATGACGTGGATCTGTGTGGCTCAGTAGTTAGAGAGTGGTGCTGACAACACTTAGGTTGCGGGTTCGATTCCCATTGGGGACCACATGTATGCACTCGCTGCTGTAAGTCACTTGGGATAAAAGCGTCTGCTAAATAGCATATGTTATGTTACGTTAAAAATAGTTAAAAACCTAGAATTATTGCACTTGGCATTTTAAACTCCTGATGGATTTAAAGTTGAGCTTGGAGTCTGGGGTTGTGGCTGTAAGGGTGAGGCAGTGGCTCCACTCGTTTGGACATAGTG
Source organism: Aldrovandia affinis (assembly GCA_029706075.1). Classification (NCBI taxonomy): domain Eukaryota; kingdom Metazoa; phylum Chordata; class Actinopteri; order Notacanthiformes; family Halosauridae; genus Aldrovandia; species Aldrovandia affinis. The sequence goes on from JAINUG010000023.1 coordinate 6,346,271, forward strand.
ATCACTGGAAAGAAGGATATAGGTGGAGATGAGGGGAGTGGGTCAGCAGACATGTGAGGGAGAAGGTGTATTGTGATTGTAATACCGGTGCAGAAAACTGGTTACATGAACTCCAATCATGTCAATTTGGTTTATTTTTTCCTCCAAAATAAATCTGGGACAGGCATTTGGGTTGTGTTTTATGTCATTACATTACATTACAGGCATTTAGTTATCCAGAGCGCAGTTTCTTATCAATAGTTTGGTCAGTATCATATGCAGCTTGTAAAGGTTTTTGAGATCTACAAACACACAAGTTATCCAAAGTGTTTAATTTTTTTTTCAATCACAGCTACATTTATATGCCAAAAGTTTGTCAGTAAAGCTTGTAAACACACTACAAAAACTATAGTGAAGCACATTAAACTTTTGCCAATATGCGTTTGTTCATCAAGGTCTTGTTTATGTAAGGGTGTGAAAATAGTTTAGCACATCTGAGATCTAAATAGCTAAAAACCTGTTTTTATCAGAACTGGTCACATTTATTTCAGGCTGTGGGAGGGCTATATGCTAATTTCAAGAATATTCATGATCCACACCTGAGGCTTGTCCACACCTGTAAAATCTGTCAGATGGGCCATCTCTCTCTCAAAGGCCGTCAGACAAAGAGAGAGCCATGCAGAAAGTTTTTTTTTCATTTGGGAAGATTCATTGAAAACAAACTATATACAAAACATTCCAAATTAAAACATGGTGAGAGAATCTGTTCTTTCACAGTCTTTGGTGCCACTTCTCAAAACAGTTTCTGGTCAACTGTAGACACAAGGGAACTTCACAAACCGCTGTTTCCCCGACATCTTGCAGAGTACACATTTCACAACCAACGGAAGCCAATTTGCCAACATCCAGTGTTTGGCAGTGGACACAGGCACATGATCAAAAGTAGCCCGTTTTCTGGGTTTAAGATATTTATCGTTAAACGTCTGTTGGAAAACGAAAGCAAAATCCGTGTCTGCGAAGACACGGAAAGACAAACAAAACAAAACCAACGTACAGGAACAAACAAATCAAAGTAAACAGGTAAATCCACGTATCCAAAAACGTGGTATAAACTAAACGCTGGGAATCTAAACAACAACAAGCACACGAACAAACAAGTTCTCGAGAGGCAAGAAACATTAATCACAATAGGTACTATCAAGCTAAGCTAGATAATGTCCAAGCGCCGAAACAGAATGCCAGCTGGTTAAATATCCTCCTGTTAATTATTCGTAGTAGTTCGCAATGATTCCGTATAGCGTCACAAGACGCGGAATTCATATATTTGGAAATAAAATAAATATCAGCATACACCGTCTGTTGCTGGCAGATCGCAACCGTAAACACAGACAAGATGCGATATAATGTCGGGACATTGTTTACGCTGCGATTTCACACATGGCCCCACGCCCCTCCCCGAGACTAGCACCTAGTTACCATGTCAATAGAAGGGGGACGGTACTAACAGGTAAAAAACAGAGTAAAAGGCAAGGTTTACTTTTGGTCTAATTAACCGAATTAAAAAAATCTCATATTATTTGCCAGTGCTCAAATCTGAAAGTCACGATTCTAAGGTTTCTGTCAATGTTTTTGCAGCGTGTGTATGATAAAATCTTGCGACGTTAGAAATAGTAATATACTTTTATTGCTGCTGGGAGCGTCAGCGCTCCGTCGACCTCAGGGGGTTAACGTTACATGCCCAGTTCCCTAACCATTATACCACACTGCCTGCCTTGTCAGCTCTGTTACAATGGAGTTTCCAGACTAGAATAAAAAGCCTGCTGAAAGGGGCCTCCAAGATCATTGGCAAACCAGCACACCAAAGATTCCAAGACAGTCATGCCACAAAAGTCCTGCACATGGCTGAAAAGATCACGATGGACCCCTCCCACGTCCTGCACCCAGATTTTGAGCTGCTGCCATCAGGCAGGCCGTTCAGACTCCCACACTGCAAGCTGAACAAGCTCAAAAACTATTTTGTGCCATACTCCACTGGCCTTCTAAACAGGCAGGGGAGTGGACAGCTGGATAAGAGGAAGGGCCTTGACGCTGGGCTGTAATGTAGGTCTTTAGGATGTTGTGAGTTGTGCCGCTTTTTTAGACTTTTGATGTTTATAGTGTGTTATACATGGTGCGCTGCATGTACCTGTGTGGGTATGCACCTCGTATAGTGTTTAATGTGTATGTCTTTGTTTTGTTACCACAAAGCACTTTGTACGCAAATGTATTATATTTTTTTCTGTGAAAACAGACAATAAAGATATCTAATCTAATCTAAAAAGTAAAAAGTGGTTGAACTGTTTTAAAAGGGGGAATGAGACGCATGCTAAATTAAAAAGTATTTCAGTGCAGCACAGCACGCCCTGTACTTGTGTGGTATTGTGCCCAACGAGGCCCGTGAGAGCACAGAAGTTGCGCAATTGGTATCGTACACTAAAAAGGATGGACCGTTCAGTACACTGTTTACTTGGGCACACTGGTCCTATGTCCCGAGGCGGGAGGCGAGTCACCACCCAAAACTACAGCCACGCCCCCAACCTGAACCTGCACGGAACCTGCAACATCTCCACGGACAGACGCCGTTAACACGGCACCTGCTCGCAACGGGAAATGCTGGCTAATCACCTCACGACCGCACGGTTCGCTTCATGATGTCACACCACAGCGAATGGCCTAAATTATCCACCGCTACGAGAGAAAAACACCTTTTTTTCCGCTCAACTTATGAAACTGACTCATAGCGGATGAGCGTGGTTGATTAAATCGCGTGCCTATTTTAGACTCTGAATAGCCAGAAAAGGGAAACAAAGAATGCTGAACACATTAAGAGTGGCCCCTGCAATGCGCTTCCATAAAGAGATTTTCACTTTTTCAGTTATGGAGATTGTTTTGCCATTTTAATCAACTGATATAATTAATCAAGGAAAAAAATGACCACCCAACACTATTATCTTTATAAGCACCATCTGTGTAATCAAGAGAAAAAGTTTCTCATTTACATATTCTTAACAAGTAAGCTTGTTGCCCGAGAACTACTTCTGCAATGAATTTCAGTGCTGGCACGCCCTCCTGTCAAACATTTTACCCGCACATGTCACAATGCGTATAGAAGATAACGGTTAGTCCCAGCGGCCTCATTCAATGGCACTAATGATACTTTTTATTTTTTATTTTTTTATTTAACCTTTATTTAACCAGGCAAGCCATTAAGAAAAAATTCTTATTTACAATGGCGGCCTGGCAAAAGGCAAAGCCTCTTGAGGGAAGGGGAAAGGGGCTAAAAGGGAATGTTAAAAGTTAAGTTAAAAGACAGCAGCACACATCCAAACATTTCCAACTACTCTACTTACAAACATGATCAGGCAATATAATAAAAGAGCAAAGAACACGTCATATACATGTCTACATACACTGGCATATCAAATTCACATCTGCTTTACATATTCCGCACTGAAAACTGTCTTGTACCCCCTTGATCAGGGGCCGTATGTACAAAGATTCTAAGAGTAGGAGTGCTGATCTAGGATCAGGTTTCCCCTGTCCATATCCTAACCATATCCATTATGAGCTAAAAGCTAAACTGATCCTAGATCAGCACTCCTACTCTTAGAATCTTTGTACATACGGCCCCAGAGTTCATTTTATAGGCTTGAATAGGGTAAGGACTGAATGCACAGGGCATAAATTCGTGGTCAAATTCAAAACCCACCCAATTCAACGCTGTAATTACACACACTTTCCTACAGGACTGGATAAAACATGTGGGGTCGTCTCTGAGGAGGCAGGAGATGTGGAGGAGTGTGGTGTTGCAATATGGAGGAAGGGGCCCATCCTGAAGCGGGGTCCTGGAGAGGGGGTGTACAGGTTCTTGTTGCCTCTCAGCACTTATTTGAATCAATTAAAAAATAAAAAATAAGTCCTAATAAGAAAGTGTTTCTCATTTTAAGATTGAAAAAAAAACCTACTGTAAGAATATGTACAAGACGTTTTTTTTTAATGTGTCGCTTAAAACAAGAAGGGCAACAAGCTGGTGAAAAAACACATTAGAGACCACATTAACCACATCTTTAACTTGAATGTAATCCCTAAATCCCTAACCACTCCACATTCCCATTGTATGCCACCAAAAACGTATTCGCTGCAAGGAGAGGGACGTGGATCTTGGGCGTTTCTGTGTGCAGAGCAAAATCTCAACAGAACAGAGAGCAAAAAAACCTTTCGCCGTTTGGATTGTGTTCAGTCAATGTTTCCGTAATGAAGAATGTTTATACGCCGCCATTTGTAATGTTTCATCATCAGTGTCTCGTCAGCGTCGTTTGCACTGTCAATACAGAGCGCCTATGGAGAATATCCATTTCCGTTTCCATGACATTATCCTGGAGTGTCCATCAAAGGTAACTAGGACGGTACAACCAGAAAATAAGACCAAAACGCAGGTCACGTGTTTGGTGACCTGCGGCCGGCCCTGACCGTGTCTCACCAGCAACACTCAGGCACTGTGCTGAACAGCTCTCTCCCATCCTCGCTGATCTCTTTCAACCAGTCCCTGGTCCAGTGTGCTGTGCCTGCCTGTTTTAAAACCTCCATCATCATTCCGGTCCCCCAAAAACTAAAGATCTCCTGCCTGAATGATTACAGACCGGTTGCCCTAACCTCTGTTATCATGAAGCGCTTTGAGAGACTTATCCTACATCACCTCAAAGCCATGACTGATGCCCTCCAGGACCCCCAGCAGTTTGCATATAGAGCCAACAGGTCTGTAGATGATGCCATTAACTTGGCTCTGCACCACATCCTGCAGCACCTGGACAGCGCTCACACCTACACCCGCATCCTGTTCGTGGATTTCAGTTCTGCTTTTAATACGATCATCCCTGACCTACTTTCAGATAAACTTTTACTGCTCAATGTCCCATCCCCTCTCTGCCACTGGATCCATGACTTCTTAACCAACAGGAAACAGTGCGTCAAGGTGGGTGACCTCACTTCGGAATCCCCTCCTTCTCAGCACTGGCGCCCCTCAGGGCTGTGTACTGTCTCCCTTACTCTATTCACTTTACACCAATGACTGTACTTCCAACAGTGAATCCGTTAAACTTCTTAAGTTCGTGGACGACACTACCCTGATCGGTCTCATCTCAGATGGTGATGAGTCCAGATACCGGGAGGAAGTAAGCCAGCTGGTGTCATGGTGTGGAGCCAACAACCTGGAGCTGAACACACAAAAGACTGTGGAGATGGTCATTGATTTCAGAAGGAAGCCCACCCCACTCCCTCCCTTGGAAATACACGGCACCACGGTGAGCAGAGCAGAGTCCTACAAATTCCTAGGTACCACCATCCAACAGGACCTCAAATGGGACAGGAATATCACTACAATAACCAAGAAGGCCCAGCAGCGCATGTACTTTCTGCGACAGTTTAAGAAATTCAAGCTGTCGCAAGCACTGCTGGTCCAATTCTACACAGCCATAATTGAATCAGTCATCACATCCTCCATCCCATTCTAAGCAGAAACTACAGCGCATAGTACTGTATGCAGAGAAAATCACTGGCTGCCAGCTCCCCCCCCTCACAGATCTGTACACCTCCAGGATGAGGAAGAGAGCAGGGAAAATCATGGCTGACCCCTCACACCCCGGCCACTCTCTCTTCCAGCGCTTCCCCTCTCAGCGGAGACCGAGAGTGAGAGCCCTAAAGACTAGGACTAAACGCCACCTGAACAACTTCTTTCCCCAAGCCATAATCCTCCTAAACAAAGACCCTTCCTCTATCCCCCCCCTGTTCACTTGCACACTCCCACTTTAACTGTGCCGTTAACTGTGACTTCTACTCTGCCCTTTTGCACACTCTAGCACCTTAACTGTGTACATAACCATTATCTGTACTGTATTTGTATATTTGTATTTGTATATTAGCACTGTACTGTATTATATTATATTATATTATATTATATTGTATTGTATTGTATTGTATTGTATTGTATTGTATTATATTGTATTGTATTTTTATTACACTATTTTTTTATTTTATTTTCTAAGCTCTTGTTATTGTTTTGGTTGTATGTTGACACCCTTGCACTAAGGCAAATTCCTTGTAAATAATTCTGATTCTGGTGGGGAGGGGCTATTGTTACACAAAATATCAATCCCACCTCTCGCTTACCAAATCCACGTGTGCAGTTTGACGGTGGGGGAAAAAATAGCTTTTTTTCCCGATCGATTAACTCTGGTAATAAGAATACATCACCATTTTTTTGTTTGTTTTTGTTTCATTGATTCCCCCCCCTCTCCCCTTGTCCCGTTTGGATTCATCGATCCTGTGTCCTGTGCTCTCACGTCACTACGCATCCATGCAGCTCCTACCAGGGTTCCCACTCAAATCACAGTTCCATTTCCCATCACATTTCAATGACACATTTAAGGTTTTCAATTACTTAATTTCAATTAAACATTTTTTTGCGACTGACGCAAAAATTGACCTTACTTTCATAACTTAACACGTTTTATTGCCAGTGCAAATACACATCTCATTGTGTGTGTGTGTGTGTGAGTGTGTATGTGAGAGTGTGTGTGTGTGTGTGTGTGTGTGTGAGAGTGTGTGTGTGTGAGAGTGTGAGTGTGTGTGTGAGTGTGTGTGTGTGTGAGTGTGAGTGTGTGTGTGTGAGTACATTTTACATTTGACATTTAAGGCATTTAGCAGACCCTTATCCAGAGCGATTTACACAGTTCTACATTACACAGTTTACATTTCTTTACTTACAACCGATTTATACAGCTGGATATGTTATTGAAACAGTTCAGGTTAAGTACCTTGCTCAAGGGTACAACAGCAGTGCCCCCACCTGGGAATTTAACCTGCAACCTCTGAGTCACAAGTCCAGTTCCCTAACCATTACACTACACTGCCAGTGAGTATGTGTGTATGAGTGTGTCTGTGTGAGTGTTGGGGGGGGTTCAACTCAGAACTCAGACTCCATACAATGTGCTGTACGTACAGTGGGCGTTCCACAAACACGCATCCCTCCATCGCCTCTCCCGGCCAGGTCATCACGGGTTCGCTTTCGCAGACACACGGCCGGACAACAAGTGACTCAGCCCTCAGCCCGCCTCTTTCACAGCGTGTAACAGAGCCTTCAGTGTTGTCCCTGAGGGGGAGGTGAAGATACGCCCGCCCCAGCTCCGACCGAAGGACATAAACCTGAAACTGATCTGTATCGTCTCTTCTGGAGACCTCAGTGGGGCCCGGCCGGGGTCTGAGTCACTTTCACGGACATTGATAAACAGGAAGTGGAAAACTCTGCATTCAAAAAGGACCCTCCACCTTATAGACTGTCTTCTTCATTTTGAACACAATGCTGATTGACAAAAAAAAAGCTGCAACACAACATTTGAATGTGTTTGGTGGAAAAAAAGAAGAACCACTGCCTGCTTTGAGATGATATCTCTTGAGTAATAATGTGAAAATATGTACAGCAAGAAGTTAGACATAGAACAGGAAATGCCGACTGTGCCCCAATGTTACTTATACTGCAGGTTGAAAAGATAATTTATATTACATTTTACATTTTACATTATACATTACATTTATATTACTGATAAACATTTTAAAAATATCATTATAATTAATATTATTGTGTATGAATCCAAATTTGCTTCATAATCACAGACAGGTGTAACATGCAGTATGGCTTATAAAGGTATTGGGCAAAAACAATTGGTGACTGATGTCACTTTACCACTTAAAGTGGTTCTGTGTGGCTCAATAGGTAGAGCATGGTTCTGTGTGGCTCAATAGGTAGAGCGTGGTTCTGTGTGGCTCAATAGGCAGAGCATGGTTCTGTGTGGCTCAGTGGGTAGAGCGTGGTTCTGTGTGGCTCAGTAGGTAGAGCATGGTTCTGTGTCGCTCAGTTGGTAGAGCACGGTGCTGACAACGCTTAGGTTGTGGGTTTGATTCCCATTGGGGACCACATATACTGAAAAATGTATGCATTCACTACTGTAAGTCGCTTTGGATAAAAGCATCTGGTAAATGGCATATATTATTTAATAGGGTGCTGGGCCACCACATGTGGCCAGTATGTGGCATGTATGTGCCGTGGTATAGTCTACCAGCCTCTGCAGGAGGAACGCAAGGCCACTCTTCCACAACAAACTCAAATCAACTCATGCATAGCTGATGGGGCTAGAAAACGGTGCCTCAGGCGTCCTTCCAGAACATCCCATAAATGCCCGATTGGGTTCAGATCTGTTGACAGAGAAGGCAACGACATACGCATGACGTCAGTGTCAAAGCAGTAGGCGACTACTCGTACTTTGTGGACGGGGGGCATCGCCATCTTGAAAGACCCCCCCCACCCCCTTCTCTCTGCAGGAAAGAAATGCTTTAACATGGAGGGTGAAGATTGTCACTCAGTACTATTAAGTAGCTACTGACTTCAACCTTGCCTTATAGGGGCATGAGTTTACCCAAACCGTGCTGGGAAAATGCACCCACAACCATTACGGAACCACCAGAACCTTTATTGCTGGAACTGTTGTTTCCATTTTTTTTTGTTCACCTGTACTTCTCCTTTCCAACCTGAAGGAACAGCAGCACGTCACATATATGCGCTGTGGTTAACCAGAACACGCAGTTTACGGTCTGATTCACGCCTAACACCTGGCTGTGAGTCATTTCGGACACATCACTGTTTTGTTAAACGTGAACTGAAAACCGGAACTCAAGAGTAGCGGTTTTAATATTTTACCTTAAAATCAATAAAATAACCAAAGATTAACTTTGATTACGGGTGAGATCCTCTGAGGTAGCAACGCATCAGGATTGTTTGGTACTTTGAAAGTGACATGGGGGTGGCGGGTAGCGTAGCGGTCTAACGCACCGTAGTATCTTGGCTGGTCCGTTACGGTGTGCGCTGCCTGTCAGGGACGTGGTTCAAAACCCGTCTCTACCAGACCGGCCCTGGTCTTTAACGCCGATCGGGGCGGCAATGAAACAGACCGTCACCACAAAACCAACCTGTTTTACAACTGTGCTACAGGTGCCCTACCGGAATGGAATTGGCCACACCTTAATGTGCCTCCCGGCTGGATTAACACTAGTGCCCACGCACAGTGCTTTGACAATGAGACTAGAGCCCTTAAAACAAGTGCTGTTTTTTTTTTCTTCCATGATATTTTTCAGTAACGTATCTCTTGACTGTGTTCTGACCATAACGTCATTCCACTGCAAGCTGGGTGAAATTTTTAAAAGACAACCATTTGCTTATGAAATAACAAAACAAATCTTGGTTTACTAAGAGCCCTAATTCAATAGCGTAGAAGGTTCACTGTGCTTAAGCAGAGGCCAAAGTCTGTTTTATAACACAGCATGAAATAAATGAGAGTTCATGACCTATTAAAACAAGTATTTATGGGAAGTGCATTCTGGTGTCTCGGATGTTTCTGACAGTTTCAACAGAAATTGGTTACAAAGGCTGTGGTTGACTGAACATTTAATACAACTTCCCGCAAACTGGCTGTTGACTTTGGTGCTTGACTTTGAAACCCCTCCGCACTGCAAAAATGACACTTTGTGAGCCTGGAATAAACATTTATATTGAGAACCCACTCACCAAGGTGGGTGCTACACATTGGTGGTGGCTAATGTGGGTTCCCCCTTCACTGTAAAGCGATTTGAGTTACTGAAAGGCGCTATATGAACATAATACATACAATAATAATCCAATGTTACTAATCAATTCTTTAATGTGCCAATAATGTATTCAGTCGAACGGTGAAACGTTTGGTGAAATGGTTTCCACTCTTCACTCTTTCATTCTCTCTCCACACATTCCTGTAAGTAAGTAAGTAAGTAAGTAAAGCTTTATTTGTATAGCGCCCTTCATAGCACGAATGCACACAGCAGTAAAAAATACAATTAAAAAACAAAACAGCAGTACTCATAAAAAGTGCACACTTAATGATACACTTAATGATACAGACAACAAACGTAACAACGTTACAAGCAGCAGCAAACTAGGCTAAATATGGTCAAATGCCTGTCTGAACAGGTGGGTTTTTAACAGTTTTTTGAACATTGTGTACTGTGTGTGGCCGGAGGGGCTTGTCCTGCTGAAGCACTGGCTCAGTGCAGTGATGTGCCTCGCGGTGCGGCATTCTGAGTGGACTAGTGCTGACTGTGGGTGGAACCCAGGGAGGGGGGAGGGTTTCGGTCAGCAGGATGGTACTGGTCGCATCACTCAAGAGCAACTCCTCTGGTGAATTGGGGACCTGCAGTCTGCCTGCTGCGCAGCTCTGGACTGTGAAGTGAAAAAGAGGCGTGGCTGGCGCGACAGCCTGTGCTCGTCTGCACTCTCATGACCTCACAGAGGGTGTCGCAGTGATGAGACAGGCCTGTGAATATGATCGGCCATACTGTAAGTCCATCACTAGACTTGACGAGTCAGCAACATTTCAAGACCCCCCCCCCTTCCCCATGAACTCGCCGCCTGCCTCCATGGGACAAGCTAACACCTCGAGGCAATGTTCGCCTCCTCCGAGACGGAACTCGCCCAACCCTGTTTTACGAGGTCGCCCTACCGCTCCTCGGCGAGCTCGTGCCGGCACTCCCTCCCCCTCACCCTGGGGCGGACAGCCAAACGCTGCTCCCGATCGGGGCTCCCCACCAGGGCTGGTCTGGCACAGTCGGGTTTCGAACCGCGACCGTGATAGGCAGCTCACACTTGTAAAGGACCAGCTGATGCGGGTGTGTTAGACAACACGCCCATTTCTCTATCCCGACTTTGATTTCGCGATTTCGATTTGGACACGCATGTGTCAGTTGAGAAGGAGGTCAGGTCATAGTAGGCGTGTGGCTGCGTATATACCGGTTGCTAGTAAAGTGGTAGTAGCTTCGTCTGCAGGCCGGGTGCGCTATAAAACGCTGAAACTCATGACCACAGGGCTGTGGACACAATTCTCTGGCCCCCCCCTATGACATTTAATACGAGTTAACCTATAACTGTTACTGCTTGACGGCGGGTCAATAACTTAATGGAAAAGGAGGAAGAACCATCTAGAGGAGATATCAACCTGCAGACCTGGAGAAATCCCATCAGGCCGCTGATGGGGGGTTTGTTGTCATGCAGGGCACCTCAGGGGAGGGCGCCGTTAGCAGTGTGTCAACCCCGGGCCAAAGTGTGGGGGGAAAGGCTGCTGCTAGGGGGGAAACGGTGGGGAAAGTGGCAGCAATGTTAGCATAATGGTTAAGGAACTGGGCTTGTAAGGCAATGGTTGAAGGTTCGATTCCCAGGTGGGGCACTGCTGTTGTACCCTTGAGCAAGGTACTTAACCTGAATTGCTTCAGTAAAATATCCAGCTGTATAAATGGATTGTATGTAAAGAAATGTCAACTGTGTAAGTCGCTCTGGATAAGAGCGTCTGCTAAATGCCTAAAATGTAAAAATGTCAAATGAAACGGTAAGGGAACGCGTTGCAACGTGGTTTAAGTGTGATGTAAAACCACCAGCAACAACCTCCTGTGCTCAACACAGGAAGTGGTGTCGCCGTGATTGTATCTGTGCTGTCGAAAAGGGTGGGATTGTGCAACAAAAAAAAAAAAACCCCAGAGAAAGTGAGGCAGCTGTGAAATGGAGGAACCAGAAGACGGGCGTCTTCAAAAGTGTCACGCTCGAAATGCAACTGTGGGAAAACGTTTAACGGTGAAACAGAAAGGAAGAGTTTGCCTTTAACTCATTTCCACCTGTGGCCTCTTGTTCTGCTGCCCGAATTTATCTTAGAAAAATCTTTGGTAGTTCATTTTGTTAATCCCTTTTAGGAATTTAAAAACCTCAATCAAATCCTGCCAAATGAATGAATGCTTTGAGCTTTACGTTCCTTCTTCACTCATGTAGAATCCAAATGGCGGACGTGTCTGAGTGTTGAAGGATAGCGTGTAGCCTTACCTTAGTGTTACCGGAACGGGATTAAATGGAGGTTAATTAACTCCAACTCTATCTGACTCCAATGTATGTTAGCTTTTCTCTCTGTTAACTGTTACTGCTAGAATCATAAAGGCAAATGAGAGACTGTAGTCTCTCGTCTCGCATAGTGTGGCTCTATACGTGTTGCTATCTCTATATGAGATGCAGACGTGCCTTTGGCCTGTGTAAAACCTAGCAAGGATACAGTTGCGTATCTTGCAACGGCACTAATGTATAGGCGAGTGACTATGGAGTGCAACATTCTATGTGTGTGTTTTTAATCTTAAAACCACAATGTGTAACTGCAGTCTAGATTAATGAGAGATGCTTTGGTATTAAAATGTTTATTAGCCGGACTTGCAGAAAAACATCAAACAGAATTTGTGTGACGTAAGAATACAAAACGGCTATACGCCAAGTTGCGCAGGAGGTCGTAGTACGAATCTCCTCGATGTATGCCACTTTTCCCCCTATATACCTACGCATCAAAAGAAACCATCAAACACCAAATAAGGACATAATCACTGAAAAACGGAACCACTCCCTGCGCTGTCCCCTGTACGCGCATCACAATGCCAGTCTCACAGGCGGCCGCTGACTGCAGATCATTTGCATTTGCACCGTTCACTTTTGAACGGTGTTCTGAGATCCTCAGCACGTGCCACCTGCACCACATCATCAATGACACCAACCCACTGCTCATTACATCAGCTCTCCAACAACACCAAACATGCTTATACTGTACATGTAAATGATGAAGTTTACAGTATAACACATTAAACTCAGTGATGTGGTCAAGTCTTGAGAACAGCCCCCACTGTGTCCTGTTTTGCTGAGACAGCAAGATCAGTGTGGGGCCTGTGAGACGTCTGGGGCAATACCATTGTTCTCGCCCGTTGGCTCCCCGCTGGCAACACAAACACAGTTCACACTCTTTGGGGTCACTTCATGGCATAGTTCTGTGAACTGCCCTACACTCATGCACACCACTAAACACTTTACTAACCCATGCACATCACTAAACACTTTACTAACCCATGCACATCACTAAACACTTTACTAACCCATGCACATCACTGAACACTTTACTAACCCATGCACATCACTAAACACTTTACTAACCCATGCACATCACTGAACACTTTACTAACCCATGCACATCACTAAACACTTTACTAACCCATGCACATCACTAAACACTTTACTAACCCATGCACATCACTAAACATCACTAAACACTTGCACATCACTAAACAACCCATGCACATCACTAAACACTTTACTAACCCATGCACATCTAACTGCAGATCACTAAACACTTTACTAACCCATGCACATCACTAAACACTTTACTAACTCATGCACATCACTAAACACTTTACTAACTCATGCAGATCACTAAACACTTTACTAACTCATGCAGATCACTAAACACTTTACTAACTAATGCACATCACTAAACACTTTACTAACCCATGCACATCACTAAACACTTTACTAACTCATGCAGATCACTAAACACTTTACTAACTCATACAGATCACTAAACACTTTACTAACATGGACAGACTGGGGAACAGCAGGCCCTAACTGTAAGTACAGGTCATTTTGTGATTTTGTCAGGGACTCGAGAACACAAAGTAAACCTGACAAACGTTTGTCACAGACTAATTGCTATGATTGCAGGGATGCATTCCCACTGCACACTTTCCTAAATGAAACATGTCTTCATTAGTTATGAGACCTACTCATTAAACAAATCAATACAACAAAATGCATAAATAGACTGTGGCATTTAACGTTGAGACATGAGTTCACATTCTTGTCACCTTCCTCTTCTTCCCCTTTTAGCAACAGGAAGCCAAAAGGGTGTAAGAGTGCACGATGACAAGAACAGGCCCTTCGGCCCACATCTACAACTGGTAAAAAAAAGGCACGATGAAAACCTTGCGCAAACGTTAAAACTCGGAGCGAAATATGCACCTCGTATCCCTATGAACCCCTGCATCCAGGGAGATCATGTGCCAGGCCGCAGGAAAACGGCAGACACGCTGCCCAAGAGCGTGGTCATCCTCGCAGGGAGTGGGTCTGACCTCTTGCACTGTCAGTCAGACGGGGGGCTAAAGCTGGTTGAAAGCCCCGCCCCCCTCCGGAGTGGAGCCAAGTCCAGGACAGCTGCACACCCCGTCACCCCCCCACCCCCCGGGGACCTATGGGACAGCCACACATCGTACAAGGTCAATGCCCATCTGACTGGCGCAGCCTGACCAATGGCAGAGCTTGACCAATGGCAGGGCCTGACCAATGGGCAATGAGCAGGTGCTCCCGCAGACCAATGGCCAACGAGCAGGTGCTCCCTCGAGGGCCTTGCTTACGCCCCAACCACCCTACCAGGTGGAGGGAAACCCCGCCCCTTTCTCACTCAACCCAATCGAAAGTGCGTGAACTGTGTCACAGTCCAAGATCTCGCACGTCCCTCCAGCTTTAAAATCAGGCATGACGGACAGACGGACAGATGGACGGACGGACCGATACGGACGTACAGTAAATGCTGATCGGGGAACAGAGAGGACAAAAAAAATAGTGGGAGAGGAACCTTTCTTTCCCTTGGCACCCACGGAAAAGGTTAAATACATTTTTAATAAATCAAAGAACATACTGCACACCGCTAAAATAAGATTAAAATATAAACAAACATGCAGTGACATAAGAAACATTACACGACAGACAGCGCATGAACCGTTGCAATTTAAATCCCTGTTGATTTACGCCTTTAGTATTTATAGTATCGCGTGTTGAAGGTTACACTTTTTTTTTTTTTTTTCCATTGTTCTAAATGATAAGCAAATCGCAGTGCAAAGAGAATGACTAGATGGGCAGAATTTCCTTGGGGTGTGTGTACCAGTGTTTCCATCATTAAACAAATGCAATGAAAGTAAGCATGTTTTATGAAAACGATTAATTTCTGCTGAGCAAGTAAAACACACTGAAAGAATTCCAAGAAGTGTTTGCACATTGGCTCAGCTAATGCTACTAACATTGAGAGCAGAGTATGGCATAAATTTAAGTCAATTTATATAACAAACGTCAACATTTAATAGTTATGTTTAATAGTTGTGCAACGTAATGTTGTATTTAATGTTTCAACACCTATTAAATGTGTCATGCCTCAGAAAATGTATACTCTTAATGCATATGTATATATTTAATTCTGCTGTAAAGATAATTTACTAGATTAATACTCACATTTGATATTTTAGAGGTCAAATATATAAATATGGAAATAACACAGTGTTTGTTGCTGGAGCTGATATGGATCAGTTATTGGGGAGAAAAAAACAAGGATTGGAAAAATATTGTTCTATATTTGTATTCTTTTATTATATTTGTATATTATTATAGTCAAGGGGTAGCTTCCTGCAGCCCATTACTACAATTATTATAATAATTTCTATGCTTAACAGACAGCCATATCCAGGGCAGACTGGATGCATTTTTGGATAGATTGGATACATTTTCTCTACTTATTCAGCTGGATATTTACTAAAGCAATTCAGAGCAAGTACAGTACCTTGCTCAAGGGTAGAAAGCCAACGTCTCACCGGAGACCTGAAACTGCATCCTTTGGGTTGCACGCCAAACCCACTACGTCATGCCACCTCCCCCAACGGCGACACAGAAGAGCTGACTGACCAAATACTGCCCCTGGAGAGGGGTGCAGAAGGGCTCTACAAGTGACAGCACACAGTCGGCACGGAAACAAGGGAGGCACGTGCTACAAGTGCTGGGGGCGCGGGGGGGTTAAACTCTCAGTTTAATACCAAGCGTTTTGGCATGTTCAGGAGACCACCGCAACAAATTGTAAACATTTAAAAACAGAGATGCATTTATCTGCCTAAATGCAAGTGAAACCAAGCCAGCCAGCTTCAAGATAACATTAATGCACTTTGGTTCTTAAAACTCAAGGACAAAGCACAATGCGATTAGATTGAATATTAACTGCATCATACACACACACACACACAGGTGCTCATTGGTATTCAGATCCGTCCGTTTGTGTCTGCGCGTGCCAACAGATGATTCAGACAGCGATATAAAACGGGAAAATGTTTTCGAGAACACCGATCAAGGTGAAAATATTAAAATATCAAAAAATGTGGCACAATAAGCTAACGTCAGAGAAAGGATTGTAGTAACGTGTCGACTACCACCTAAGGCTACGCGAAGAACCCACACGTCTTGGGATATCGACTTCTTGACAATTGTTCATGTAGCCTATTGCATGAGAAGAACGAGGTGTAAATACTAAATGAAGGGCACAGTTTTCTGAATGAAGTAGTATTACCCCTCATGCGGTGGAAATGTTAAGATGGTGTTTTTGGTGTTCTGTTCCCCTGGGCATTCCATGGGAAAATAAATTTTCCTGCGGTCCGGAGAGAAATCCAGCTATTTTAGGAGTTTACGTCACGCATTTCAGCTTAGTCCCATAATTATCTCCATTTCAGTCCCCCTCGTGCGGCTCCGGCCTGTAGGTCTTGTTTACCTTACAACGTGGACGTACGCGAATGTCACTTAAAAGTAATATTTTGGGGATTTTTTAAAAAAGCGAGTCTTAGTCTTAGCTATTAGTCTCCAAATCTAAAAAAACGAATCGACAACCAACACTTTTTTCACTCGTTTCCACCCAGAAATACTTTTGCTAGGGGTGGGGTGGGGGGTGCGTTAAAGTGAAACCTATATTCGCAATGCTCAACGAGCGTCACTAACTTTTTTGCAAACCTGCGAAATATATTAAGGAGAAGATTCTGACCTGTGCGTTTTGCCAACCCCCCAGGGCAGTAAAAGACTCGCGCTCACGTTTGATTTTCTTAAAATTCTCTCGGACACAGGGATTTTGATATACAATTGCCAACAAAATGGTAAGATTTCACCCGTCAAACGAGACTTCGGCTAGACACAGAATGACTATCGAGGAATACTTGCCCAATTTATTTCCTGGAAACGGATGGTTACATTTGCTCTCTTCTTCTCTCGTTGCAGTCACGATAAAACAAACTTACTATACGGCATACTTTATTCTTACAAAGATTTGAATGGGTCTTTATTTTTTATGTTAACGTGATTACTGTAATTTCGAGATAGGCAATAGCCCCCAATTCGTTTTATTTGCAATTGACATTTGATAAACTTCCGAATGGTTCGATGTGCATCTAATTTATCTAATAAACAACTGAAAAAATACGGATGTAACAATTGCATGGCAATGTAAACAAATCTGCTGGAATTTTGCCGGAATGGGGGGAAAAACCCCGTGGCGGGTAAAAAACTCCTTGACATTGAAATTCAACATTTAAAATATTACGGTTATCGAATAATGAATGACTCTCCAGTGATATTAAAACGATTGTGTTGTGATTCGTGCGCGTGGATATTCGCGTCACATTAAAAGACAACCGTATCTGTTCGTGCGTGTGTGCGTGTGCGCGTGCGAGTGTGTGTGTGTGTTTTCAATTCAGCGAGAGCGCATACACGTCAGCCCACTTTGGGGAGGGCATTGCTGCTTAAAATGCTGCGAATGTGACAGCCAATAGTCCAGACTAGCCGCGTGGGGAAGGTGACGGGGGAGAGAAGCCATGTACCACAACAACCAGCCAAGGAAATCAGCAGCACAAAAACAACACACTCGCAGACTCAAAGGCTGACACTGCGAGGGGAGGCGCGGACAAGGGGCTGAGCGCTCTTTGCTCTACAAGTGACTGGAGATACACTTGTTCCAAACGCCGAGGACAAAAAAGCGCACCGATATAAGAGCGAGAGGGGGGAAACAACGACGGACGTGTGGAAGCGTTACCCTTGGGTGGTGAGGGTGGGGTGCGGGGGGTAAAAATGACCGTAGTGCCCGGAGAAAACATCGACGAGACTGTGGCACTGGCAGCCCTGTCGTCCCAAGACGTCTATGACCCGGAGCGCGCGGACCAGGAATGCTGCGAGAGGGTCGTGATCAACATCTCCGGGCTCCGCTTCGAGACCCAGCTGAAAACGCTCGCGCAGTTCCCCGCCACCTTACTGGGCGACCCGAGGAAGAGGATGCGCTTCTTCGACCCGCTGAGGAACGAGTACTTCTTCGACAGGAACCGACCCAGCTTCGACGCCATCCTCTACTACTACCAGTCGGGCGGGCGGCTCCGCAGACCCGTCAACGTGCCCGTGGACATATTCATGGAGGAGATTAAATTCTACGAACTGGGGGAGGAGGTCATCGAGAATTTCAAGGAGGACGAAGGTTTCATCAAAGAGGAGGAACGCCCGTTGCCAGACAACGAATTCCAACGTCAGGTCTGGCTTCTGTTTGAGTACCCCGAGAGCTCGGGACCCGCGAGGGGCATCGCAATAGTTTCTGTCATGGTCATATTGATATCGATTGTCATTTTCTGCCTGGAGACCTTGCCCGAGTTCAGAGAGGACAACAACAGATTGCCGGAGGATCACGTCGCTGTGAACGGCACTGCTCCCGAGAAGAAGCCGAACCCGTTCACGGACCCGTTCTTCATCGTGGAGACGCTGTGCATCATCTGGTTCTCCTTCGAGCTGCTCGTGAGGTTTCTCGCATGCCCCAGCAAGCCCGCCTTCTTCAAAAACATCATGAACACCATAGACATCGTGGCGATCATGCCCTATTTCATTACCCTCGGTTTGGAGCTGGCGGAGCACCAGGGAAACGGCCAGCAAGCCATGTCTCTGGCCATACTGAGGGTCATCCGCTTGGTGCGAGTTTTCAGGATCTTCAAGCTCTCCAGGCACTCCAAGGGCCTCCAGATCCTGGGCAAGACACTGCAGGCGAGCATGAGGGAACTCGGGCTGCTGATCTTCTTTCTGTTCATCGGGGTCATCCTGTTCTCGAGCGCCGTCTACTTCGCCGAGACCGACGACCCCGACTCGGGCTTCAGCAGCATCCCCGACGCCTTCTGGTGGGCGGTGGTGTCCATGACCACCGTGGGCTACGGGGACATGTGCCCGGTCACGATCGGCGGCAAGATCGTGGGCTCGCTGTGCGCGATCGCCGGCGTGCTGACCATCGCGCTGCCGGTGCCCGTCATCGTGTCCAACTTCAACTACTTTTACCACCGCGAGACGGAGCACGAGGAGCAGTTCCAGTACACGCACGTGACGTGCGGACAGCAGCAGCAGCAGCCCTCGTCGTTCGGGGAGTTTAAAAACAGTGACAGCAAGCCGTCGCTCGCCAAATCAGAGTACACGGATTCGGACGATTTCGACCCGGCGATAAAATACACGAATTGCAGCCCAGCGCACAAAGCGTACACGGGCAAGCTGACAGATGTATGATTGTATAGACAACGCTGACGCTGAAATGGACCCAGAGAAACCATGCGTTTCTTGTGAGTACACCCTCCACCCCCCCCCCCCATTCGGCACTTTGCTTAAATATAATAGAACCCTTTATTCCCGCCATTCTTAATTTAAAATGAGGGTTTCTGTGATAAGATAACAGACCCGTGAACAGGAGTACAGACGACGCGGTCTGTTTATTTTCCCCCTCTCCTTTCAACTGTCTTCCATTTTGTGCGCTCATTTGACGAAATGCGTAAAGTTGGCATTTAACACCCATCCCCCCAATTTAGCAACTGAAACAAAACCTCGTATCCATTATATGCCTAACCTCTTTATCGTAGCACTTTATCGCCATAATCTTAGTAATGTTTAAGGTGTCACTTATAGGTGTTTCATTACAGGAAGTTTACATACGGTTTGCTTACATTTAGTGGAGAGCGAGAAAACAGGACCAATTAAAAATCAATCAAGCGATGAAACCACGGACCTCTTCCTCGCGGGCAGTGCAATTAATCCCACAAGGTCACTCGGGAGAGTCGACCTGCTCCCTTTTGTGTACCCCCTCATCTCTTTCGGACGCGCATTTTTCCACCGCTTTTGTACCTTGCAGCCCGTTATCACCGCGCGTCGGTTAAAGGGGAATTTGCGGAGTTGGATGTATTCATGCCGCTATGCCCATTGTGTTTTATAGCATGGACGCTGTAGCTGGCGCGTGCCCTCCCGAGGACAGCACGTCGACATCAAAAACACAGCTGTCACTGGGACGTGACGAGAAGTCAGCAACCCAGCTAATGTAGGCGACCCGCTTTGTGTTTCACAGCAACAAAAAAAAACAAGGAAAGGACCCCCTCTAAATGTAAGGTTAATTTGTTGTTAATGTTGATTCTAAGCACTTTTCATAGACTTGTTTTCCGACCAACCGTGGCGGGGGCGGGGGGGCACGAAATGTGTATCAAACAAAATAGATGATATCATAATTATATTGTTTACGTTCGTTGCAGAGGGATTGTATTTCCTGTGTCTATATTCCCCAGTCCTGTCACCGAAGGTAGTAGATATTGCCTGTGGTGCACTGGACGCCACGACGATTATAGAAGAAAAAATATATATAAAATGAAAAACAGTGCAATTTATTTATTCGTAGCCTACATGTGCAGATGAATGAGATAATGAACTTGAAAACGGAATGTGCTACCTGACACTGTTCGTCGTAAACACGCCGGCTAAATGTTACGAGATTTCTAAACCAGGAGTGCCACTGTGTGGCTGAAACGGAGCACGGTAGATTATGTCTCCGAAGACGTTACGTTTCCATGGCAACCTTCCAGACTGTTCCACATCTTTTGACACTGGAAAGAGCTTTTGTTGCCTTATTAAGTTTGCCAGCGACGAGCTATGTAGGTAGTGGATGGCGTCAAACCACAGCTTTAAGGTGTGTGAAGTACAGTATTTCGATGTATGCGGATTACGGAATGCGCGACCATAAACACCTGTCACCTTTAATACCCCACGCACGCACCTACCTGCCACCAGCTTATAAAAAAACCGCCGCGACATACAAAGAGCTCACACAGAAAACACGCAGGATGACTTTCCACACGGCACAAAACACAGAGTTCAAAGAACACAATAATGGTTATAGGGTTGTTATAGTTGAAAGACAGACACATCTATACAGGAAATGAAACATGAATGAATCGCGCAATATGCACCCATTGGAAGGACGCAAACCGAACGTGAATAGTGTCCCCAAGAGGCCTGAAGTGGTAACAGAGGGCAGAACCACACATCTCTCAATTCTTGGGTTAAACGCAAACCTGTCGGAAATCTTCCAATGGAAAAACAAATGGAGGAGAAAAAGCGGAATTTCATGGAAATCAGTTGCAAATCCACATCCTGTTTGTTATATTATACATTAAAACAAAGGAAGAAGATACATTTTTTTAACATACCCTTTACTGTGATTCAAGGATAACAAACTCGGAATCTGATTGGCTGGGGGTTGAGAGCGTGGCGGTAACGCGTGCGTATATCTGCGGTAAATTACAAATGCTCTGAACGTGATGAATTCACGCGAAAGGGAACACAAAGAACTGTCCACGGCACACGAACTCTTTACTAACGTCTTCTAACCTTGTGGGATGGGGGAGCCGACGTTCAAAGTCTACAACAAGGAAAACCCCCCGACTGCCCTGCTTGAAGGTGAGCTTTTTAATCAATTAATTTAATCCTGTAGAAGTGACACACAGTGGAATAAAATCTATTTTGACGGGCTGTTTACCCCCCACATGTTCAGTCTGAATCAAAATAAAATGAATGCCATGCAGATCATCATTTCAGTTAAGATTTTGACATCGATTTCTCGAATAGCCCGAATTGTCCCTCAGATTTAATCAAATAGCCACAGCAGCTTTAAATTAACGGCATTTTACTTTACGCGTGCGTGCAAGTGTGTGACTATGCGTCGGGTAAACTTCTGTACTGTAGAAGAGTACGTCACTTTACGTCAGCTGGTTCACCAGGCCATCGTGCACGCATATTTGGGGGTTTTCTATCTGGAGAGCACGAGATACACAAGTCAATATAAGATTTAGATATTATAAAAATTGTTATCATGTAAGCTCTCGATACATGACACAGGATTCAGAACCTACAATAGGCAGGCGTATGTACAACTATGTCGTTTTGTATTGTGCATCTTCAAGAACCATTTTGGTAATAGCCATATCATTTGGTGTGAAATGATCTCGAGAGAACATTGGAACCAAAAACATTATTTTAAAATGACTAACGAGCCACAGCAGTCCGTTTAGTGGAGAAGGGTCGAAATTGGCTGGCAGTGTAGTGTAATGGTTAGGGAGCTGGACTTGTAAAAGTTGCAGGTTCAATTCCCAGGTGGGGCACTGCTGTTGTACCCTTGAGCAAAGTGCTTAACCTGAATAGCTTCAGTAAAATATCCAGCTGTATAAATGGATTGTATGTAAAAAATGTAAACTGTATAAGTCGCTCTGGATAAGAGCGTCTGATAAATGCCTAAAATGTAAAATGTCAATTATTTGTCGATAATCAAATAACTTAGCTTGCCACTAAATTAACTGGGTGATTGTAATTATACCCAAATATAGGCCTACAATCTTCAAACGCACAGACAAGCCTTGTAATTCGCATTTGCTGAAGTTGCCACGTGGGTAGGTGTCGTCATTAATATTTCTCACCAGAGCTATTGCCTGTGTTCTGTGTTCGGAAAATGCAATAGCCACATTTTAACGCACGGCAATTGTTCATTTAGAGGCAATCAATGTTTGACGTAGCTAGACACAACCTGAACCGTGCCTTAACTAGCATCGGGCTAAGAAACCTGGCTTCGTGGGAACAATATCAGGAAATTGTCATTAAAATCAATTGGATGAATGCTCCGAAACAATAACATTTCTGTAAATGTAATAAAATACGTCCCTATGATGGGACAATAGTGAGTGAAGTAGTCACGTTGAAAAGATCGCCGCTAGGTGGCAGTGTTTGCTCATTGATTGAATGAATGAATGGAGAACACCAGAATATTTTAACCGAAATACGTCACCGTCTCATGAAAAGATAAACAGTGAGATTTTCCCAGCAATAACAAAGACCCGTGGCAATCTATGATAAATAGAACATAAATATTGTGGAAATGTTTAAATATTAATCTAAACGTTGTTCATTTCAGGCATACGGAATAGAGCTTGTCCTGTACCATTTATTCTTTACTTATGGCAATTATTATAATTTCAGTAAACAAGTTTAAAGGAGTAAATGTCTAAACGTCTGAAGGCAAAATCTATGAGACAAGGACGTTGTCTGATAAAAAGTTTGAAACCAGTCAACCTTATTATAATTTAACATGCATTATCAGGTTGTTTTTGAAATTAACTTCAATCAATAATTCATGAAAAA
>JAINUG010000023.1:6374533-6544533 GCA_029706075.1 Aldrovandia affinis
GAAAGAGCCCCTCTTCATTTTGTCTTTGGCGGGAAATCTCACGACAACAGGAAGAAAAAAAAAGTCTGAGCTATGGGAAGGCCTTGACCATGGAAATCCACTGGACTACTGACTGGGATGTGGACTACGTAACTGAGCTTGCTGACAATGACCAGCAAATGTGTGAGAGAAGAGAACTAAGGTACAAAATATGCTACTTGAATCATCAACCATATACATTACATTTGCGCAATATAATATCCTTAATTCAATCAGAATTACTTCTGTTTCTTGAAGTAGAGAAACCAAGAATCCGGATTGAAACTATCTGTAACGTGTCTTTGACCCTGAAGTACAAAACGAATTCTTCATTTATTTATTTTTCTGTTGTTTTGTTTTTGTTGTTGCTCACACAGCATTCGGCAAACTTAAAGTTGTACCATTTATCTTAGCAATGGAGAAAAAATACATGAAATCCTTAAGTTCATCATTCAAAGTCAAGGACAAAGCGTGTTGCAGTTAGATTGAATCTGTGTGTGGAAATTGTAGGATTATTTTAAGGAGTATGTACTGTATGTACATTAAATATAATGTGCTATACCAAAACATATATTGCATGCTTGGGGAGGTAGGACATTTACAGGGAAAGAAATGATTGTGTTTTTGCTCTGTGACAACAGCTCCAAACTGCTCCAATGCCAGTAGTTTACCTTGTGGGAACAATCGATAGCTCATTGATATATATATATATATATATATATACACTACCAGTCAAAAGTTTGGGGTCACCTGCTGGAAACTATTTTTATCTCATAATTGACAACGCTTTACACCGTATACATTTCTGTAAATACTTTAAAATGACAAAAAACACATGTAACAATGAACAAAATGAACATCAAAGAAATGTTCAAGAAAATTATATTGAAAATTGAATCTTGGATTCCTCAAAATAGTCACCCTTTGGCGTGAGAATAGCCTCACAAACAGGGGCCATTCGGTTAATAAGTTTTAGCAGGAAATCACCCGACATGTTTTCCCAGCTATCCTGCAGCAATTCCCAGAGAAACTTGTGGGTTGCTTTGCTTTGACTCTTCCTTTCCAGTTTGTCCCATACAAGTTCTATGGGATTGAGGTCTGAACACTGGGCAGGCCAGGTCCTTAGTTTGAGTTGTCCTTCACGTTTCTCCTTCACCAGGTAGTTCTTGCACAACTTCAAGGTGTGTTTCGGGTCATTATTTTGCTGAAGAATGAAGGAGTGCCCAATTGGCTGTAATCCAGATGGAAGGTGTGTCCAAACTTTTGACTGGTACTGTACACACACATATATATATATATATATATATAAATCATTTCTGACACTGCTTGACCAGTAGGGTTAACATGATTAAAGCTATATTTTTTTAAAGTATCATATATGTTTTATATATAAAGGGATCGGTTAAACTGGTGACTTATTTTTTAGATTTTGCAATATGATTATGTGTTTTTTTATTTGTTATTGTTTTGCCTTGATGAAGAGAAAAAGGCGTTGGAGGGCGATGGACGGTGGACATGGCTTCCTGTTGACTCTTAAACCCTTTTCCTTCGACAGAATGTTGGTGCAGAGGAATGCAGTTTCATGAACCTGCTGCAGTTCTGTTTTTTTGATGTTTCATATTTTTATTTTTATTTTTAAGGTTATTACTTTGATCAGAATGCTGTATCACTGTTGCTGAAGGCATCTACCTCAGTGTCCATCATATGCCCATCCTCCAAAGAGGCTTTAACACCTGGTCCTGTCGGAACAGCCATGTCCATTGTGTGAACGACGCGTTGTGTCACCAAAAGTTATCGTTTCGTGTTACCTGTCAATTCATGCTACCAGACAAACATGCTTGCGCAAGAACAAAACAAAAATTCATAAATGCGCGATTGGTCACGAGTCAGCTGCCACAGCTACGAGCTAAAAACAAAAGTGATGTATTGCTCCATTTCATTAAATGTCCGCGCAAAATTAATAATATGTCCAAGGATGCTGAATTGCGTTGCGTTTTGATCAGGCGGCAAGAAAACTGAAGACG
Organism: Aldrovandia affinis; assembly: GCA_029706075.1. Lineage (NCBI taxonomy): Eukaryota > Metazoa > Chordata > Actinopteri > Notacanthiformes > Halosauridae > Aldrovandia > Aldrovandia affinis. The sequence continues at coordinate 6,376,576 of JAINUG010000023.1, forward strand.
CACGTCACGCTGATCAATTATGCATTACATGTCCAACGATCAACGAATAAGGCCACGTTCAGGTCAACATCATAACACCGCCATTAAAGCCATCACAATTCCAGTTCATCGCAATCGTACGGACATTTTACGTTCGTACAAGTTCCACTCTGGCAGCTGCACGGGTCTCATTTCTCCCGTAGGACGACGTTGAGAGAGACACAGTGTGCACTCCAGGGGGTTGGGGAACGTTGACTCTACGTCACCTAGAGATGGTGACATCATGACCGATTCAGGCACACTGAGACACTTTGTCACAAAAGCAGAGGGTGGGGAGATCGACCCCTCAGGGAATTGGGATGATATTGTTAGCGGGCAGCTCTGGAAGAGGCTAGGCTAAGCACACGTAGTGCGTCTCTGTGCGGTAATCCGTCACAGGGAGATACAGCCCCACTCTGCACCGCCTCCGTCCAGTATGCACTCCTCCACACCCCTCTCACCCCACCCACCCACACAGCGCCGAATGTCCACGCCATCCCACAAACCCACTGACTGCGCTGGGCCCGGGGGCAGGAGGAGGCAGCGTTGAGAGATCACACAGAGGGACAGGCACCATGGACACGTCCCGAAAGGAGGCTAACGGGGAACGCAATACGACCGCGGCCGAGAGCGAGGGAGGCTTCACTCTGCCCTCCGCCCGTTTCCGGCGCGCGGTTTTGTACATGATGAGCATCACTTACGCTCCAAAGGAATTTGTGTGAGAGAAGATGCTTATTGTTGCTATAATTTCTTTTTTGTTTGTTTTTTGTAAACTGGATATTTCTCTTTTTTTACCTTTTTTTTTTTGTTTATGACCTATTTTTGATAAATAAAAGTGTTTTTGTTTTTATCTTATGTTTTGGATCTTTTCGTCTGGCAGCTATTGTAGGTCTGGAGATGTGTACTGTCCCCTGGGGGGGGCACTGGGAGGGGATGGAGATACAAAGGCAAAGGGCAATATGGCATCATAAATCACGTTCATAAATCACGTTCATTCACCCTGAACGCTCCGCCTCCTCGGCCACCCCACCGGCGACTCTCTCTCCTGTCCCTGAACCGACGGCGTTATGAATATCATAAATACCACAACGTGAATCCAATAGCTTTGCATTCTTAAGGCAAAAAGCGATTTCTGAAACTGTGACGTAACATTCCCTCCACCGCCTAATTCTGGAGCCGTTTGCTATTATTGGGAATGTGCACGAGATGTGTGCAGGTGTGTGGGGCAGCTGCTGGAGGGCCTGGCTATGCTCGCCCAGAGAGGAGGAAGTGTTCTCACACTCACCACAAAACGAGCACTGCGGGGGATAGCGTAGTGGTGTAATGCACCCGTTTACGAGTGTGAGCTGCCTATCGCGATCGTGGTTCGAGACCCGACTGTGCCGGGGGGAAGGGGGAGGGTTGCGATCGTCAGTCCCGATCGGGGGCGGCGTTTGGCCGTCTGCCCCGGGGGAGGGGGAGGGTGAGCCGGCTCGGGTCCGCCGCGAAGCATGTAAGGGAGTCTCCAGAACGTGTGTGCGGGGGCAAATTCCATCTTGAAGGAGTTCGCTGCCCTCTGATGATTAGCTTGCCTCGTGGCGACAGGCAGCCAGTTTGTGTGGGGAGGGTAAATCTAAATAAATAGAGGGTATAATTGGCCACTAAATTGGTAGAAAAAAACTGAAAAAATCTGAAACAAAATGTATTAAAGAATGAGTGCTGCAGGCTTCCGGGCTGATTCCCCACGCAGACGCGATGGGGCAGCCGCACTGTGAGGCTCAGGCAGAGGGGACGGTGTCGTACGGAGCTTTAGGATAGAGAAGGACAGTGCTGTGGGCCTCTGCCGGCCAGCATAGAAATCACGGCCTCTGGTGGAACTCTCTCCAAACCCTTTTACTGTTTACTTTCAGATTTTCAGCCGTTTCATTAGTGATGCAATACGTTCTTCCACATCCCGACAAAAAAGGGTGGTTAAAAAAAACAACCTAAACCTTAAAATCTATTGTGAATGTGAATGTTACCGGAGTGGTTGTACTGTTTCTAACATACGTGTAGATGCAAGCAGGCAGATGCAAAGTAATTCCTTTCCCTTGCAATAGGATTGGACATATTTTATATACTATTATCGTGGCAATGTTAGATGAGGAGCAAATACAAAGAAAGCACTTCTTGTGGAAAATATTTGAATGTTTGGAAGGAAACGTTCATACCTCCACACGATGTTTTCAGCGCCACAACAATGCATTGTTCTGTGAAAAAACCTGTATTCACTCATACTCGCTTCCGTTTCTGTTTCCGTAATACGGAGGAAAATTCCCCTTTTGAAAAATATTGTGGACAAAGAACACAAGTACAGGACCCTTGGCAAAATTAAGATCTTGGACCAACCTGGCAATTGCAATAGTAAACTGTGAGAGGTTCTGTCAAAGCCTATGGGTGAGGTTAATCATTTTAAACATGTAAACGATAATGCACAAATATCAGACGGGTTGGAATTTACATACACCAGACAAGCGTCCCCCTTGTCCGCATGCAAAGGCCTTTCTCTCTGGAATCGTGCCTTATGTTTATCACATTAGCAACACGTTAGACTTGATATGACAGACTTGTAATACAACAAAATTCAAAGGCTGGTCAAATGGCAGTGCATAGAGGCCCACTTTCCATGTACTGCTTTTGACCGTGCCGTTTGTGACTGTATAGTATTTTGATATTTTCAGCAACATAAAATGCATTTACCCAAAAGGGGGGAGTGAAGCCGATATGAGCTCGCTGCATATATGAGTGTTCCTGTGTGTTATGGTGACTGTGGTAGGTGCCGACTCAGAGGAGGCAGTACAATGCTCACTGCTGGTCTCAGGACTATGCAGCGACCTCTCATGAGGGAGGAGATAGTTGACATGAAAAAGACAGGGTATAATTGGCAACTAAAAATAGGGAATAAAAAGCATAAAGAGAAAATAAAAAATAAAATAATTAACAAGTCTTCCTGAGCATAGTCCTTCATAAAAATGACTCTTCACCGCAATCCCCGTTTTCATATTTTGGTTTTTAGTTTTTACCACCACGCTATTTAAGTCTTCCAGGTTTGGTTTTGACTTTTTATGGACATAAAATCAAAATCTCAAACCACCACCATGCTCATGCAAAGAATAACAAACCCACTCACTGCAGCTTTCTTTCTTTTTCTATGGCTCATCATGAGGCTGTTGGTAGCAGAATACGTTTTTTTTTGTTGAACGGACAAACGCAACAGACTCTGTTATTTTACAGTTATCGGTTTGGCGGGTGATCTGACAAAATGCACCCCTTTGTTTTGTCAATATTTTTATGAAGGATGAAAGCTATTTGAAGGTGATAAATGGGAAAAAAATCCTCTTGGCACAAACGTATTCAAAATCATTGGCCAAGTCCATGGTCATGGCTAGAGAGTAACCCTGTTTTTTCCCAGATCCCACACATGCGCATTTGCCGCTAAAGTGGTACGTTTCAAAGACGAGCTGGTAACCAGTGTAAGACAACAGGAACCCGGAACAAGGGTTGGACGCTTTCCATCGTTACTATGGGGACTCGGTCAAACCTTGGGGGAGTTGGACAAAATAGGCAATACTAGGGTTACTATCTAACCATGGCCCAAGTCTGTGAGAGCCACTGGGAATGTCGGCCCATTAGAATGGGATGAGGGTGGCCCTGCAACGGCCATCGCTCACAAACAGAAAGCACTTTTTGTTTCTTCTGGGAGGCGGGTGTCACTGTGAATCTTTATCTACGGATCTTCAGCTAGGCTGGCGTTCTTAGGGCCTTCGCCTCCACTCACAGGACAGCCGGGAATGTAAACTAAATACGTCTCTGTAAAACGAATCGCTTACGTGATTTCACATAAGAGTGTTTGTCTTAAATTAAGATCAAATAACTCTTGTTCTTATATTTTATCTTAAGATAACCAGCATACAGAATGCCTCCTGATAATGTTTCGTGTAATGACGTGTAGAGTGAGTATTTTAGCGAGTATTTTAGCAGGGCGACTGTGAAACGCAGCAGACTTTTTTTGCGGGGAGCCCTGTTGTGTGTCATGTGAGTGGAGCTCTTCAGTTCTTCCCACTGTTTCCACGCTACTGTCAGAGGAGTGGAGAGAGAAACTCTTTGGCAATGGGGCTGTATGTTCTAGAAACACAGACTACCATTCCAGGGTGGCAATGGTTTCATTGGCGGTTCACAAATGATATCGAATATGCTGCAGAGGTTTTAGGAATAACAGAGAGAATATTATTAGAATGCTCTTTAAACTCTCTAAGTCTCATTACATTATTTGTCTAATCCGTCCTCGCTTATCTTGCGAAAAGGTTGCGCAGCTCAAACACCTCAAACGTGACACATTAGTGAGCCATTTTAAATCCTGTGGAAGTTTTATTGATGTGATATCACAATTACCTCCTGTGTAGTTAATCCTATCACATATATTTAAAACTTCACAATTTCTCATCCCCCAACCCCAACCCCTTTTTTTGTTCCATAATTTACCTGAACTATCACTGTTGTGGAAGGACAAAATCAGAAGAGCAAAGAAATCAGATGAAACTGCTGCTGGAGTTGACCTTTGCTTTATTTAGTCACAAAAGACATTATCAGTGATTAGAAAATACAGTCAGGCCTCAACTAGGAAACTAATAATCCAGCTATTTCTGTACGCAACCAGAACAGTCATTCAAACAAGAATTAAGAATATAAGAATGAATGTTTGGTAATGGCGAAAAAAAACAACCCTGTAGCCAAACGCTGTACATTCGAAAGAGTGCATCAGAGTTAGCGGATCACATCCCACCTTGACGTTATCAGCCACGTCAAAGAGCTTTGCCATCGCTGCGCGTTTCAGAGCACTTTGCAGCCTGCTGATGTACGCTTACGCCACAGTCCTGTACAACTAGTATTCGGCAGATGGAAGCCCTGTGTGTTTGTCAATAGCTCACCGTATACCCTGCTTCCGTATTGACCATGGACCATACATTCTCGTATTGTAAAAAATACCACAACATCGTTAACTAAAGTGTTTTAAACAGCTGTGTCTGTCTACAACCTCATCTCAGATGGTGTGTTCTGTCCTGTGTTATTAAACCTGACAGTTATTTCAGTTACATTATGTAACGTGTGGTTTGTAAGAAGTGTGAATACAAAATATCTGAAAAGGTGTCGTCATAGAGAGAATATAATACATTTAGATTAATGTATATATGTATGTATTGTAAACGTACATATATATGCAATAAAGTTGGTATGAATACTAGTTGTGACTCAGTTTAAAATGTGGCCTTTTTTTGTCTTTATCGTATTGAGATGTTGTATATTACCTGTACAAAATGATACACTGTATTACAGTTAATGAGGTATTATGTTTATACAAATAATGTTTATTGAATAAATAAACTGTGGGGAAAAAATGGTACTGTTTATGACTGTTCTTGTCGCCCAAAAAAAGTCACCCAAATTCAATTTCCCATTTAAAATAAATTAGATTGTTATGATCTATAATTACCTAATAAAACAACTTCTCACCTTCTACAAATAATTAATATGTAATGTGTACAGTGTCCGTGTTGATTGAAAATGGCTATATTAGGTTGTACACACGACATTATAAAATGCACTGCGTAAAATAATGTATTTGATATCAGCCAAGCAAAAATAAAGCTGTCCTCAAGGCAATCATGAATATGTTACTTGAAGGACAGCCAATGATGAATGTGAGCTGTTCAATAATTGTGAAGATGCATGAGCACAATTGCCAATCTTGGAAAAACAATTGTGCATTTCACATTTTTCTGTCCATTGTCATCTTTAGCATGTGTTTTCCAATGTGAGCTGTAAACATGAGGTTTGCTTGTTTTTTTGTTTTTTTCAATGGACGCCTTGTGAAAGGGTTCATATTATATAATGCACTGCTGGATATTATCAAATCTATTTCTGGAAACCATGTAGCATGCTTACCCCAGTACACGTGATGGGAAACCAATAACGATACAGCTTGACGTAGGCACACACATCACCTCACAAGTAACAGATTTAAAAAGATATATATTACAGATCGCATATAACCACAGTGTGCAGGCCTGAATACAAATGAGCAAATAAAACAGTGAGACTGGAGGCACTGCTGCTTTATAAGACCCTGACAGGGGAGAACGACAGGGAATCCCCCCCCCCCCCACCCCCACGCAATGGAGAGGCGGCGCTCTTTTCACTCTTTCTGAGATATTTTTAGAAACAGCCATTTTCCCCTGGAGGGAAATAAAAATGCAGTTTTTTTTAAGACGTGCTGTAGAAAACAGACCATGCAAGAACTGGACTGGAAATAAGGAAAGTGACGAAAATGTAGGTGGGCTTCAAAGATAATTAGCGGGGTTCTCACGTCATTGAGCAGAGCAACAGTAATATCCAATTTAAATATACACTTAAAATGGCATTAACCCTCCAGACGACATGCATATATGCGATATACCATGAATCCGCACGTGAGCCAGGACTCACCATTCTCCCCATTCTATATTTGTGGTAACTGGCACAAATCAAACGGAGCTATTTGTACCTAGCATACTTATATAGAATATGTTTTCCCAGGTGAAAAATGTTGTTGTTATTTATATGTTTTTCCCCAGTGCAACCAGAGGTTCTTGATATATGGGCTGAAAGTGGAGTCTTACACACACCAGCGTGCAGTGTGAGCCAGGCTGAAAGAAAGCTTGTGTTTGGGCTGTGTTTGTACAAGGAGACGTCAAGATACACCAACTCAACGCAACAAAAAACTGTGACAAACTCAAATACCGTTTGCACTCTCCTTCTACTTGTAAAACCTGGATACCAGGATACCATCCGCAAAATCCTTTGTCATAATAAAGGCATTCATTATTATTCATTAACCGTTTTTTGGGGATTAAAAACAATGAACCAAATGTTGTTTCTATGCCTCGAGGATAGTTGGTGAAATGTCTTGTGTTTTTAAAGTGTTTATATACACCTGGTCCTCAGATGACTCAACGACCTACATATGGAGTAACACATGGGTACAAAGTGCACTTGCAGGCCTCGCTTCTTGCTTCAAAGGTCAGTACTGTGGGCACAGTGCATCGCTGAGCTGAGCAGCCACCGTCTCAGCCATGTCATATGTACATTTAACTCCAGAAGGAGAATGGTGTTTTTTATGATTAACCACAATGAAGGGTTTGGGTCTCTGTTGGGCCTGCCCCACATCCTCACCTTCTCAAATAACGACCCTGGATTGCCAGCTAATCCCAGTTCACCTGGATAAACCCTCTTTAGATGGCCTTTAAAAAAAAAAAAAAGAATACGTATTTATAACCTCACATGATCGGTTCACTCACTGTTAACCCACTGATGACAGGTTCCTGGGCTCGTCTTATTGAAGAACATTAATAAGCCGTTTCAAGAGGATGTGGCCATACTGGCACGCTTTTTTTTTCATTTCAAATTTTCCCCCTTTTTTCTCCCAATTTAGTAGCCAATTCAACCCTCTATTTATTTAGATTCGCCCTCCCCTGACAAGCCCGCTGCCCGCTGCCCGCTGTCCGGGTCAAGCTAATATCCCCGAGGCCGGCAATGATCCGCCTCCTTAAAGAAGGAACTTCCCCCCCTGTCAGCAATACCCTTACTGCTCCTTGAAGAGCTCATGCCGGCTCACCCTCTCCCCCACCCCTGGGTGAAGAGCCAAACACCGCCCTCAATCGGGGCTCCCGGCGAGAGTCGGACTGACGCAGTCGGGTTTTGAACCGCGACCCCAATAGGTAGCTCACACTCGCAAAGCGCCAGTCAATGCGAGTGCGTTAGACTGCCACTCTATTCAAGGCCCAACACTGGGACACTTTTAGCCCAGGCTGGGCCCTGTGGTCACGGGTTTGAGCCTCAGCTTTGGCTGTCACCGGCAGACTACGACCAAGAGCCTGCGGCCATGAGACGCAAACATTCGACTTTTTCCCACCAGGGATGAAGTGGGTGGCACGTCGGCCGAGGCTCCCCAGATTAATGCAGCGTCAGTTCCTCCGAGCAGCACGGCAGACTGACAGGCTCTGTCAGTGAGAGATACGTCTCTCCTCTGAGCAGCGCTATCTCTCCTGTACACTGTGTGGACTGTAGGTGTGCAGGTGTGGGCGTGTGGCAGGGCAGTAACATTTAATTTGAACATTTAGCACTTATACTTTAACATTGCATTACATTTTTCCTTTCCTTGTTTGCCTAGTGTGACCAACGCTCATCTTGTCATTGTAGACGGGGTAAAACGGTGTGCAGAACCTCTCACAGGTTGTGATTGTGGGGTAAAACGGTGTGCAGTACCTCTCACAGGTTGTGATTGTGGGGTAAAACGGTGTGCAGTACCTCTCACAGGTTGTGATTGTGGGGTAAAACGGTGTGCAGTACCTCTCACAGGTTGTGATTGTGGGGTAAAACGGTGTGCAGTACCTCTCACAGGTTGTGACTGTGGGGTAAAACGGTGTGCAGTACCTCTCACAGGTTGTGATTGTGAAGAGTAAGATGATGTGAAGTACCTCACACAGGTTGTGATTGTGAAGAGTAAGATGATGTGAAGTACCTCTCACAGGTTGTGATTGTGAAGAGTAAGATGATGTGAAGTACCTCTCACAGGTTGTGATTGTGAAGAGTAAGATGATGTGAAGTACCTCTCACAGGTTGTGATTGTGGGGTAAAACGGTGTGCAGTACCTCTCACAGGTTGTGATTGTGAAGAGTAAGATGATGTGAAGTACCTCACACAGGTTGTGATTGTGAAGAGGAAGATGATGTGAAGTACCTCTCACAGGTTGTGATTGTGAAGAGTAAGATGATGTGAAGTACCTCTCACAGGTTGTGATTGTGAAGAGTAAGATGATGTGAAGTACCTCTCACAGGTTGTGATTGTGAAGAGTAAGATGATGTGAAGTACCTCTCACAGGTTGTGATTGTGAAGAGTAAGATGATGTGAAGTACCTCACACAGGTTGTGATTGTGAAGAGTAAGACGATCGATGTGAAGTAGACCGTTGTCTCTGGAATGGCACGGGCCCATGGGTCTGGGCGGGGCTGTTCCCATAAACCTCTGGTCACATGGTCAGTGCAGACAGGGCCATTCGCTACAATGAAAAAAGGTGATACAATAATGAATAGTGAAAATAAGCACTTTATCAATTTCATTTCAAAATTCAGTTTGGGGCTTTGGGGCTGTAAGCATGTTTCAGCCCAAAACAATATCCATGACAGCTGTAAATGATCAGTGTTTTTAGCAGATGAAACTACACAGAAACAAACAAAAAATCTCTCTCAATTGACCGAAATGATCCCAGTCAAATATCTCGCACTCTCCCATGTGAGATGGAATGTGGGAGTTGGGTCATTGCGACCTTCAGAAATAAGGAGTGAAGCTTCATAATTAATCATTACATTTACATTTACATTTTAAGCATTCAGCAGATGGTCTTATCCTTTGCGACTTACAAGATGTACATTAATATATGGTAAGGTCAATCATTGTTCATGCAAGAGATCAGTGTAGTAATACAGTAATAGACATGCATTGTTGGCAGCTGCATACCATACCTGTAACACTGGGAGGGAAAATGTTAGTTAAATTGATTATTATATATTTTTTGTTGTTGTTTTTTTAAACAAGTATACATGTACAAAAAGCAGTATTAAACATGTAGGCAGTGGTGATGACAATTGGTTAGATGTACAGAATTCAGTGGTAGTGGAGTCTGAAGAAGTGGGTTTTGAGTCTTTTGTGGAAGATGGCCAGTGATTCCGTGGTCCTAATCCCCTGTATCTGTCTTCGAGGTGACGTATTGAAATAGAGGCAATGAGGAGATAGATAGATAGACAGATAGACAGATAGACAGATAGATAGATAGATAGATAGATAGATAGATAGATAGATAGATAGACAGACAGACCATACTTTATTGTTGTCTTGAGAGGATATATCCCCTGCTGGTACAGGGTGGCTTGAGCAACACAGATTCACATCAGTGACTAACAGGATTGTAGCTTTACAGTCTGGCAGATCCACATCAGCCATATCCACAGACACACACACACAAACAGCCAGATGCACATTAACACAGATGCGCACGTACGCAAGTCACGTTCACAGGCATGTACGAGTGCGCCTGTGCGTCCGTGTTCACCGCGGGGCTCACACACCACTCGGCACGGCGCCGCATCAAAGCCGCTGCCGCGTGTGTTCAAACAGGGCACATCAGAGGCGAGATGTGAAAGCATCCAGCGCAGATCAATTATTAAAGGCAGTCGGGGCGGCGCTGCCCTCTCCACAGAGCGGGCAGAGCGGGGCGGCGGGGGAACTCAAAGCCGGCCTCCCGGCCCCCTGCTCAAATGCAATCAGAAAATGCTATGCGAATAGCCAGGCGTACATTGAGTCATTAAATCACGTTCGCCTCTCGAGCCGGCGTACACGGTCTGCCCTAATTACTGCTGGGAGGTTTGGAACGACGCGAGGCGTAAGCTTTGGTGACAGTCGCACACACGCCGGGAGGGGGGGGGGGGCTTATAAATGAATGAATGAAGATTGACTTTATACGGCACTTTTTTTTTCCAGGGAACTCAAAGCGTTTTTTTATGACGATAGGGGCAACTCACCTCAATCACCACCAATGTGTAGCACCCAGCTGGGTGAACGTGACGGCAGCCATAGTGCGCCAGTACAAACTCACTACACATCAGATACACAGTGGAGAGGCGAGGAGGGAGGGAATGAATGAATTCCATGTAAGAATATATATATACATATATATATATGTATTGTCTTGGTCGAGAATTTGGCCAGGACACCGGGTTAACACCCAACCCTTTTCGAAAAGTGTCATGGGATCTTTTATGACCACAGAGAGTCAGGACCTTGGTTTTTTACCGTCCATCCGAACGACAGACATACACACAACGTTCTCTTTGAGGCGCTCTGGCGACAGACACAGTTTGGCTGTGCGTTACGGTGATGACCGGTCGCTGTGTGAGAGGGAGGGCCAGGCCACGGTGCATTGTCCGGTTTAACAATGAAGCACAAGTGACACTGGCTCGGTCAGACGGAAAATGAAGCACTGTGCTGATGGACACAGGCTTGTTTGCCAATCCGAGGAAACTACAGGGTTCCCAATTTTCCATGACATTTCAATGACACATTTAAGGTTTTCAACAACGTTGTTTTTTGCGACAGATGCAAAAATGGACTTTACTTTCATAACTTAACATGTTTTGTTGGTGTGTGTGAGTGTGTGTGTGTGTGTGTGTGTGAGAACAGTCGTGGCAGGTGGCAACAATGGTGGCAGGGGAACAGACGTTTTGAGGTAACGTTATTGGAAAAGAAGAAAAAATAATAACGTTACATGAAATCAGAAATTTCCATGACAGAGATTGTTCATTAATTTCCATGACGTTTCCATGACATTTTCAATGATTTTCAAGGTTTTTCCATGGAAACCTGAAACTAACGCCAAATCAGCCTCACGGAGATGACTGTGCGAACGCTTTTGGCGATTCAGGCTCTCGAGGTGTGTCGTCGCGCACGATCGCTCACGTCGGTATGCAGTGTGTTTGTTTGGCTTCGTCTTTCTCAAACGCCGGGGCAAACTTGCGTGGGGGAGTGGTCAAGCTGGGGCACCTGTGAGAGGTACAGTGACACCGCCCTGCCCCAACCCAGACAGCAAACTCTCTGCCTCGATCGCAGGCAGGCTTGAGATGTCTGCATTGTTGCTCCAGGGCTGAATTTCATTTGACAAGAATCTCCACATACACTCACTCCATAAACACTGGGGTAAGTAGCGAAACACTCAGGGAACGCAGGGAGCGCTATACCAACGCTGTACTTAGCATGAGGAACTCCAGCCTCATCTTGGTAAGCACGAGTGAAAGTGAAAGGATTAGCAACGCTACACCTGCTCAGCCAGTTCAGCTGTCATTCAACAGCTAAACACACCGATAATCCTCATTCAGCCAATGAGCACACAGATAACCCTCATTCAGCCAATGAGCACACAGATAATCCTCATTCAGCCAATGAGCACACAGATAATCCTCATTCAGCCAATGAGCACACAGATAACCCTCATTCAGCCAATGAGCACACAGATAATCCTCATTCAGCCAATGAGCAGGCGTGGGCGAGGACAGTACTACATTCCTGCTATTTATTGGCCGTATAGCTGTGGGGAAAAAATGCGTCCAGTTCTCTCTAGATGCAGTCAATGCTACAGAACAAAATCTTGGCAGAGGCTGGTAAGACTGACATCGCGTGCCAGACCCAAACAGTGAAGTGCAATTATGACAGGAAGAGACGTGAATGTCTCTTCATATGCACGCCAGGCAAAGGATACACTCTGGTAAATGTCGATCCAAAGCTTTCCTCTCACTGCTGTGTGACCCTACACCCACGAGCACAGCCGTGGCTGGGCACATAAACGCCTGTGGTTCCAGCCCCCCCCGGGTTGTCCTGCTCATGAGCTGGCCGTATCTACGTAAGGCAGAAATAGCGTTCCTGCCGATGTGCCTGCTGCAGCCATTGCAGTGCAATCAGGCAGGGGTTTAAAAAAACATATTTTTAATATATTTTGTTTCTTGTTTTTCTCCCAATTTAGTAGCCAATCACACCCTCTATTTGTTTCGATTTACCCTATATGTAAATGTTAATGTAAAAAATGTTACCCTCCCCACACCCTCTGAGTCAGTGAGCGTCTCATTAGAGAGCGAGTCTGAGTCCGCCGCTCATCTCTACAAGGCAAGCTAATTCTCAGAGGGCAGGGAACTCCGCTTCCTTCGAGACGCAATTCGCCCACCCACGTTCTGGAGACTCCCTTACGTGCTTCCCGGCGGACCCGAGCCGGCTCACCCTCCCCCCCCTCCCATCGGGGCTGACAACAAGGGCCAGTCTGGCAGAGATGGGTTTCGAACCGCGTCCCTGACAGGCAGCGCACACCGCATCGGACCAGCCAAAATACGGTGCGTTAGACCGCTACGCTATCCACCGCCCAAGGCAGGAGTTTTCTAAATGGGTGTTTGCCATACGACGAGCCGACACGCAGTTTAATGAACACGCTGTCGTGTCACGCACACGAACAGAAGTCTGGTGACAGGTCAGAACTCGGGCCTCTCGGGTGGAGTAGCGGTAGAACGTCGAATGCTGCCCACTGCAACCGGGGTTCGATTCCACCAGGTCGTGCCTGTTTTGGTTCTGGCCGGGAGTGCCACTAGGGGGTGGCAATTGGCTGTCCGCCCCAGGGAGGGGGTAGGGATAAAATAAAGTCGATATGAGCTTGCTGCGTATAGGAGAGGTCCTGTGTGCTATGGTGACCATTGCGGGTGCTGGTCTTGGGACTACAGCAGCAACCTCTCATACGAGGGGGGGTAATTAGCAGGTGGCAGTGTTAGCATAATGGTTAAGGAACTGGGCTTGTAATATAAAGGTTGCAGGTTCGATCCCAGGTGGGGCACTGCCGATGTACCCTTGAGCAAGGTACTTAACCTGGATTGCTTCAGTAAATATCCAGCTGTATAAATGGATTGTATGTGAAGAAATGTGAAACTGTGTAAATCGCTCTGGATAAGAGCGTCTGCTAAATGCCTGTAATGTAATGTAATGTAATGTAATGGGTAATTGACATGAAAACAAGAGGGTATAATTGGCTACTAAATTGAGGGAAAAAATGTGAATAAACAGCATTAAAAAAGTGATAATCCAGACAGACAAGGAGCATTTGGGGTGACACACGTGCCAGGCCTACATGCACGACTGGTCATTCCAAACCGGGAGAATAAAACACAGGGAATTAAAATTGGATTAAAAAAAAGAAAGAAAATATATAAGTGCTTCGCAGTGGCAGCCAGCCATTGGTGCACTGCAGCTTGAAACACGAGTCCAATCGATTTTACCTGCTCTTTCAGTCTGAATCAGACAAGCTCTCAGTTTAGACCGAGTTCATTCTTCACATTCACGTTCAAACTGTCACAAAACTACCCCTCTGCACACTGCCACCCCGATTATCCGGCCTACATCTGATTGGCCAGGCGATCATCCGGCCTACATCTGATTGGCCAGCCAATGATCCGGCCTTCATCTGAATGGCCTCTTGGCCAGGCTGTTATTGCAAATGAGAATTTGTTCTCAATGAACTTGCCTGGTTAAAGATTGGTTAAATAAATAAAAAAATAAAATAAAGTGTGCTGACAGTATTCACGCCTCCTATCCCCCTGGGGCTCAGGTCCAGTTTAGTTTCCGTTTCCACGTCGGTGCTGCCAGACCCCCCCCCCCCATGGCTATGTCTCCAGGAGGGATCCCTGCCCTCTTTAAATAATAATAATTTTTTAAATACTTTGTTAGATCTTTCCCCATTTTCTCCCAATTTAGTAGCCAATTATACCCTCCTTTCATGTCAAGTATCCCCCTCTCATATTGAGAGCTCGCTGCCGTAGTCCTGAGACCAGCAGTGACAAAGGCGATGTACCGCCTCCTCTGAGCCGGCACTCGCCAAGCCGTCGACTGCACACACAGAGCCACTCCTATACGCAGCAAGCTCATATCGGCTTCCCTCCCCCTTCCTGGGGCGGACAGCCAATTGCTGCCCCCTAGTGGCACTCCCAGCCAGAGCTGAGCTGGCAGGGCCGGTGGAGTCGAACCCTGGTCACAGTGGGCAGCATGCATCCCGGTCGGACAGTTACGGATACGCCGTTCCCAGGAGGCCGAATCCCAGCCCCCCTGAGCCTTCTGCCCTCCATGATGACTGGACAGATGAGGCTCCTGCCCTGAATGATCCCGCCGCGGTACATGGAGGATGTAGATCTCTCTCCCAACGAACGGCACACTCAAGCGTGTGGGCCTGTCATTCCCAGTTTTTTGGTTTTTTTCTATGTTGTTCCCATCCCCCCTTCTTCCCAGCTCCCAAGTCTTGCCGCCTCTCGATATTAGTCGTTCTGTTGTGGAGTTGCGTATGGTTTTGGAGGCGGTGCTTCGCTGGGGTCCTATTGCAGCGAAGGTGCCCTTCAATCTGCCCATTTTTTTCCAGCACATTTCTTGGCATACTGCAACACAGACCTTCACTTTCCTGGAATGAGTCATTCACACTTAGTCTCGCAGATGTGAATCTAAAGCTAATTATTGCGAGAAGATCACCTTCTGAGGCCAAGCCTATTCGGAGCTGATTTGGAAAAGACGGCATCGGGTTCAACACCACACACAAGAGGGACCGAGCTGCTGATGTAACTGCCGTGTGTGATTACAGCTGTCCCCAGAGGTCAAGGGTCACGTCTGTTTAGGCCACACAACACAACAGCTCTGCAAAAGCTGGAGGCATCAGAGGGGAGAACTGACCGTTTCACAGACAGGCTTCAGGGTAAGAATTCAACAAAACTACCAAAAATTAAATTAAATTGAACATTGGATTTATATATAGCGCTTTTCAAGGAACCCAAAGCGCTTTACAATGAACAAAAGTTCCCTGATACAGGCTCTTCAACTTCCACGGCCACCCAAATGATCGCTGTGGATCTCAGTGGCTCGAGTTCGCCGTGAAGCACATAAGGGAGTCTCCGGAACGTGGGTGGGTCCATCTCGAAGGAAGTGGAGTTTGCTGCCCTCGTAGAAACGAGCGGCAGACTCGTGTGGGGAGGGTAAATCGAAATAAATAGAGGGTGTAATTGGTCTAAATTGTGAGAAAAAAATGGAAACTGCAAAATAACAAAGAAATAAATAAAAAAAGGACGTGAGCTGAAGACTTGGTTGCAGCATTTCTGTCAGCCACACAAATGACTGTGCTGAAGAACCTGGATCGCAGCCCTGGAGGTCCAGAGTTGAACCGCCGCTCTTTAGTAAGAGAGTTTCTGCATGCCCTGCGTCTCTCCAGCACTCCCAGGGCCCTGGTGTCACTCTAACAGCCTCATTATGCAGTAATGAGGCCCCGTTACACACACATTAGGGCACGAGGAAGTATTTAATTGGATTTATGCTCAGAGACGGTCCACACCAATGACCCCCTGCCTGATAACAAGGCTGCCCTGCTGTCAGTGTGCGTCTTGTAAAAGAGCATGTTTGAGTCCGTGTGCGTCTCATTAGAGAGCCAGTCTGAGTCAGTGTGCGTCTCATTAGAGAGCGAGTCTGAGTCAGTGTGCGTCTCATAAGAGAGCCAGTCTGAGTCAGTGTGCGTCTCGTTAGAGTCTGAGTCAGTGTGCGTCTCATTAGAGAGTGAGTCTGAGTCAGTGTGCGTCTCATTAGAGAGCGAGTCTGAGTCAGTGTGCGTCTCATTAGAGAGCGAGTCTGAGTCAGTGTGCGTCTCATTAGAGAGTCTGAGTCAGTGTGCGTCTCATTAGAGAGCGAGTCTGAGTCAGTGTGCGTCTCATTAGAGAGCGAGTCTGAGTCAGTGTGCGTCTCATTAGAGTCTGAGTCAGTGTGCGTCTCATTAGAGAGCGAGTCTGAGTCAGTGTGCGTCTCATTAGAGAGTGAGTCTGAGTCAGTGTGCGTCTCATTAGAGAGCGAGTCTGAGTCAGTGTGCGTCTCGTTAGAGTCTGAGTCAGTGTGCGTCTCATTAGAGAGTGAGTCTGAGTCAGTGTGCGTCTCAGTTAGAGTCTGAGTCAGTGTGCAGAGCGAGTCTGAGTCAGTGTGCGTCTCGTTAGAGTCTGAGTCAGTGTGCGTCTCATTAGAGTCTGAGTCAGTGTGCGTCTCATTAGAGTCTGAGTCAGTGTGCGTCTCATTAGAGAGCGAGTCTGAGTCAGTGTGCGTCTCATTAAAGACTGAGTCTGAGTCAGTGTGCGTCTCATTAAAGACTGAGTCTGAGTCAGTGTGCGTCTCATTAGAGAGCGAGTCTGAGTCAGTGTGCGTCTCATTAGACAGCGAGTCTGAGTCAGTATGCGTCTGACCCATGATTATTACTTATTCATCTTGCCGAAGCTTTTATCCAAGACGGCTCTTGCGGTTTGGCGTCCGGCTTTGACTGCGGCAAGTCTAGTTGAGGAACCTCGTTTGGGAGGGGGAGTTCATAGCGCCTGGACCTTTGACCCGTGCAAATCCCTGAAAGCCAGCCCACGCACACAGCTGCACTGCATTGCCACGGCAAGCTAGCCTCCATTTATCTGCCTTTATGGGCCGTTACGGGCTCCATTGTGATAACCCTGTCACTCAGGGGCCAGAGGTCAGACCCCACGTCCTGCGGCCAGGATGCCGATGAGGGGTCAGCACGCGTTCAGCACGTTTATTGAACCAGGCCAGATTCATAGGTGCAATGGGCATTCACTCCCTTTGACATTTTATTTTCTTTCATTTCCAATCCAAAATGGATTGAAATCCTTCCTGGATTTGCTTTGAATGTTTTTGTCTTCTTGGTGGGAATGCACTAACCAAATATGGGACCGCTCAAAGATAGGTAGGCGTATTTAATTTGAAATCATTGGAAACACTTTAATTTTACACAGGTCGACTCCAAGCAAATAATGATGTGACCTCTGAAGACAATTGATTGCACCGGAGCTGTGCCTTAGCAAAAAACAATTATTGCCAGTTTTTATTTATTTGCAATTAATTAAGAAAAGGTATTCAAGTTGTTGTTTTTATTTTATTTTCCATTATAGAGTATTTTGTGTTGATCAGTGGCAAGAAATCCTAGTTAAATCAATTTTGATTCCATGAAGTAAGAAAATGTAATGTGAAAAATGTCATTCATTCTGATTCATTGCACAATGTAAGGGCGAAAGCATGGTGTACACAATATTAAATACACACATCAACGTCATTCTCCTCCCGTATTACAGAGCGTATTAGTGAAACTCACTGTAGAGGTCAAACATAATGGTGTTTTTGGCATTATTGGTTGACTTTAAGTGCACAGAGACAGACTTACTGACCAATTTTTGTATTTGTTTCACAGTAATTGAAAAGAGAGAGGGGAAAAAAACCAACCAAAAAAAACAAGCAGGGCGGTTTCCAAAAGAACCCCCACCCCTGCAAAATTATTATATATTTTTTTCATGACATAACTGAGGCGACAGCAGTAATATTTCGATTCATGTTTCATTCAATCTGTGGTATGGGAAGCTCATGGCGGCCAGTGACATCCCCCTATATCTCAAGCAATATTCCTCCCCCACCCCCCCGCTGTGGCCGATTCTATTTTCAATGATCCTCACACGATGCGCTCATCACAGCCTGTCAGTCCCAGGGGCCGGGGGACGGGGCCCCAGGGGGGCCGGGCTCCACTCTGATGCTCTCTGATCTGCATGTTATTCTTCTCATAAATAGCAGCAGGACGTGATGGAAAGGAAGGAAGGTTATATAAGCCCAGGCTGCTCCTGACTCTGCCCCACCACCACCTCTCCCCCTCTCTCTCTCTCCCTCTCGAGGGGCTGATCGTGAGTGGGGGAGGGGGCCCATTCACCTCTCAAATTCAAATTCAAAGATGCCTCATTTGAATGACAGAAGAATTTTCGTTGCTAAGGCATTAAAATACATTGATGACATTAACAACAACAACCACCACCTCCCCCAAAAAAATGGATAAGCTCCCCCCCCCCGCTCCCGTATACAAACAAACAAACTCACCCCAGAACATAATTATAAAAAAATAAACAAATAAGACACCTGATTCGGAACTAACGAGGGGCGCAATTAATACAAATATATATGTTTTAAATTATGGCAGGCAGGGCAGCCACCTGTAGTGTGGTAGTCTCTTCTCACTTTGACTGGTGCTTTGCAAGTGTGAGCTGCCTATTGCGCTCGCGGGTCTGAAACCTGACTGTGTGAGTAGGTGGGCGAGTTCCGCCTTGGAGGAGGCGGATCATCGCCGGCCTCTGGGAATTAGCTTGCCCCATAGTGACAGGTGGTGAGTTCGTGGGCCACTAAAAACAGGAATGTAAAAATGTTAAAAAAGGAAAACTAACAAAGTAAATAACAAAGGCTCAATGGATGGATGACAGCAGCATGTCGTGCTGAATGATCCACTCCACAGGCAAAGTTCTGCTGGTTGTTTCTCCCAGACCATCAAAGGCACACCTCATCTCTCTTTTCCCATTTTCCGAAAATGAGCGTGTGTAGGTGTGTGTGTGTGTGTGTGTGTGTGTGTGTGTGTGTGTGTGTGTGTGTAGGTATGTGTGTGAGTGTGTGTGTGTGTGTGTGTGTGTGTAGGTATGTATGAGTGAGTGGGTGTGTGTGTGTGTGTGTAGGTAGGTATGTGTGAGTGTGTGTGTGTAGGTATGTGTGAGTGTGTGTGTGAGTGAATGAGCGTGTGTGAGTATGTGTGTATGTGTGAGTGCGCGTCAGTCAGCAGGCTGAAGCAGTGCATTGTGGGGCTGAGCGGTACAGTGACCTCACACAGCGATACGCTCGCGTGCTGTCCTGCAGGCGCGCGCTGAGCAGACACGGGTCTTTAAGTGATCGGAGAGAAAGAGCCTCAGGCCTCTGGCCTCTGTTCGGACAGGGTCCGGTATCGCTCCTCTCACTCCAATGAAAAGCTCTGTCCTGTAAAGCACATTAAAGCTGGCTTGCGTCATCGACTGGAGGAAAGGAGAGAGGAGGGAGGAGGGGTCGGGTTATTTGCCTACAGGATACAGTTCGGAATGCTCAATCGGAATGAATCGGAATGCTATTGGTCACTACTTAGTTGCTATTGGTCACTACTTAGTTGTTGCTTGCCATTCTTGTTCAGAATGACCTTGTGTTATACTGTGCACTTGACAAATAAAACACTTTGACTTTGATCCTGCATAATACTTGATATGTATCATTAAATGCATATTTTTCAAGGGTTTGTTTTGTCTGGACGTTTAATTCAGTTTTGATAATAATTACAGTGAATAACATAGCATTCTTCACCTTCATGATTGTTAATATTAATAGTATTGTCATTATTATTATTACAAATATAGGGTGTTTAGTTTGTAAATGATGCTTGTGCGTGTTTAAAATAAAGAGCGTGGCTCTGGGTCCTCTGGTTTGTGCTGAGAGGTGATGAAATGGCGTCCGGAGAGGAGCCACGGGGAGTTCATGTGAGAGAGGCTGAGACACAGGCCGCCTCCAATCGCACAGCTAACGCTAACGCGTGAGAGATGACAGGGCCACATGCCTGGAGGGGGTAGAGGATCTATATAAAGAAATCCTTTCTCTCCCCCCCCACACACATATGCACACACACACACACAGAGAGATACCCATACGCATGTGCACATATATATATATACACACACAAGCACGCACGCACGCACGCACGCACACACACACACACACACACACACACCCCTCAAACACATGCACAGATACGCACGCACGCACGCACACACACACACACACACTGATACCCCCCCACCACACACACACACACACACACATCTACTCGGCCATCTTACTCGGGGCTGTGGCTGTGTTCAGGAAAGATACTGTGTGTTTCGTGTGTTTGTGTGGACTGGAATAAGGGCCCACAAAGACGAGCCGCCCGGGTCCGGAGGAGAGGACCGCAGCGCACGCAGGCTTTCAAACCCCCGGCCGTCTCTAATGGGCCCCCCGCTTCGTGGTCCCAGGACAAAAGGGTGGAGAGCGGCGCCTTGTGTGTGAGAGCACCCGCGGGCCCGGTGATGGGGAACACACCACAGCCTCCCCCCATGCCAAACAGGGTGATGCGTAATTCAGCCATTCAGGGGCCTCCAATAGCGTAGCGGTCTAACGCACCCGTATTGGCTGGTCCTTTACGAGTGTGAGCTGCCTATCACGGTCGCGGTTCAAAGCCCGACTGTACCAGACCAGCCCTGGTGGGGAGCCCGGATCGAGGGTGGCGTTTGGCTGTCTGCCCCAGGGGAGGGGGGGAGAGCTGGCACGAGCTGGGCGAGACGCGGTAGGGCGACCTCGTAAATAGGGTTGGGCGAGTTCCGTCTTGGAGAAGGTGAATGTTGCCTCGAGTTATTAGCTCGTCCCGTGGAGACGGGCGGCGTGCTCGTGGGGGAGGTTAAAATCGAGGAAGAAATAGAGAGTATAATTGGCTACCAAATTGGTAGAAAAAATAATCTGAAACAACATTTTTTTTAAATTCAGCGCTCGTATTCATAAAGCGTCTCAGAACAGCAGTACTGAACTAGGGTCAGTTTAGCATCTTTAGCTCGTGGTGGATGCAGTTGGGATATGGACTGGGCAAAACTGATCCTAGAACATAAATATAATTTTTATTTTTTTCCACTTTTTTTCTCCCCAATTTAACTTTAAATTCAATGATGCCTCTCCGTGCCTCACTGCTCTGAGCCAGGGATTATTTTCCTCACTGCGGGGCACACAGTGCTACGGGAGAGCTAGCGCTGAGCTGAGGAGAGGAGCACCTCCCAGAGGCTGGCTAGCGCATCGCAACAAAGGAGCTAATGCAGCAGCCACTCAAGGGGAACCCTGGGGTCCTTAAACCCGCCCCACCCCGGGCGGGACGAAGCGCAATCATGCCCCCCCTCCCCCTCCTCCCGAGGGCTCACGGTTGCAGTTGGTTAATGACACAGATTGGGTTCGGGGCCTATGGTGTCAAGGCAACAGGAGCCAGTCTGCACTCGTGGAAGGCCCTCTCCTACTGACTTACCTCAAGCCCGGCAGTCTCATCCACTACTCGAGGGACCCATTCAATACCACTTGTGAATCACAACAACACTGGCTTCAGGCCCCAAGGGGTCTATGCATTATTTAACTTGAGGTAACAACGCAACACGCTTGGAAGACCACCGCCCTGCCCCAACTCCCGCCCTTTACCGGAAGAGGCAGAGAGCACCAGAGCCCAGAGAGTTGAACGATGGGAGGAGTGGGAGGAGAAAGAGGGACGGGGGGTGACGGAGAGAGCAGGAGTTCAGGCTCTGCGTTAAACTTTCCGCCCTCCCCACACACAGCGTCCCATGGGGCCCCCCTTGCCTGCCTGCCTTCCCCCATCTCACGTTTCACTTTTCTATCCATCAAATGTGGCGTGGCCCTGTAACATACTCCCCGGAGGTATTAAAACCTGCGCGGCTCCTTTGTGGCGCGAGGCGGTCTCCCGGTATCACTTAACAAAAGCAGAGGCCCACTCCCTCCCCTCCCCTCCCTCCCTCCCTCCCTCATCGCAGCCAATGGCAGCCTCTGCCCAGCCTGGCTCCATGGGGGCGGGGGGTGGGGTCCACCCTGCTGAGCCTCTGCTTTGTCCACGCTCGTGGTAGCAAACAACAACAACAACAACAACAGCAGCAGCTTCCATGTGTGATGAGAGTGCTACTAGCGTACGATAACGTTGACATACATCCGTTGAGCACGTGCGTGTAAGTGGCTCAGCTCAGCTCTTTTTGGGGGGGTGGAGGACTCATGACTAATGTATCGTGTGCACTGCTAATGGCAGTTAAGAAACCCGTCGCCTGCACACAATATTGTGTTGCATATCCGTCAGCAACGTCGCGCGCGTGAGTGACCGCTGAGCACCGTCGATGCGGATGTACGCGATAGGCTAGTTTTCCGTCACATGAGAATCTCGGTTTCTTGCCTATTGTTTCAATTAGCCCCCCCCTCATTGTCTGGTAAAGAGGTTACAATAACGCCAGCATCTCTTCTGTAAAGTGTTAACAAATCAGGGAGACGTGGGCAGGGGCTTGCAGTAGGAGCCAAAATGGCTTGCAATAGGAGCCAAAATGGCTGTGCAATTTAATATTGTCAAACTTATGAACTTGGGGTAAGACCGGGGCCACTTGGGGTGGGTATTGCACCGTAAGAGGGCAAGGGCATTGGCAACAGTGCACTGCTCTGGTTTGAACAGTAGGTGGCACCCTGTGCAATTAAACAAGGCCAATCACAAAAAGTTTATGTGGTCTGACAAACAGCTGGTCCAGTATGCCGCTCTGTCAGAACACCAACACTTGTGTGGTTTTGATGTCACAACAAACAAACGAAAAAGAAAAGATAAATGAATGTTAAACCTAGATTAGATAATTAGTTAAGGTCATTCCTGACAGTGTAGTCTATACTTTTCGATCGGCCTACCAGAACAGGCCTGTTAGAACAGGGAAACACACAAGCTTTCCTTTGCAGTCCTGGGAATGTGAGAAAGCATGACGGCGAGGCAGAACGCTTTCTCCCGCTCCCCACAGCTTACGGAGACGGCCCCGCTCAAGAGTTTGGCGAGGATTGAGCGCTCTCTCTCCGGCCCCTGTCATCGCTCACACAGACAGACAGACAGACAGACAGGCAGGCAGGCAGGCAGACAGACAGACAGACAGACAGGTCTGCTGGGAGCGCTCCCCAGCCCGCATGCGGCATTTGTACAGTGACGCACGCAGAGGCATCCACGCACCGTTCAAGGTGCACAGCGCTGTGCGACGCGACGCGACGCACTGGCTGACACACGCTAGTGCGCACATCACGCTAACGCGTACGCACTGTCAGCACCGATGAGTCCAGGGGCAGACTCACACCAAATCTGGAGCGGAGCGCAATTACCTTCAGACTCTCTGAGACACAAAAACATGTGTGGTAATCAATGCAATGCTACAGGGTGATACTTCCCATACAAAGCCAGACAAGCCATATTCATGTCTATTTAAAGTGAAGTGGGGGAGGTATATTGTATTACAGTATTATAGGAGTATTCTAATAAATAATAGGGACCTGCTGATTGGTAGGTATGAGAGGGAGAGGCCTGCACGTGTGTGGGTGATAACTTCCAACTTCCGCTCTATTGATCTGCCACTTTCTCTCTTTTCTCTCTCTTTCTCTCCATTACTCACTCACACACTCACTCCCTTTCCCTGCCCCCTCCCCCCCCCCCCCCCCTCTCTCTCTTTCTCCATCACTCACACACTCACTCTCTTTCCCTGCACCCTCTCTCTCTCTCTCTCTCTCTCCACCTCTCATGTCCTGTGTATAAAAGTGCTCAGAAGGGGTCAGGGTTCAAACTCCAGATGCCCCCCTCCCCCGCCCCCCCCCGTGCGCGTGGGGTGCGCTGTCCGTGGTTCTGAAGCGACCGTCTGCCCGTGGGGCTCCAGCAGCAGCACTGCAGTGGGGAGGGTTAAAAGGGAAACAACTGAAAACCTGAAATCCGTCCTTGAAAAAAAGTGTCGAATCAGCACGGCGCGTGACAGAGACGCACCTGGCCGGATGAGCCGCGCGCGCTCTTCTCAAATCCATTGAAATTCTCATCACGGGGGAAAAGTCACGTTTGCCATCCCCCCGATAGAAACGGTGTCATGTCTCAATTATAGCGCTCAAAATGTGAGCCCTTTTAAAAATTATTCACAGGGATCACTCTCCTTAACCTGAATATTAAACTGGGGATTATATGAATCTACACAATCGTCTATTCCACTGCCCTGAGAAAGTTATGCATGTAGGTTTTTTTTGTGGGTTTTTTTGCTTTAAAATGAAAATCTGCTCCACATACAGTAGCTACTTCACGTGCCACTGGCTTCAGTCTGTCCTTCGTGTCTTTTGAAGTCTTCTTTATCACGCGTTAAAAGCCACCCCTGTGCGCTGTTCAGACCGCTTAATGACCGTGGCGAGATAATCGCTCCGCAATTTAATACGACATCGCAATTTCCTGAAAATGGACACGCACCACATTTCATTCATAGCTGGGTCTTCTCCGATTAAAATAATTAAAATAGGAAAACCTCTGGATTTAGAGCACGCACGCACGCACACGCACACACACACGCACACACACACATTACCTTGTGTTTTGTGCGCGCGCCTTTTACAGTTTTAAGAACTGAATCCAAGCTCTTTCATCAGAATCAGAATCTAAAAACCTGCTGTCGACGACTACTCACCTCCCTCCCCTATATTCTCGGCAATTAACTTTAGCATTATAATATCCAGTTAAAAGTACCTTGAACTCAAGGTATTTTGCTTTCCCCTCAGTCGATTTGTTTTTGAAGCTAGACCTGTTATCGAGCTCTCCGCGTTTAAACGTCTGACGGTGCTGTGTCAGCCTTTTCATATTATTTTTAAGTCTCAAACCTTTCCTTTGCTTTCGGGAAAGTAATGCATTTTTAAATAAAGGTCGTCACCTGAGTCCACACGTCGCAGATGACTCTAAAAGAATATGACAACTTGACCCAAACACAAGTTTTTTTAAATGATTTCTTTTCTAAAGCACTTCTCAGCCTATTTAGCGCGAACTATGATTGTTCCTACCATGTATTAAGGCACATCTTTGAAGTCGCTCTGGATAAGAGCGTCTGCTAAATGCTTAAAATGTAATGTAAATGTAAAATGTATTTATACATTTTTGTTTACTGTTGCACAAAATATAGTTATTAACTAAAGAGCTGAACAGTTAAATCAAACACACACCACATTATGAGTTATGTTATTTGGGTATTGGGAAAATTGACATCCGACATCCAATTTCAATCACTCTAGACAACAAGACGCACATTTTAAGTGTGTGCATCACGTGACAGCGCGCGCCCTCTAGTTTTACGGTTATGGGCGCGCGGCGAATCCGAGCCACGTTGTCCCCGATACGTTCCCTGAGAGGCACCGCGTCACACCGCCTGTCATTGAAGGGTCGTTAATCCTTTGATGAACTACAGCCGCCAAGTCCTCGAATGGCTCCTATATACATTATGTGCATTGGGTCATCCCGGAACACTCACATACAAATCGATTAACTAAAAAAAAACCTAAGACAAAACGCAGACAAATGCCCATCAAAACCAAACACGATTTAAAATGTGAAGCTAATTTTGAATTAGAGAAATCTTCCCTGGGGGGGGTCTTCTTGGCTAACAACTGACCTCTATTCTAGTTAATTACATCGGATTAAATAATTACGGGTGGACAGGAAGCCACGACAAAGCCCGAATAAGTACACGGACGAAAGAAATTGTGACTGGTTCTAATGGTCAGGATAAAACAAATCGGTCTTTGGAGATGAAAGGAAATAGGCGAGAGCTGTAAAAAGGAAAGAAGTTCTGTCGTTATCAGACACTGAGATAACATTTGGCGATTGACCACACTCATGCGCAGCATTCCTCAGAGTCGTAGATTATGATGCGAGTCGAACATGGAGCCACCCCCCACCCACCCCGCAAACCAAGACCCCAAAAGGGAAACGCGTGAGGTGTTCCCGATCCCCTGGAACCGTTTAGTCTTTACTAAGAATGCACATCAGCTAATCGTGGTAATTTAAGATAAATTTAAAAAAACCTGGTAAAAATACTGAAACCGAGACCGATATTACAGCACTGCTGTCTTTTTACGCTGCTCTGTTGATTTTTATGGTGTAGAAAGCACTTGTGGAGACGAGTGTTAGCACAGCCTGTCTGCATTGCGTCGAACACACCCCCTCCTTCTTTCTCGCCGGTTCTCTGTCCCCCTCCTCCTCTCTCTCTCTCTCTCTCTCTCTCTCTCTCTCTCTCTCTCTCTCTCTCTCTCTCTCTCTCTCTCTCTCTCTCTCTCTCTCTCTCTCTCTCTCTCTCTCTCTCTCTCTCTCTCTCTCTCTCTCTCTCTCTTTCACACACACACACACACACACACTCTGTGAAAAGCCGGCGGTGGACTCCGCTTTAACATTATTAAAGAGTTTATTTTCTCTCCCGATTATTGACCCCTCCCCCCCATCCCTCCATCACCCCACACACCCATTTCCCCCCTAAGGTTCTTCCTTCCTTAATTCCCCTCCCAGCAGTTGTGTTTGAGGTACCAGTGTGCACCCTAGGGAGGTCCGTACCTTGTCTGCACCAAACGGGGAAAAGCTCTCCGATTTCTGCTGACGCGGCAGCGTGGAGAAATGGCCAGTGCGCTCATTGCCCGTTAATGTATTCAGACCTCTCAATCGCACCATCATAATTTCTCTTGCCCTAGCTGAAGTGCAGCTGGGCTAGGATCGGCGGAGTTAGCGGCTCTCTCTCTCCCGTGCGGTTGCGCTCGCCCTTCCTACTCTCCACGGTCTTTGCTGCTGTCGCCGCTGCGACCTTTTGTTCCGCTATTTCCCTTTTCCCCTCAATATGATTTTAAATAACCTGCAACTGCGTTCGAGTTCGTCCTCCGAGACTTGCGCCCGTTCGAGTCTCGGCTGCTCCCACCAACGTTGAGACTCCAATGACACCAACATGCCCCGGACGTTTACGAGAAAAATATAGTCTATCAATATTTCAGGTAAGCTCAAACAGAGCGCGTTGTAAAGTGATAGCCATATTAAAAGAGAGCAGGCAGCGCAAAGTTATACCGCTATCCGAAGGTGCTCGCGGACTGGACGAATTCCGACACGGTTTCCTTCGAGATAAGGTAAGCGCAGCAAGCCTATACTAATCCCAGTAATGCGGATGATGATTATGATGATGACATTATTCTTATTACCGTTATTAGGACTGCATCAGTACTACTGGTAGTATTTTGAAATGTGTTGGCCGGTAGCCCGAATCTCTGATCATTTTAGCGTATGCGGAATTTTGTGGAGAGAGTGGGTGGGCAGCAGACCGAAACTTGTATAACGCTGTATGCGATTAAAGAAACGAACGTGACTATCGGCACTGGACAGTGTGGGAACCGTTTTCCAAACAATTTATTGTCTAGAATTTTTTTGCATTCCTCGCACCCAGCTGCAGCTCAGTTTGCTTCTCTGGCAACCTTTGCGAAAGTCCACAGCGTTAAAAACACAGGGGGAGAAATATGCTGAGCTGGCAAAGACCTCTGCTGTTCGATCCATTCTTTTCCTCCCCCTCTCTCTCTCTCCCTCTCCCTCTCCCTCTCCCCCTCTCTCTCTCCGCTTTCTATCTAAGTGGGTGACAGCGGCAGCAGCAGTAAGCAGCAGTGGCGGAGTGAAGCAATGGCCGTGTCAGCGGGAAACGCACGGGGGCTGCACTGAGAGCTCTCCCCTGCCGGGGGACCGCGGCGCCGCGCAGCGGACGGGGCGAAGCAGGAGAGGAGCAGAACCGCGGCAGGATCTGGATGCCTGCTCGGCCGGGCTGAGCGAAACCCCCGCACCCGTCGCCGCGCTCAGACTCCCGTCTCCGGGATGACCGTAGTGGCCGGAGATAACATGGACGAGACCTCGACCTTGCCGGGCAACCCGCAGGACACGTACCCGCCCGACCACGGCGACCACGAATGTTGCGAGAGGGTGGTGATCAACATCGCCGGGCTGCGCTTCGAGACGCAGCTCAAGACGCTCGCGCAGTTTCCCGAGACGCTCCTGGGCAACCCCAAGAAGAGGATGCGCTACTTCGACCCCCTGAGGAACGAGTACTTCTTCGACCGGAGCCGACCGAGCTTCGACGCCATCCTCTACTACTACCAGTCCGGCGGAAGGCTGCGCAGGCCGGTCAACGTTCCTTTGGATATGTTCTCGGAGGAGATCAAGTTTTACGAGCTCGGGGTGGACGCCATGGAAAAGTTCCGCGAGGATGAGGGCTTCATCCGGGAAGAGGAGCGCCCTTTGCCGGAGAAAGAGTTCCAACGCCAAATCTGGCTTTTGTTCGAGCATCCGGAGAGTTCGGGACCAGCGCGAGGGATTGCTATAGTCTCCGTGATGGTCATTCTGATTTCGATTGTCATATTCTGTTTGGAAACTTTACCCGAGTTGAAAGAAGACACGGCGGGCTACTACCAAACTGTGGGGAACAACACCTTCTATTTCAAACCAAATATACTGACCGACCCCTTCTTCATCGTAGAGACCCTCTGCATCATCTGGTTCTCCTTTGAGTTGATAGTGCGGTTTTTCGCCTGCCCCAGCAAGCCGGCCTTCTTCAAGAACATGATGAACACCATCGACGTCGTGGCCATCATCCCCTACTTCATCACGCTCGGGACGGAGTTGGCGGACGACCCGGAAAAGGACCACAAGGAGGTGAAGGGGGAACAGGCGACGTCCCTGGCCATTCTCAGGGTAATCCGTCTGGTCCGGGTGTTCAGGATCTTCAAGCTGTCGCGGCACTCGAAGGGGCTGCAGATCCTGGGCCAGACGCTGAAGGCCAGCATGCGCGAGCTGGGCCTGCTCATCTTCTTCCTGTTCATCGGCGTCATCCTGTTCTCAAGCGCCGTCTACTTCGCCGAGGCCGAGGAGCGCGGCTCCTACTTCTCCAGCATCCCCGACGCCTTCTGGTGGGCCGTGGTGTCCATGACGACCGTGGGCTACGGGGACATGGTGCCCGTAACTATAGGGGGCAAGATCGTGGGCTCGCTGTGCGCCATCGCCGGCGTGCTGACCATCGCGCTGCCGGTGCCCGTCATCGTCTCCAACTTCAACTACTTCTACCACCGCGAGACGGAGGGCGAGGAGCAGGCGCAGCTCCTGAACGTGAGCAACCCGAACATTGCGTCCGACAGCAACTCCAGCCGCCGCAGTTCGTCCACCGTCAGCAAGTCAGAGTACATGGAGATCGACGAGGACATAAACAACAGCATTGACAATTTTAGAGAGGCTAACCTGAGAACTGGCAACTGCACCGTAGCCAATCAGAACTGTGTTAACAAAAGCAAGCTGCTGACCGACGTGTAGGAGCGAAAAGCACCAGCAGCCGGTGGACTTAAGTGACACCATCACTCGTTTGTATATATAATGTAACCGTAACCCGAATGCTTTATCCACCCTCGCTAATGCGTTCTTGCATTGCGATTATTATCCTCAGCGAAGTTAAAGGAAGAGGACGATGTAAAAAACAAAAAAACTAAAAACAAAAAAGAAACAGAAATGCTTTCAGAGTAAGTGAAAGATTTAATATTTTCATTTATTTTCAAATGGGATCCTTCAAGTTCATACAAGAGAAACCGTTTTAACTAGGTTTATTAAAATAAGACAATACACAGAGCCCATATCCGGGACTGCCTGCCTGTCTGTTTGCCAAAGCAGACGACCAGTGCATATATGTGTGTGTGCGTGTGTGTGTGTGTGTGTGCGTGCGTGCGTGTGTGTATGTATATATATATATACATATATACACATTTATATATGTCAATATATATATATATATATGCAGCAGGATGATAACAAGGGAAGCAAACCAGAGTTCTAGGCTCTGCAGTGATGAGAAAGTATCTGCGAATATTGATCAGCGTATTCCCTCGCGACAGGGCATACAGTACCGTCCACTCGACATCTACAGACAAGCAACGCACTGCATCAGAAAAGCAAAACAGCTGCTCCTTTGCTGCGAACTCACGGTGGACGTAGTTTTTGGTCTCGAGGATATCTGCAATGCTGCTTTTTCTCCCCCCCCCCCCTGCAGATGCAGCCATTTAAAATTCTGCAAAGTTGGTAAGATGTCACGCAGTTCAGATGCAAAGACGGCACAATGACAAAAACAAACAAACAAAAAAAAAGAGTAGAAATGTTGCGCATGTTCAGATATCTATTCTTTTTTTTAAATATTGGCATGCGTGAGACTTATCTCATACGATGGGGAAAATCTATCTTTGTTTGATCCCAACAACTTTCAGATTCCGTTCTCTCATTTCCGCTTTCACCAAAAGTGCGCGCAGGTTATGTATATCTTAAATGATTAATAATTTAAAACTTATTTAAATACTGAATGTTAAAATCTTAAGGGAACAGTAACTTTTGGTGATCATAGCATGTAAAAAAAAGAGAAAATACTCAGCATTATGGCCTAATCGACTAAGGTACTATGTACCGTGGTACAATATATTTAATGCATGACGTCAGTATTAAGCAGCTTGCGGTAATTGAGGGACTTTAAAGGACCAGATGACTTTCCTAGGAATTGTCAAGGAGACGAGAGGCTTCACGTCCTGATTCTGTCTGAACTATGACTCAATATATCTTAAGCCCGACATTGGGAAACTTGGCTTCTTAACAAGCTGACTAACGAAGAAGAAGAAACAATGATATCGAAACACTTATACTACTCATAGATAGCACCAGTCGGCATTACTTCAGGATCGCAATGCATGATGGACCTTCTCAGAACAACAAATCTGAAAAAACTATTAGCCTAATCGTGTAAACGGTGCAAACACATACTGCTCTGATTCTTAAATCTTTTAATGGTTCTCGAAATATTACTCAGTACATATTGCAGAGGGAAATAAAATGCAGCAAAATTACTTATATTAGTTGCTAGTGCCTTTTAAACCTCTTAACCCACAGTATCGTTGAAAGTGCCTCCCCGTAACAACAACAACAACAACACAATTACACAACTTCCGAGCAGATTTGGAGGGGGGTTTTCTGGTCACGTGACAACGCGCTATAGCTAATCTACACATATTGTTCAAGGTCTGAAGAGCGACAGTCCAACTGTTGTACAATAACAACAACAACAACAACAACAACATCAGTGCGTGCATTCAGATAAGTCTCAAGGATGACAGTTAAACTGTTAAGGTTGCCGGGCAACACGTCGGTACGAAATAACAAGCTAAGGTGATAATTCTGGATCCCGGACAAGGGGGTGGGGGATAAGTTGAGTGGCAGTGGATCTGGAATGACAAGGTCGATTACCCTGGGGTGGCCGTTCCCGGCCGTGGTGCCCTCAAGTCTGCTAACACTTCATACGTAGGCCTCTATATAACTCCCAGTCAGATGAGGAACAATTTATTTCAAATATATTAATTAATGAGCACATAAAATACAAATATCTACTTTTTTTATTTTTTTTATTTTTAAATCCTCACCATCTGCTGTTTTTTGCTTTTTTACCTCGGGATTTTATGATGTTATTACCATGATGAGCCTTTTCTGTTGTCTACCTCAGTTTGTCAACGCAGCGCTCGTGACCCCATGTGCTAACCATCAATTCTCGACGTGTCGTCAGCGGCGGCGATAATCTATCTTTGACCCTCACATCGATCAAGCGATGCCGAACCCTGGGAAAAAGGGTCACTCGTGTGGAATCACTTAGAATAAAGTACAAAGCCCACGTCTCCCCCGACCCGCTCCCGGCTACGCACAATCAACATCCACGCATATCAGAGCGGTCTGAGCTGGAGATCGATGGGACTTCGAAGCTCCTGTGAGACAAGACATTGAATCGGAACGACGAAACATTTCTGACTGCCTCTGACAACGATATGAAATAAGACCAACGCGGGCGTGTATCTTACCTGACATGAACATCCACTAACTATGTCCTGGATATTTGGGAATGAAAGAAATATGTTGTTTTTTTGGTTTAGATATATGATTTTAACAATTAAAGGTGTGTATACTCACTCTTGTGGGAGCAGCAGGGGAGTATGTACGGACATGTAGTCAATGGCTGTAAAGGTTTTTCGACGTTTATGTCCACATCAGGATAGCCAATGAGTTTATTGTTCTGCAGGAGAGCAAAGACAGGGGGAATCTGCCTGGGTGAGGTATTCTCAGTATTGTTCAGGGATAAGTTATGGAAGACATGACATGGTGACATGCCTTTTCTAAAAACTTAGCTACAGTGGAGTACGTGACACAGGCCAAGCAGTACAAATATATCTTAGAATAGGCATGTTTGCTTGGGAAAATAACTGTGGCAAAACAAAAACAAAAAAAACAAACAAACAAAAAAAAACCTGACTAACTGCACTACTTGGAGCTTGAATGTGAGAGGTACCCAAAAGAAGCACTTGAAAGTTGTGTGAGGTGATCTGAATCCATTTAAAATGAAAATAAAACAAATTGCAAGGAAAGCTTTATAATTCACGAGAGCATAAGAGCTTAAGCCTACCCTCCTGTCATATCATTTTATTTTATTTTTTGTAACAGTGTAACTGCTTATGAATTCATTTGAGTGCATTATCTTGAGAGTATGTGCAAAGCCAGCTCTTTCCGAACGAATAAAACCCACACTGATTGGTTGCATTGTATTTGTCCGGTCTCTCACGTGACGCGTTCTGACCAGAATCAATGTAGCCAATGGGAAACGTGGTGAATTTCCCCACGATGCTTGCAGCAACTGCATTTGAATTGATCGCCGACCACAAAAAGACAAATATAAAAGATATATACAAATTGAATCTGCGAGTCGGAATCGAATGGACATGTACGGGAGATCAATTTTCCACATGATTTAATTCTCATGGCCATTACGATTTCACTGGTTGTCATTTCTGCGCGTCAGGATAATAACCTACCCAAATAAGATGGAAAATACATAGCACAAAGTAATTTTAATCACAAGCTGTGGGAAAACATAAATACCAATGTTTATCCAGTTGCCCAGAGATGACACAGCAAGCTCTGGTACTCCGTTTGAAACATACCATATTGCAAGGTGTTAAATTATGGAAAACAACCCAATGAGCTCTAACATTACTAGAAGATTTGAGTTAGGAACAAAACTGTTCTTCCCATGAAATACTATACCGGTGCTATGTATAAAATAACATTAAATTATATCAGTATCAGCCTCTCTCCCTCTCCCTTTTTCACTCTCTCTCTCTCGGCATAGTCATGGTTTCGAGATCGGATACTTGTGATACAGACTCAGCAGCCTGCTGAGAGTCCACTGGCTATTTGCCGATAGGTTGATTTGGCCGAGTACTGTGGGCCAATGCTGGACGGCCACAGCCACTACTTTTATTAGCAACTAAAAACTTTAGAGGGACAAAAGTTCCCTCCCCCTCCCCCAGAGGTGAGGACATGTCTTTATCAGCCACATTTTTTTAAATAAAGGGACAACTGTAGTCAAATCGAGAGGCATGACATAAACCCAGCTCAGTGAAGGCCACGACTTCATACCACTTCCAGTGTAGGAAGTTAGGAAATCCATTTTGGGTGTGTCCCGGTCGGGACACTTAAAGGAGGTACACCTGCCCCCACTCGGGATCGGTGGGAATGCTGCAGGTGTGTGCATGTGTACAAGCGCAAGTCTAATAAATCTGCATAGGTGCTTCTATAAAAAAAAGGATGGCATTACAAGTTTGTACATGTTACATGTACTTAGTATTTTCCATTAGTGGGCGTACTCAGATAACTGTTAGACTTAACATCATTTTTAGTAAAAAAAAATAAAAAATGAAAAAACTAAATAGAAATAAGGTACCACCTCTCACTTGAAAACTGCTCGTTAAAATCCGATGAAATGTGCCAATTGCATAGCGTTGGGGGATTTCATGACATCACCGTTACAAATGAGAGACTACGACTTCCTTTAGTCTGCAAATTTAGTTTTCAGTGTGAACTGGTTTACTTTGCTTTCAATTGTACTGACATAGCCATAGTTGTGTCCGTTGGGAAAAATGTGTCCTTAGCTGAAACATCACAAGCTCTCACTTCAGTTCTTTATTTTTGTGACATAAAAGCCATCGCTAGCAAAAACAAAAAACGGCGTTCGTACGACTTTCGGCGACATGTAAACGACTGAACGGCAGATGGCGACTGCGTCAGCATCCGTGTGCACGCACAACTAAAACGCTGTCTTATTTATATTTATAGCAGATCATTCCGTCCCGGTGCGTACACCGTCACGAGGCAGGTTCCCATCGCGCCCTCATCCTACAGGACTCATCTCAACAAGCATCTTGCTCATGGAAAAATAATCAAATAAAAACAACAAACAGATACAAAACTGCATGGTCAGGAGACTGCATGATACTAGTCACCCATAACCGGAAGGTCAACTATACCGCGGCTACAACACTCTTCACTTCATTTCACCCTCTCATTCGCTTATCCTCACCTTCAGAAACATTTCTGTCAATTATTTTCCATGATGACGATGACGACTATTATTATTATTATTATTATTATCATCATTATCATTATTAAGCTCATGGAGGATCTCTTCATGTGACCAGATCCTCGATTGTTACCATCTGAGCTGCCAATTGTTCTGCAACTCAAACTGTGCTGGTGATAGTGTCATCGCATTTGACTTCATTGTATTTTATAGTACATTGAATTTTGACACAATAGCCACGCAAGTCCAGGTTCTGCCTCAGAATGACTTGTTATACACACAGACGAAAAGAAGCAATCCCCCCCCCCCCGACCCCCCCATTGAGTTGATCACATGCATCGTAAATGGGTCGCGATAGCTTCAACATCTCTTGGGTTTTACGGTCCTCACACCTCCTGAAGAAATACTACTCATTTGTTCCATGTGCATTCAGTTGTTAATATTGTTTTGT
This sequence comes from Aldrovandia affinis, assembly GCA_029706075.1. Taxonomy (NCBI): domain Eukaryota; kingdom Metazoa; phylum Chordata; class Actinopteri; order Notacanthiformes; family Halosauridae; genus Aldrovandia; species Aldrovandia affinis. The sequence continues at coordinate 6,411,606 of JAINUG010000023.1, forward strand.
TTTTTTGTTTTTTTTCCTTTCTTTCAAATTTCAGGATTCTGCAACAGTAAGGTTTGTCACATGTTGGTGAAGACATAGTCTGTGATCTATGCAAGAGTATACATTGTTTTCTGTCACTCATGATTTCATTATATATACAGTATAGCATCAAATTCAATAAATTTTTAAGGATCTGAATCTTGTCTAATTTTCCCTTTTTTTCACCAAGTATCTATGAGAGAATGGTGGCATGCTGACAAAACGAAACAAAATGTTTTTAGCTGGAAATGATTACTATTATAATGAATAATAATAATTATAATTATAATGACTATTATTACTGATAATTGATCATCATTGATAATTGATGGAGTTGTGGTTTCATACGGTTATGTTAACTGGCATTTCATCTTCTGATCCATAATGTTTCAGAGGTAATTATGATATGCAAATGAAATAGCGGCCCTTGGCGCTCATATTTGAATTGCACGTTTACAGTGAGGGTTCTACGGTTCAGGCCTGTTGTCCACATGTCCACATAAATACACAGTCAAACTCACATTCCAACCTTCATTCAAAAAAGCTTTCTTTTGCTGGTGTACCCTATCTGAAGTGTGGGAAAACCTCAGAGCCAAAAGCGTCAAATCATTTCAATAGGGTCACAAATGTAATTTTATAATAATAATATAATAATCGACAGAAATACAGCAAAGAGCGTTGCCATTTTGCCTGGCTTGGCACCTGAAGATCAAACGATCGTGTCTTGCCTGATTTCCTGTTTTCATAAGAATATAGGTCATGTTTGACAACAACAGGCTTAAAGAACATTTAGCCTACTGTCTAGAGATTATCTAGCACTGTCTAGCCTGATCTTGAACAACCCAAAGAGTGTCTACCTCTACTACCTGACATGGCAAGTTGTTCCACACATTGGCAACTCTCTGTGTGACAGAATATCCTCTGTGAAATTGAACCTGTGACTAATACATCCAGCGATGCCCCCTCCTTGGTCTGCTGACGGAACTCAACCTGACACATCGCTTGCGGTCTTAACTTTGTTAATCCCTTGTTAAAAATGATAAAAACCATCAATGAAATCACCCTTTTGTTTGCTGTGGCATTGAACACATCTGTATGCTACACAAACATGGTGCACTTGGGCCAACAGACATCAAATAATTCAGGACAAGAGACCCGCGGTGTTCCTGGGTATTCTCTGATGGCTTTACCATTGAACATGGTTAATGATGGCGGTCACGGTGCCTCCCGGGTGGTCTAGTGGTACATCACCTTTGTCACTGCCGGTCTCAGGGCTACGGCAGCGAGCTCACAATACGGGGGGGGAAATTTATTAAGAGAGGGTGTAATGAGAGTATAACCTAGACATCCACTAGCTTGAGTCTGGGTAACGTCATGAGCTGCAGTGGTGGACCACCAATGGCTTCATCCCACCAATGTAGGGCGTGGCTCAATTCAGCCACGATTCCTTAGGTTACCGCATGCCAGGGGCCTACAGACGACCAATTGTCATCAGTGAGGGATGTGCCTCTCCTCTGATTGGTGAACTGTGATGTGCCTCTCCTCTGATTGGTCAACTGTGATGTGCCTCTCCTCTGGTTGGTGAACTGTGAGGTGCCTCTCCTCTGATTGGTGAACTGTGATGTGCCTCTCCTCTGATTGGTCAACTGCGATGTGCCTCTCCTCTGGTTGGTGAACTGTGAGGTGCCTCTCCTCTGATTGGTCAACTGTGAGGTGCCTCTCCTCTGATTGGTGAATTGCGATGTGCTTCTCCTCTGATTGGTGAACTGTGATATGCCTCTGCTATGATTGGTGAACTGCGAGGTGCCTCTGCTCTGATTGGTGAACTGCGATGTGCCTCTCCTCTGATTGGTGAACTGCAATGTGCCTCTGCTCTGATTGGTGAACTGCGATGTGCCTCTGCTCTGATTGGTGAACTGCGATGTGCCTCTCCTCTGAACTGTGATGTGTAAAACAGTCGCTGGCTCGTGGGCGGATGCCTCAGGTGGAGTGGATATTCTTCAGCTGCGGTGCTCTCAGGTGTGGGTGGTGTAGTGGTGACGGAGAGGGTTTCACGCGGTTCTCTACTCTTTGGAACGGTAAAAACGTAGTCACGATTATTAATGCAGCTAGAAAGTAGGCTATTGGTCACTTTCTGGACAGCTACTTAGTTTTTTTTGTCAGCATTTTCCCAGTAATGAGACAATGGTCCAGTTCCAATCTTTCACTGTGTGGTTTTCTTTTCTAGTTTCTGCATTTCAAAGATGAGGAAAAACACACACTTCAAAGGATATTTCAAAATACATTTGTTTATGTCAAAAACCTTTGTATTCAAACAGAACATATTCACTCCCTATTTGTAACATTTGTAACAAACACATTTGTAACGCTGAAGTGCATGCTAGCAGCCACTGCTTTGTGTGCACTCTGCAGTCCAGCAGCTGAGCTGCGCAGTCACTGTGTTCCACTCTGCAGTCCTTCAGCTGAGCTGCGCAGTCACTGTGTTTCACTCTGCAGTCCTTCAGCTGAGCTGCGCAGTCACTGTGTTTCACTCTGCAGTCCAGCAGCTGAGCTACGCAGTCACTGTGTTTCACTCTGCAGTCCTTCAGCTGAGCTGCGCAGTCACTGTGTTTCACTGCAGTCCAGCAGCTGAGCTGCGCAGTCACTGTGTTTCACCCTGCAGTCCAGCAGCTGAGCTGCGCAGTCACTGTGTTTCACCCTGCAGTCCAGCAGCTGAGCTGCAGAGTGAAACACAGTGACTGTGAAATTCCAAACCTCAGATGGATACCAATTCAAACATACAGACACAATGTTCACAATGCAAAGTTTATCTGCGCCAAGCAAAAACCAAGTAAAACCAATTTTTGTTTTACTAAAAATATCTTGAATCACACAAAAACAATCCAGCACAGTGCTTGAGTTCAAAGTGACTCCAGTCACACTGAGCCTTATGAGTCATACACAGCCTCGGTCACTGGGAGCTAGTGTGTGTGTGCGTGTGTGTGTGGGAGTGTGCGTGTGAGTGAGTGTGAGCGTGTTTGTGAGTGTGTTTGTGTGTGTGTGTTGTGTTTCTGTGTGTGTGTGTGTGTGTGTGTGTATGCATGCATGAGTATGAGTGGGTGTGTGCGTGCGTGCATGAGTGTGTGTGTGTGTGTGCGCGTTCGTGTGCGTGCGTGCATGAGTATGTGTGTGTGTGTGTGTGTGTGTGCGCGTGCGTGCATGAGTATGTGTGTGTGTGTGTGCGTGCGTGCGTGCATGAGTATGTGAGTGTGTGTGTGTGTGCGTGCGTGCGTGAGTATGAGTGTGTGTGTGCGTGCGTGCATGCATGAGTATGTGAGTGAGTGTGTGTGTGTGTGTGTGTATTCTTGTGTTTGTTTGTCATCAGCTTGACTGAGCCTCCTGAAAGGGAGGTGTAAGCGTGTATGTGGGGGTCTGTATATGAGCCGGAATCTCAACTGTGTCACAATTGTACGAGTAATTCTGCATTTACTTCACATACCCCATAGAGACAGGAGGTGAGTAACCTGTATGTGGTGAAACACCGTCTGTGTATCAGCGCTGGGCATGACACAGAACGCACGAGCAGCGCTCAAAGCAGATGGACAAGACACAAACAATCAACAGCCACCGCTATAGACTGTTTGTCTGGTCTGCCACAACCAGACTGGTCAAAACTGGTTTCCGCACACGCCTGCACTCAGTGCAATTAGCTCTAACCACTGATCGTTTGTTTGTGGTCCGTCTGTTTGGAGCGACACCCAAAAGCAAAGTTTTAAAAAAGCAGACCGTCCATCTGTCTGTCTGCCTGCCTGCCCATCTGTCTGTCTGTCTGTCTGGGGTGGAGGGAGGAGGGGGGCTATATTCAACCAGACAGGGCAGTGGTGGGCCAGGAGTGGGAATAGTCTCTGTGTGTTTGTCCTGTTCCTGGAGCTTGAACACAGCACAGCCCCTTGTTAAAGAAGTGCCATGTTCTTCCACACAAAACCCAGTGATGCGCTGGTTTGGGGGAGCCATGGACGGTGTCCTCTCTCTGGTGAGTCTCCAACCGTAACCGTAATCATACCTTAACCTCGGACACACGTCGGATCAGGGGTGCGTCAGGGAGGAACTTGTGACAAAGCCAAAGAGAGGACCGAGATGACACCGTTTGTCGTTCTCGTTCGTTTCTCGAGTCCTGAGAACGTCTTGAGTTTGGCCCCCCAGGAATGGGGGTGAAAGGCTCTCAGACAAACTCAGGCTTGTGATTTCTCATTAGCACACGGGTTAAAGACTTGAACCGTTTCCCCAAAGCAGGCGTTCCTTCAGGGGCCCCCGGCTTGTTAAAGACCATACCCAGCTAGCGCCCTTTGGTAATGAAGGCCTATGAAACCACGTCAGGCGAGAATACAGACACTAACGCGTCCTCTCCATTTCTGAGAATGGACACACAAAAAAACACTCTTATCTTAAGGCAAACTGTGACAACACACACACACACATGCACGCACGCACGCACACACCACACACACACACACGCTCGCACAAGCACACATGCGCACACACACACACACACACACACACACACAAGCACACACACGCACGCACACATGCATGCACAAGCACACATGCGCACACACATGCACATGCACAAGCACATGCACACACACACACATGCACATGCACACACACACACACACACACACATGCGCAAGCACACGCACACACATGCACAAGCACACGTGTGCACACACACACACACGCACGCACGCACGCACAGCCCCCCCACAGCTGCCTCTGTGTCAGTCTATCCTCAGAGGGGTGAGAGAGAGAGAGAGAGAGAGAGAGAGCGCAGAGGGGCCTGCCGTCAGCTCAGAGTGGAGAGAAGCAGCTCGGCCCTCTCCACAGCCCTGCAGGAGTCAAACACTCACAGGACAGACTCCCATCTTGCAAAGAAATGCAAAGAGGGCGATTCCTTTCAGTGACAACGCTGTGATGCTACCTTATGGAGAGAGAGACATCTTTAACCTGTGAGAGTACAGGGTTGATTAGATCGGATTGTATGCGGTTGGCAGTACCCCAGAACAATGCTTCAACTGCTGCTTGAGGTTATCAAATAAAAAATAAAGACTTCATAAATGATCCACGGATTGACGCTTGTGTCACAGATTTATAGGGTTTGCGCACACTCACCACTGAATGGTTTACTGTTACACATTAAGATCGCACATAAGGTGTGCGAGGGTCACGAATCGCCATCCGCTTCCGTCGCAAGACTCGTCGGGTTTGCGTGTGTAACGGAGTTGGCTCCACCTGCAGCGGGTTTCGATCCCAACGCAACAAGAGACACGATTAGCCCGCTGAGCTAAAGACCCGAGTCCCCGGCCAAGGCAACCAATCGTACTCTTATCGACGTCACATTCCGCAGCGGACGCTCGCGTGTTAACACACGCATCGAAGCAGCTCCTCCGCTGCACACGCAGTCAGTCAACGGCGGGGGGGGAAACCAACATGTGACCTTTGACCTCGAAGGCCTCCACCGAAAGGGTGGCCGTTCTCTCGCCGGAGATGTGGCCGCGCGTGCCGAATGACTTTTATGTTTTTCCCCTGAGTCAGACCTCCGGAACACTTGATATTCCGGATCGATCCGCGCGCGAGCGCACTGACGCTAACCGCCACGCCGTGGCCCCTTCCACCACCACTTCCTGTCCACATCATCAAAAACAGAAGCTTCTCAAGGTCCATTTGGCCCCTGAAAGGCTCGGAACACGCTGTATTATTTATCGATACACTCGGGTGTCCGTTTTTAGAAATGCCATGCCTTTGTTGTTGTTGTCGTCGTTTTAGTTCGGTGAAAAAAATAGTTGATGTGGACAAAAGAGTTTTTGTTAAAAAACCGCTGCGACGCTTTAAAGAGCGTCTGGATCCTCTGCTGCACACGGAAACTAAAAAGGTCTGGCCTTCTGCGGCGTTTGTTTTACAAACGCAGACGTTTTATTTCCGTCTCGTCGTCTGGATTTGTGCACCATTGTATCCTTGCCCTGGACTGGCTTTCAACACAGCTAGCAAAGAGGGGGAAGCTGCATTTGCACATGAAGGAATTAGTTTTAGTGCAAGTCCAGATGAGGGAGGAGTGGGAGTTTCAGCTTTAAACCCACCCACCCCCCACTGCTTCACAGGGCTTTGAGCAGGACTCCTCTGTGCATTCATATCGGTCTGGGGGCTCATTAGGGCTCATTGACTCTGTAAACACATCGTGATGCCACAATGGACACCCATGAGCATAAAAAAAATGCTTTCAATCGGTTGTTTAAAGCTGGGGGTTTGTGCGTGTGTGTGTGTGTGTGTGTGTACGTGTGTGTGTGTGTGTGTGTGCGTGTGTGTGTACGTGTGTGTATGTGTGTGTGTTGTCAGCAATATAAATTGCATTTATATATATTGTACACTTTCTTAGAAATGACCGCACAATGCTACATTTGGAGTGTGGTTCTTACGCTATTTATTCGCATTGGAAATGCAAGAACATTTCAAGAACGACCTTAACTAAATTAAATTAGCCTGCTGAGTTACATTCAGTCACATTAACTTAGACCCTAAAATGTGTGAAATCACAACCAGCAACCACCACCACCACCAGTGTTCAAGAACACGTTAAGTCTCAACTCCTCGAGCCGCCTGGCTGTCTATGGTGGCGTCTCTGCATCGCAGTAAGCGTGTAGGAATTGCATGACGGAGAGTGCACAGCTGAGAGATGTGTGACCAGCTCGCAGGCTCCTCCCCCTCCCTCCCGCCCACGGGCCCGGCCGTGGAGAGCACCCCCCTGCCCTGCTCGTCCCCTCCGACGCCCACTCTCCCCCGTTGCGTAATCTCCACCCGGAGTGGAGCCGCCACCAGCGCGAGTGCGGGCCGCGCCCGTTTAATAATTAAGAGCCCTTCTTCCATCGCTCTATTGTTCAGATCTTTGTGAAACTCGAGCCGGATACAAATGCGCCTTCCCCCCCCCCCCCGCGCTCCCAGCTGAGCGCAGGCGAAATAAACGCTCCAGAGAAAGAGGAAAAAGCCTGATGTAACTGATTAAACAACCCCCCCCCACACACCACAAACCCCCACCCCCTGCAACGGTAGCCACCTTGATCACTGCGGTAATCACTCAAGGGCACGCGCACTAAAAAAGGAGAATCGCTCGGTTTTTGCAGCAGAGGTGAGTTTCAGAGGAGACTTGATGGATGAGCTTGATGTTTATTTATTTATTTATTTATTTATTTAATTATTATTATTACGATTTTTTGTTTTTGCCAGTAACGGAATTATACCATCTCTCAAGACCACAGAAAAGTGTCTCATAGCAACGTTAGAAGGGTACAGGTGTCATTTCATTATTATTATTATTTTTTTTTTGTCTCATTGTTCATTATGTACAGTTCCATAGCTCGTGTTCTTCAAAAAAAATTGAGGTGGACAAACCTCACATTTGTGATTCATGTAACCACCAACAACTTTGCTCTGACTGACTGACTGGACCGCCCCCCACCCCCTCCAAAATCCCACTACCCCAAACTCAGCTACGCTATGCTAAGCTCCTAGGGCCCGGTCCAAACCCTTTAAATAAACTATGCAGAACCGTACAGCAAACGCGTGCCTGAAAATCAGGTTACACACAAACTGGCATTAATCAAGTACATTACTTAACACATTCACCAGCAAAGTGGTCACAATTTCCGTCACGGTGTACATCGGTGTGTGTGCGGACGGGACGGGGGGCTGGGTCGGCAATAAAGGAGGGGGGGCTTGCCCAAAATTGTCAGAGACGCAGCAAGCTCGTCCCTCCTGGAGGTCAACACGTCATCCCAGAATCCGATGGGGATTTAGAAAAAAAAAGACCCACAATGCATTGGAACAGAAACTGAGCTGATCTAACATCCCCCCTCCAAAAAAAGTGCTGCTTCAGCTCCCCGGCTCTGCAGAGAGGCTCCGGGATGACATCGGCAGATTGCTCTACAGCGCTGACCTTGAGGCGCGAGGAATATGTTTATCAGCGCGGTGAAAACAGACGTGGCTGGGCGCTCAATGGGACTTACGTTGAAGCATATGGGATAATCGAATCAGAGACTCCAGGAGAGAGAGAACAGGTGAAACCAAAGAGCAGAGCTGAGCTGTCCTTAATGAAGGACGGCAGTGGAGTTTGTGACATAGCGAGTTATTCGGGACAGGACAATCAAACGTACAGGAAGACCCCTCCCCCCCTAAGTGGTGAATGTTTGCATTTTGTTTTTATTATCCTGTTTTTTTAATGCATTTAATTATCTTTGTCTGTTTAATTACATCATAATAATAATAATATACATATATATTTTTACATCGGGGAGATGAGTTGAAATGTCTTAAATCTGCCTGTATTTTTGCACCCTTGTGTGTCCTCTGCACCCTCTGTGTGTCCCCCCCCCCCCTCGATCTTCCCCTCTCTATTCTACCCGTTTCTGTTCCACTACATGCCGCTGTATGTCTGGAGAGCTCTTCCTCAGAGTCTCTAACATCCTCCATCAATAGTTTTGTAATAAATGCAAACGAAACACAGTTTCGTCTCTGTCTGGAGAGTACTGTCTGCTGAATTATTGTGTACGGCTCAAACCGGGCTTTTTTTATTTTTCTTACCCAATTTAGAATCTCCAACTGTGCCTCTCAAGTCCCCCGTGTACCGCACCCTCACCCAGGGGACACTGCAGCTGAGGGGTGCACACTCCTCCCGCGCTCCCCCCCGCTCTATTTTACACCCTACGGTCCACACAGTACTACAGGAGAGAGCAAGCACTGATTATAACACTATCTCTCAATGGGAGCCTGTGTCTGTGGGTCACTGGGAAAAATGTACGCAGTGGGCCTCCTAGCCCTCTTTATTATAATCAGTTTTTTCCTCAATTTTTTCCCACTGTTAGTATCCAATTCCCCCTCTCTTTTTTCATGCCAATTATCCCCTCCCTCGTATGAGTACTCGCTGCCATAATCCGGCCAGTAGCGAGCGCTGCACTGCCTCCTTCGAGCCAAAGCCTGTCACCGGCGCACGACCACTCATATATGCGGCAAGTTTTTCCTTTGGCTTTTTATCCCTCCCCTCAGGGGTGGACAGCCAATTGCCGCCCCCTAGTGGCACTCCAGAGCTGAAACTGGTGTGACCGGTGTATTCAAACCCTGGTCGACGTGGCTAGCGTCGAACGCTCTTACCGCGAGACCACGCGGGAGGCCTCCTGGCCCTCTTAAACTGGCCCTGCCGCTGGTACTACGGGCTCCTGGTCACAGTCTGCTGATGATATATTATATTATATTATGACCCGGGCAAGACTGGAGCCTGGAGCGTTCACGCCGAACGGCTTCACCAACACTACCCACCCAGGAGCCCGAAACACCAAACCAGCCTGACAAACAACACGGCTGATTAAGCCCCGTCGCTGACCTCATCGCTGACCTCATCGCTGATCTCACAACATCCATTTCATCAAGACCTCCACAAAAAATGGTCACAATCCATCCTGTTCTGTCTCGAAATCCTGACAGACACAAAAGCCGTCCCCCCCCTGCCCCCTAAAAAAGGAGAGCTCTATGCAGCAGATAGTGCACCTCAGAGGGGGAATAAAGCCTGCTCTTATTTACTGGAGAGGTGATCGATCAGCGTAATGTAGGAGTGGGAATACGGGACCGTGCGCCGAGCGCTGTGCGCCGTCGTACTGCAGTGAACCCGAGTGCAGGAGGAGGCAGCCAAACCGAGCATTAGCATCACACTCAGAGTGTCTCCCAGTGCTCAGGGGTTCATGTTCAATCCAGAGAGGTATCCACTACGGCTGTAACAGTACACAGAAATCACGGTTCGGTTCGGCTGGCAGTGTAGTGTAATGGTTAGGGAGCTGGGTTTGTAACTCAGAGGTTGCAGGTTCAATTCCCAGGTGGGGCACTGCTCTTGTACCCTTGAGCTAAAGGTGCTAAACCTGAATTGCTTCAGTAAAATATCCAGCTGTATAAATGGATTGTATGTAAAGAAATGTAAACTGTGTAAGTCGCTCTGGATAAGAGCTGTAACTGTAAATGTAATGTAATGGTACGTACCTCGGTTTTGAAGTCACGGTTCGGTACGTTTTCGGTACAGCGGAAAAAAAAAAAATGCTAAACATAGCTAAACAAGCTTTTCATTTATTATGAACTTTGTAAACAGTGGCTAATTGGCCATAATTTACTGAACAAAGTAAGGCACATATCTGTCTTTCTTAAAAAAAAAAAATGTCCGTCAATACTGCTGCAACTACACACAAAAAAAGTTCTGCACGTGCGTTAGTGGTTAAAGCAAGATTGCATTAGTTCGGTTCACAACGCAAACCGAAAGTCCTGTACCGAGCGGTTCGGTACGAGTACATGTACCGTTACACCCCTAGTATCCACTGATCTCCTGATCTCTAGTTTGGCTGAAAGCCAGCACCAAAGGTGAGGCTGGGGACATCCACACAACATGGAGATCAGTGGGTCTGTGCAACACTGACACTAAACTCACACCTATGACCGACAAGCCAGGTCTCTTTCTCCAGGTCAACGTGACCACTGCCATGTGATGTGATGTGAAGGCCAAGGCTTGCTTTTCTTTGTCTGCTTGTTTACCTTGTCTACGGGCAAACACAAAATCCTCAGGCCACTGTATTCTTTGGATTTGCGGGCCTGATTAAACCACAGAGCAATCAATAACTAATTTAGGGGATTTTGTGCTTATCACTGGGGTGGAAATTGGCTGTCTGCCCCAGAGTGGAGGAGGGAGGGAGAGGGAGGGAGGGGGAGGGAGGGAAGGAGAGCCGGCACGAGCTCGCCGAGGAGCGGTAAGGCGACCTGGCAAACATAATTGGGAGAGTCCAGTCTCGAAGGAGGCGGATCATTGCCTCGAGGTATTGTCCCGTGGGAGCAGGCTGCAAGTTTGTGGCGGAGGGTAAATCGAAATAAATAGAGGGTATAATTGGCCACTAAATTGGGAGAAAAACAGGGAAAAAAAATCTGAAACAAATGTAGGAACAAGGAAACATCAGGTCTCTTTCTGCCACAGGTGTAGATCACATGATCACAGCAGCACAGGTGTAGATCACATGATCACAGCAGCACAGGTGTAGATCACATGATCACAGCAGCCCAGGTGTGGGCATCCGGCCGGTCCTCGTCCCTCAGGTGTATTGCTTATTGATTTCGCTTCAGCACGTTCAGCACATCTCTGCACAGCAGCTCCAGGGTGCGGCGGGCCCTGGTATAAAGTAGGCCTTTAGTCTTCAGAGGAAACCACTATGTTTTGGGGAATGCTCATACACCACGCCAATGCGTGCTCTTTCCCTTTAAAGGGTGAAGCACATGAACACAGTATTAGCAGCTAAATAAATAATCAAATGAGTTAGATGGTAAATAAAAAACCAAGGAGGCTTTGCCAAACCCCCCCAACCTCCCCATTTGTTGTGACCTCATTTGACACTCGGCGATCTCAGAGCTGTGAAACTGAGGCACAAACCAGACGCCCTCAGATGAAGAAGGTCTACAATATTCTGAGATCTCTCAAAAAGCTCATAATCACCTTTTTTATTTTATTTTTTATTTGAAATACCATATTAAAACAATGGCCTATATTCTGCACATCCTGTGTGCAGCTTTTCTGTGTGGGGAGAATCAAACAAACCATCTGTTTCAGCTCTGATATCGGAGCCCTGCCCTGTCACAGCTCATCTGCTCTGGACGGAGGTCCAGCAGAGGTGGGGAGACAGAGGACATGGGGAATCCCTGCTCCTCCCACAGAACAGCAAGCGCAGAGCTGGGGGCTGCCGGGAGTCTATTTCACGCTTTTAATGTTGCAGTGTACGTTTTAGATGATTTATTTTCTTTCAATCCAGCTTGGTTGCTGCCACACGTACAGTATGGCGTCTTATTTTGTATAAACAAATAAACCGTTTACTAGGACTAGTCACTTCCTGCAGTGCTGGGCAGACCGGGGGGGGATCGGTCACTGCGGCTGACCCACGCCCCGGACAGACCCCCGCTCAGTTCATGGTGACACAAGCCATTCATCTGCATCTGAGAGCCACATCGCGGTCCACACACGCTGGGCGCCTGGACCCCAGAACGAGAGAATGTGGAGTGTCACTCAGAGGTGAAACGCTCTTTGTTTCTCGATCACGTCTCGTCACGCTGGCAGCAGCCCCCCTGCAGTGGAGTGACGGATATCGGCGGTAAAGGTAACGGTGGATTAGAGGAGCAGTCTGCGGACATGCGCTCGAAGATGACGGCGGTGGGAATCAGTCGAGCGAGTCGAAGGCGAGGGTTCAAGCTGTGAATCCCCCCTCACCCCGGGAAAGGAACACTCTGCACAGGCCAATGTCTGGTTCAGAGTGACATCGTTTTCCCTGACCAATGAGAGGACAGGGTATTTAAAACCAACCTACTGATCAGCTGACCTCCCAGCCACTCTCGCCGCCCACAGCAGATATGCAGGCTGCCGTCGTGCTTCTGATGGGTGGGCTCCAGAAGATACAAGCTTACACTCACACACACAGACACACACACACTCACACCACAAACATACATACACACGGATACAAGCATACACACACACACACACACAGATACAAGCATGTACACACACACACACACAAACACACCTACACACACACACACACACACACACACACACACGCACACGCACACAAACACACTCACACACACAGACACTCACACCACTATCACACACACACACACACACTCAGTTGAATCTAGAGCATTCTAACCGCTCTCACCAGTTCACATTTGTCCGTTTAAAACAAAAAAAAAAGTGCGAAGCGCCTGAACATCTTAATGGAGAATGACAAATGGGAACGCCTTCTCCATTAGCCAGCGCTGGCAGCCAGTGCAGCATTTTTTAAAGAATGTCTAGATGGATGTGTACTTGTGATTTGTGGCCTACCAGAGGTCTGCTGAGTCAGGGCAATGGCTGCCAAGCAGAATCCATATGGCCTCACAGCTTGCAAGCTGGAATGCTGTGTATATATATATATATATATATACCATGGCTTGGATGAATACTTGATTCTGATTGGCTAACAGTGAGAAGGATATGATATACACATGGGTAAATCCTTCTCGCTCAAAAAAAGGGTTCCATATCAATTCTCCCAAAGATCCATGCTGCATAAACAAGAATCAACGTTACTTCAGCATCAGAACCTCTTCTCGTTTGTGCGATCAGGATTCCAAATTCAAACAGACGCGGCAGGTCTGTCAAGTTACAGAATTAATGTGAAGACAATCAATCAGAAAGCCTGTGTGGGAGTTTGCTAAAGCAACAGGACCCGTTCGCTAAGATCAAAAGTTTGCAATAACTTGTAATTGTTTTCTAATGTACCCAGAAATATACACTGCTAGATAGCCAGCGAGTTTCTAGAACTTCTCCCTTTTTTGTGAACTTGGCTACAGCGACTCCCACACCAACTTGGTTTGTGTAATAACTTATTTCTAACTTGAAACCATATCGTAGAGGTAGAACACATTTGGAGTACTTAGTGATAGCTAAGACAGGGTGGCAGTGTAGTGTAATGGTTAGGGAACTGGACTTGTAACTCAGAGGTCAGGTTGCTGGTTCAATTCAGAAGCACTGCCGTTGTACCCTTGAGCAAGGTACTTAACCTGAATTGCTTCAGTAAAAAAATATCCAGCTGTATAAATAGATTGTATGTAAAGAGATGTAAACTGTGTAAGTCGCTCTGGATAAGAGCGTCTGCTAAATTCCTAAAATGTAAATGTAATGATAGCTGGCTAGCTACCTACTCTAGGACTTGTCTGTCACGCAAGTCATCTATTAAATAGGTTGTCAACGTGTCTGGCTAGTAACTTCTTAGTACACCGGCCTATGCCATCAAGTCACTGCAACTAGTCCAGAACGCTGCCGCTCGTCTGGTGTTCAATCGACCGAAGTTCACTCGGGTCACCCCTCTACTCTCCTCTCTGCACTGGCTCCCCATCGCAGCACGCATCAGATTCAAATCACTGGTGCTTGCGTTTTAAGTGGCTAGAGGTACTGCTCCCCCATACCTCCAGTCACTCATCACTCCCTACACCCCAGCCAGACCCTCCGATCCACCTTCTCTGGCAAACTGACTGTCCCATCCTCCGGGCAAACGTGGTCTCGTCTCTTCTCTGTCCTGATCCCTCCCTCGCTGGTGGAACAACCTTCCGCAATTGGTCAGGACTGCGGAATCACTTGCAATCTTCCGCAAGAGACTCAAAACCCACCTTTTCAGACTCCACTACCACTGAATTCTGAACACCTAGCCAATTGTCACCACCACTGCCTATTTGTTCAACACTACATACCCCTGCTTACTCCATTTAAAAACAAAAAAAAACAAAAAAAAACGTACTAACCTTTTCCTTCCCAGTGTTACAGGTATGGTACGCAGTTGCCTGCAATGATGTCTATCGCTGTATTACTGCAGTGATCTCTTGCGCTAACTATGATTGTTCCTACCATGTATTTATGCACATCTTGTAAGTCGCTCTGGATAAGAGCGTCTGCTAAATGCCTAAAATGTAATGTAAATGTACACAAAACATAGATAGCTAGCTAGATAGCTAGCTAACTAACTTACTAACGTGACTATTGCTAACTAAAAACGTTTGCAAGAAGCTATTTAATACCATCAGGGTAGTCGCAGCTAGCTTGCCAGATGCTACTAGCCAGACATGTTAGAAAGCTATGTAATATCGGTCAAATTCTTCTCAGTACAAAGAACTACCCACTGATATCAGGACAGACAAATCGCTCTCCATCTTCCACCGCAAGCTGAAAAAGTACTTCTCAAGACTGCACCTTGGACCTTAACTCACCCATCCCTATATAAAAAAACAAACAAACAAAAAAAAACTTGTTGCACTTATTCTTGATAATTTCCTTTAGCACTTGTGTTGTTTATGCTGCTTAACTTGAGGAATGATGTGCTTCAGTGGTTGTATATCTACTCAAGCTGAATGCACTTTCTGTAAGTCGCTTTGGATAAAAGCGTTTGCTAAATTAATGTAATGTAATGTAATGCATACATCAAACGTTCGCTAACATGAGCTAATAAGCTAGCACCACTATTAACTTGTTCTAGCTCCTCGGCTAGGGTACAAGTCCCACAAACTCTGATAGCGAGCTAGCTTTATGCATCGTTAGGTAACTAATCTAGCTAGTTAGCTAGCTAGGTTAGCGCACTACAACAATGTACTGTACTATGCTAGTTTACAAACTTGATAAGTTAGGTCATTAACATTAGCTGCAAGATTGACATACATCTTTTTTTATCTTATCATTGCTAACGTTACTTTGAGCTACTCTTGACTCAAGCCAACAGGCTTTTTGCTATATTTATGTCTGTGTTCTTGATAACAAGGATGTGACTGGAATAAATGTCCATTTCCAACAAAAGGTTTCATAAATATCTCTCTATCAACATATAAAATATCACCATCTACTGTGCAAGTAATGAACGTGTTCATCTCTTCCTGAACCAGCAAATGAGGAACTATATTCCTTGGCGGATTTACACATGCCAAAATATGATCTTTTTTTACATGATAACGGTTAGAATTTTTTATACTTTTGCATTTTAATATTTTTTGTGGCAAGTAGCCGTGGTGTAAGCGGAATAAACCACTCCAAGTCGTGCGTTCTCAGGATATATACACACTTCTGAGAACTCTGCTTAACAGCCTTGTGCCACAGCACCACCCCAGAAGTGTGTATATATCCTGAGAATGCACAGATCATCTTTTTATCGTGTAAAAATGCTGTGCTGCGAGGATGGGTGCCGTCTGATGGCCAATGAGAAACAATGTTGCCTGAACATAGGGTCTGAACACACACTGCACACACTAAACACAGGGTCTGAACACACTGAGCACACACTAAACACAGGGTCTGAGGTGGCCAAGTGTTCAAATAGCTGACTTTTGGTCCCTATGTTTCCCACAGTGCTAAAAATGAAATGGCCCTATGTCCTCCCAGGTGGTCTAGCGGTTACAACGTTTGATGCTGGCCACTGCGACCAGTGTTCGATTCCAGCGGCCATGCCAGTATCGTCTCCGGCCGGGAGTGCCACTAGGGGGTGGCAATTGGCTGTGAGGGGGAAGGGGGGAGGGAAGCCAATATGAGTTTGCTGCATATAGGAGGGGCCCTGGGCACACATACCGCAGTTACAGTCGACGGCTTGGCGAGGGCTGGAGGAGGCGGTACATCGCCTTTGTCACTGCCGGTCTCAGGAGTACGGCAGCGAACTCACAACATGAGGGGGGGATTGACATGAAAAGAGAGGGTGCAATTGGCTACCAAATTGGGAGAAAATTGAAACAAAACAAACAAAATCTTTAAAAAATGGCCCTGAAGCATCAAACACTGCCCAAGAAACCTGTGTTCAGAAACAAGTAACCCACTGAAGATGGAGATTATTTTCCATCATTCACACGGTTGAAAGAAATTGAAAGTGGGATTAATAAACAGCTGGTTAAAATAATTCCTGAATATAATTTCCCGCTCATCTTTGGGGCGGGTTTCGATCGACCCACACCTTGCCTCTGCTGGGACAGACGAGTGGGAGCAGAGGGAGCTGCGCTTGGGCGAACATGCGAGCGTGGCTCACAATAGCGTGGGAAGCAGTGACGCAGGCAGAGAGGAAGGCGAGCAGACAGCGGTATCGATTTCCCCCAGGGCCCTGAAAGGCGAGGCGGTGTCCACCGCACCCGTGCTGTGTTTGGTGATGTGGCGGGACACTGCCATTGGTGGGACAGGCGCGGGACGCTGCCATTGGTGGGACAGGCGCGGGACGCTGCCATTGGTGGGACAGGCGCGGGACGCTGTCATTGGTGGGACAGGTGCGGGACCCTGTCATCACCCTGTCGGGCGCATGTGAAGGGCAGTCGACGCCCGTACCGGTCGATTTTCCACCCACCGCCCTCCATCTGACCTCTCTCCTATTGCGAGGCCTCTGTACTGTTCTCTGAGCCAATCCAGAGCCAGTCTGCCCATCCGTACAATAAATGGATTGTATGTAAAGAAATGTAAACTGTGTAAGTCGCTCTGGATAAGAGTGTCTGCTAAATGGCTAAAATGTAAATGTAATGTAATTAGCAGCTGCCCCGGTCACTCTCTGCCCCCTTGTGTGCGTGTCTGTTCTGCGGACTACATGCCCACTTCTTAGTCTGTATGTTATAAGGGGGGGGTGAATAACTGAAACTATTGAAGTCTATTCTTTCACCACCATATCCCTCTGAATGAATGAATGAATAAATAAATAAATGGATCGTCTCGTAAATTGGGAGACGGGTAACGCGATCCCCAGGTCATAAAAGCACTTGGCCCCACCCCCAGGTCCCCTCTCCACTTCCCTGACGTGGAATATGACAAACAGGAAGCTGGGTACTGCCGCTGCGGACGATCGTGGTGCTACGCTGAGCGCACTGGGCTGGGCTGGGCTGGGGGAGGCAGGGCTGGGCAGGCCTGGCGCTGGGCAGAGCTGAGTTTCGGCCTCGGTTGAGTGGCTTGGCATCGCTCTGCACTCGGTTTAATAAAGCAGAGAGGCCGTTTGGCGAGACGGAGAGCAGCGCTCGCACAGGACGCTACTGGCGGGAGGGGAGGGGAGAGGAACACGCCAAATCGAAATCACAAAATAGAAGAAAACAGTGAGGGGGCCGGGGTGGGGGTGGCCCGGCTGGGGCACGACGAAGCCAGAAAGCGGCTTTGTGTAATGAACTTATGTTTGATTAAAGACTAAAGATTGACGAGTTTGGAGAGCGTTGTTAATAAACAAGCTCTGCTTTTGTATTCAATTAAAACTTAATTGGAGATCAGGGTCTGTGGCAATAATTGTTTCACACACATGG
The DNA here is from genome assembly GCA_029706075.1 of Aldrovandia affinis. Classification (NCBI taxonomy): domain Eukaryota; kingdom Metazoa; phylum Chordata; class Actinopteri; order Notacanthiformes; family Halosauridae; genus Aldrovandia; species Aldrovandia affinis. Next base: position 6,429,492 of record JAINUG010000023.1, read on the forward strand.
AGGCGGGGCTTTCTCCTGCAGATGATGGATCGGCTGCGATGGAGGCCGGGCACTCGAAGAGCAGGGGGTTAACGCACGTTAGAGAAGCTCAGAGCGCAGGGGGTTAACGCACGTTAGCTCAGCGCGCAGGGGGTTAACGCACGTTAGAGCAGCTCAGAGTGCAGGGGGTTAACGCACGTTAGCTCAGCTCAGAGCGCAGGGGTTAAACGCTCAGACATTAGCGCAGCTCAGAGCGCAGGGGTTAACGTTAGCTCAGACGTTAGCTCAGAGTGCAGCTCAGAGTGGGTTAGCTAACGCACGTTAGAGCAGCTCAGAGTGCAGGGGGTTAACGACGTTAGCTCAGCTCAGAGTGCAGGGGTTAACGCTCAGACAGGGGGTTAGCTGAGCTCAGAGCGCAGGGGGTTAACGCACGTTAGCTCAGAGCGCAGGGGGTTAACGCACGTTAGCTCAGAGTGCAGGGGGTTAACGCACATTAGCTGAGCTCAGAGCGCAGGGGGTTAACGCACGTTAGCTCAGAGTGCAGGGGGTTAACGCACGTTAGCGTTAGCTCAGAGCGCAGGGGGTTAACGCACGTTAGCTCAGAGTGCAGGGGGTTAACGCACGTTAGCTCAGAGTGCAGGGGGTTAACGTTAGCAGTGCAGGGGTTACGCACGTTAGCTCAGAGTGCAGGGGGGGCTCAGAGCGCAGGGGTTAACGTTAGCTCAGAGCGCAGGGGTTAAGCGCAGCTCAGAGTGCAGGGGGGGTTCAGAGTGCAGGGGTTAACGCACGTTAGCTCAGAGTGCAGGGGTTCACGAGCTCAGAGTGCAGGGGGGGGGTTAGCAGGGGTTCAGAGCTCAGAGCGCAGGGGGTTAACGCACGTTAGCTCAGAGTGCAGGGGTTAAACGTTACGCAGGGGTTAGCTCAGAGCGCAGGGGGTTAACGCACGTTAGCTCAGAGTGCAGGGGGTTAACGCACGTTAGCGCAGCTCAGAGTGCAGGGGGTTAACGCACGTTAGCTCAGAGTGCAGGGGGTTAACGCACGTTAGCTCAGAGCGCAGGGGGTTAACGCACGTTAGCTCAGAGTGCAGGGGGTTAACGCACGTTAAAGCAGCTCAGAGTGCAGGGGGTTAACGCACGTTAGAGCAGCAGGCTGAGATGCCAAAGCGCTGCACCAGCACTGCTCCAGACTGATGCAGGCGAAAAGGTTTTTACTGTAAGTGCTTGCGATCACGCTTCCGTCGGCCCTAAGTCAGTGGCGGAGGAATGAAATCTTGAAATCCAGAAGCTGACACGTTTGTGAAGAATGCCCTTGCCTGGGGGGGGACGGACGACACACCCAGGAGCGGCAGGACAGGCGTGGCGAGGACTTTTAAAAACACAGCGACAAAAACAGTTTTAATCTTTTTTCCCCCCATTCTTTCACCTTGCTCTGCAGTGCTCCCATTACTTTGGCTGTTATTCAAACCCCACCTCCTCCCAATCTCCTATCCCCTCCCACATCCCAAACGCCATTCTCCATTTACCCCCTGAACCCCCCCAACCCCCCCGAGGACAGGAGTGGGAGCACAGGGCAGGAGCTGACCCGTTGTGGCCGATGGCTGAACCTGAGAAGGCCAACGCGGGGCTCCAGTCTGGGAAGACATAAAGACTAACTAATCACTGATGTAATCATAGCCTGGTGGGAAGGCCAGCTCAAGAATTAAAACTTCAAGGAAAACGATCCGTCCGACATTCTGGGGCGAGGAGCGTCCCTAAGTGTCCGTTTCTGTGAGGAACACCGCGCTGTATGTGAATCTGCACGTGCCATTTACCCATCAGACGGTGGCACACAACATCTACTTCAGTTACCCGTCCCGGTCTCACACAAATCGCCGAGCTCATGCATGAGTAATTATTTGGCTCGGCAACAGTTTTCCAATTAGATTGACATTTAAGGCTTCGAGGCTGGCTGACCTTAAATCAGGGAATGGAAAAATGTTCCTGCAATACACGCAAGTTTTCTGGAGGTTTTTTTGTTTTTTTGCACAGTCATGCTCGCCTGACTCAACGCCCCCCACCCGCCCCTCCCCCCTTACTGTTTGGTTTGAGCCCCCCCACCAGTTAACCATTTGCTGCACAGCACAATATTGCTACAGGATATCTTAAAGATTTTGTTTCTGTTTTTCCCTATTTTCTTAGCCAATTATACCCTCTTTTCATGTCAATCCCCCCCTTCGAATTGTTAGCCATCGACTGTAACTCCGGTATGCACACAGAGCCACGCTTATACACAGCGAACTCATATCGGCTTCCCTCCCCCCTCCCTGGGGCGGACAGCCGGCAATTACTGCCCCCTAGTGGTACTCCCGGCCAGAGCCGAGCTAGCGCGACCTGGTGGAATCTAACCCCGGTCGCAGTGGGGAGCATACATCCGAATCGGACGTTCTTACCGCTACGCCACCCGGGAAGCGCTTCCTGCAGGATATCTGACCAGCTGATGGGGACACTGATTTCAGCACAAGGAGGAAGGTAACCGACCAACACTAGTGAGATGTAAATAGACGGACGCAGGTGCAATGTGGTAAAATGGCAGACACAAAGAAGGTGGTGTGTGGAGTCAGGTGGAGGCACAATGCTGGTTATTACATTACATTACATTACAGGCATTTAGCAGATGCTCCTATCCAGAGTGACTTACAGTTTACATTTCTTTACATACAATCCATTTATACAGCTGGATATTTTACAAGGTTAAGTATCTTGCTCAAGGGTACAATGGCAGTGTCCCACCTGGGGATTGAACCTGCAACCTTAATGTTACAAACCCAGTTCCTTAACCATTGTACCACACTGCCGCCTTGACTATTGACTGAGCAATGTGGAGCGTTAGGTTTTATAGCTAAAATGGGTTGCTGGGCAGCGTGGGAAAAATGTTGTAAGCAAAGCAAACCTAATTAACCTCAAGGTTAAAATCTCAAGATTTGACAACAAAAAAAGATAGATACCAACTTTACATAAAATATCGTAAAATATGTAAAAAAATACGTAACGTAAAATATCGTTGCTGCCCAATGGCCATGCTGCTGAACACGAGAGACACAGCCAGTCCAACAGAAACCAAAGAAGGTCCCCACCCCCCCACTGATGAGGGAACCAGCATTGCAGTCGCTGCATTACGCCACGCGGCATACCTCAGGTACCACAACGGAAACTATTCACAACTAACTTTGAAGGTGACTTCAAAACAATGACATTTTTATAATGTATATGTATTCCAGGGATTTAGTTTTTGGTCATTTTCATTCATCTTACATTATTTTTGAAATTAGGCTACATCTCATTTTATATCTACAGTGTAGTGAATAACAACTTTTTGCAAAATGTATGAGTGATGAGTGAAGTGATGAGGAGGCTTGTTAATCGTGTATGTTGCGTACAGCTACCCTGTTCAGTTAACCGGTCAGTCCGTAACTCTGAACTCTGTGACGCGCTGCAGCTGCTGGCCTGCTTTTGAGTGGGGCGCTGTCCGTGGTCCTGAAACCCTCCTGCTTTACAGAGGACAGACAGCAGTGGCAGTGGCCTCTTCTCTGTGCCCACGCCTCCCTATCCAGCACCACGGATGGCCACGGGCTGGCACAAAGGCCACGGTATGGGACTGACACGAGTGAGACTGTAACAGGCTGCTGATGCTGAGCACTGGTTATGACAGCGCCCCGGGCCGGGGTCCACATGTGTTCACAGCGATGTGGGTGGCTGGCCTCCTTATGGAAAAAGTCCTCCTTACTGCCTAAAGCACAAACAGCAAGCCAGGGAAACAAACTCGACACAAACGACTGCATGCAGTCGCACTGTGGCCAAACCCTGGGTCCTGGAGAGCCAGCAGGGGTGCAATGTTTTTTTCTGTGTTTCTCAGCACTTTCAAAACCACAATTGATCCATTAAAGTGGCTGATTATGTAAGATAACTCAACTCCCCTGGTTTCTTGCGTCTGAATTATTATCTCTTTTTAAAAATTTGTTTCCCGTTTTTCTCCCAATTTAGTGGCCAATTGCATCTACTTATTTAGATTTACCCTCCCCACACGAGTCTGCCGCTCGTCTCTACGAGGCAAGCTGATTCTCTGAAGACAGTGAACCCCGCTTCCTTTGAGACGGAATTCACCCACCCACATTCTGGAGACTCCCTTACGTGCTTCACGGCGGACTCAAGTCGGTCACCCTCCCCCTCCCCCCCTCCCGTTGGGGCGGACAGCCAAATGCCGCCCCGATCGGGGCCCCAACCAGGACCGGTCTGGTAGACAGGTTCTGGACCGCATCCCTGACAGGCAGCGCACACCGTATCGGACCACCGTTACACTATCCACCGCGCCCCTAGTTGCTGATTTTAAGGTGTAAAAACAGAAACCGGTGAGATCGTGCTGCCCTCCGGCACGCGTGGTTGTCTATCCCTGTTCTAAAGGACTATTCGCTTAAAGGATGTTGGAGAGTGATAAAGCAGCCATTCTCAGCCCTGTGGTCCACAATCATATCTCAGCTGTGCCAGCTCCGACAGCGACTGCAGCCCCACAGGGCACAACATAATTGCCCACAGTGTTGCCCAGGGATGGCGCTAATATACATAGATATATATATTTAACAATGTCTATAACACTTTCCCAATCCTAGTTCAGTTCCAGCTCAAGTAATTAGGCTTCGCTGAGCTTTTAAACTGAATACTGATCTGGGTCCACCATCGTCACTTCACCATGTTCTTTAAGTACGGTTTCAAATTAATGTAGGGTTGCAAAGTGTGTTTGTACTACATGTATATGTAAAGGTATATATGCTAAAATATATATATATACATAAAGGTGGTTCCAAACACATTATTTGCATCTCTTAGTCAAATCTTCAGTCACACTGTACATGTTGTTATTTGCAAGGCAATTCAGATTTATCAGTTATTAAATTCATTATTTTTTATTGGGCCTGGAAAGAATATTCTACTAATTAAGCACAAATAATTACGCCTGCTCTCATCATTCATTTATTAGGTATCTAACCCGTTTATTCCTGGTCAGGGTCGCAGGGGGGCTGGAGCCTATCCCAGCATGCATTGGGCGAGAGGCAGGAATACACCCTGGACAGGTCGCCAATCCATCGCAGGGCACTTACACCATTCACTCACACACTCATACCTACAGGCAATTTAGACTCTCCAATTAGCCTAACGTGCATGTCTTTGGACTGTGGGAGGAAACCGGAGTACCTGGAGGAAACCCACGCGGACACGGGGAGAACATGCAAACTTCACACAGAAAGGCCCTGGCCGGGATTCGAACCCGGGACTTTCTTGCTGTGCGGCGACAGTGCTATCCACTGCACAACCCTATGCCTGCTCTATATTTGTTTAAACTTTTTTGAAGGGAATATACTTTGATCTTTTTCTTAACAAAGACACATGCGAAGCAACACATTACACAACTCAAATGTTAGCCACTATGAGAAAACTCAGAGTGGGTAGCTGTCATAAAATGTCCAATCCAAATCACTATTAATTTACAAGCTCAGTAAAAACCCAAGAAATTTGGCTCACACGGAACTAAAACCAGCACTTATGAGGCTCCCCTGGTGCAGGATTTCAGAAACATTTTGCAGCATAATGAATCACAGCGTCGATCCGTACACGTTCAAAATAAATGAATTGCTATATTTCTTCTCCAGCTGTCTCGGAACACAAATTTGCAGCCTCAGATATTTACTTCCCTCTGGGTTCTTAATTAGAAAGAAAAAAAATCTGCATTTCCTTATTTATCTTGTCACGTGACTCACTGGATATTTTTGCACATGAGCTGCTGCCCAGATGACAAACACAAAGAGACAGCTCTGCTTCATTGGTAGAGAGGGAGAATCTCATCACGCATTGATGTGAATTCATTAATGGCTAAAGAAAATGAGGCAAAAAACATGAATGTTAATATAATATATGCCATTTAGCAGACGCTTTTATCCAAAGCGACTTACAGTAGTGAATGTATACATTTATCAGTATATGTGGTCCCAGTGGGAATTGAACCCACAACCTAAGCGTTGCCAATGCCATGCTCTACCAACTGAGCCACACAGAAACAACAGCACTGCTGTAATGACAGTGACCCAATGTGACAAGTTCACAGTTAGAAGAGAGAGGGGGGTAACCTGCAATATTTCCTCCATGTAAATAAACTGTGCCTCAAAGCACTGATCCCAAATCATCATCCAAAAATATCAGGAGACACGAGCAGGTAAGGGCAAACCTGAATCAGCTGTTAGGGACTAACCAGCCAGTACATGAAAGGGAGGGACATCGATTACATGATGTCACTTCTCTTCCACATGATAGTGATCCTCTCCAATCGGGCAGGCTAATCTGCCTGTGTGGTGTGTGTGTGTGTGTGTGTGTGTGTGCGTGTGGTCTGTATGGTGTGTGTGCTTGTGTGTATGGCGTGTGTGAGTGTGTGTGTGTGGTGTGTGTGGGGGGTGTATGGTGTGTGTATGGGGTATGTGCATGTATGTGTGGGGTGTGTGAGCGTGTGTGTGTGGGGTGGGTGAGTGTGTGTGTGTGTGCGTGTGTGGGGGGGTGTATGGTGTGTGTATGGGGTGTGTGAGAGTGTGTGTGTGGGTGTGTGTGTGGGTGTGTGTATGGGGTGTGTGCATGGGGTGTGGGGTGTGTGTGTGTGTGTGTGTGTGTGTGTGTGTGTGGTGTGTGTATGGGGTGTGTGAGAGTGTGTATGTGGGTGTGTGTGGGGGTGTGTATGGTGTGTGTATGGGGTGTGTGAGTGTATGTGTGGGTGTGTGTGTGTGTGTGTGTGTGTATGGTGTGTGTTTGTTAAGGACTCTGAGGACATGGACTCCCCCACCCCAGAATGCCCTGAGCACTGCGCACAACAGAACAGTCTCTAGGAGCTGCTGGCTGTCACTCAACTCACCCTCTAAAGGGCAACAGCCAATCAGCCTGCGGTGGAGGAGTGGTCTGTGAGGTGGAGCCCGCGGGGATCTTCTCATATTAAACGGTACCTTTTCTTTGGAAGCTGGGAATATAGCTATAAATATAAATACCTACCAAAAAATCTGCTTATATCTAATGTTACTATTACTACTACCATTAATAAATAATAAATACGAGTGATTTTTATATCAGTGATTTTTAAAGAAATGTGAAAATAATAAAATAAAATGAACTAATATAGCACCACCAAGTGTCTGATCAGCATTACATTTAAACAAGAACAATAAACAAATATTATATTGCAGTGATATTGGGGGGTTCTTATATAAAGCAATCGGTGCAAGTAAGTAAGCTAATATAATAGTTTTAAAAAATACAAAATTAAAATTAAAAAAGCTGTTTTTTAAGTGAAAACAAAACTCTGACACCGGAAGAACATTTATTTAGGCTGTCAATCCCACAATGAATTTTAATGGAATCCCTGCCATAAACCCACAGAAACCACCTCTTTATGAGGAACGGCAGTTTGTCAGTTGTCAGCTTCCCGCTACGCCTGCAATAACTGGATGGTCTGGTTCAAACTGGTCCTGGTCATTAAACGCCCTGCAGTGTGGAGGGGCATTAGAGTGCTCCTCCCAAACAGAGATCCTCTTTAAGCAGCAATCCCCACTGACGCTTAAAGGCATCAATTCTCATTTTAACCCCCGCGTGAACATCTCAGAGGCTGCAGCACAGCACACCAGATATGCGTGTCAGATGTGATAACAAACACCGCAACACTTGAGAATATGCTGCAGCCATTAATGCACAATTCTTAAAACTGAGGCCAAGGTTGCCAGGCTGAGAAATTCCACATAAGGTTGCAATTAGAACTATATCATAAAATACTGTTTTGGGAAGTTTTGGGAGAGAATATCTTTTTATTTATTTTTATTTAGATTTTGTTTCTGATTTTCTCCCATTTTCTCCCAATTTAGTAGCCAATTAGACCCGCTATTTTTATGTCAATCCCCCCCTAGTAATGTGAGTTCGCTGCTGTAGTCCTGCAACCGGTAGTGACGAAGGCAAAGCATCGTCTCCTCTGAGACGGCACTCACCAGGCCGTCGACCGTAACCCGGTACTACAGGGCCACTCTTATGCGGAGCGAACGTCATGTCGGCTTCCCTCCCCCCTCCCTGGGGCGGACAATCGCCCTGGTGGACCTGGTGGCGCTCCCGGCCAGAGCCGACTCTCAGTGGCCGACAACCCCGGTCTCCGTGGCCAGTGTCGAAAATATTTTAATCTTAAAATCGAGCTACTCACAGATGTTAGACTTGACCTCTGTAATGCTGTCATACATCGTACACATTCGACATTTCAAAGAGTTATTGGTTAAATTTGAGCCTGTGTATTCCAAACTGTGGTGTGGGGTCCTCAACAAACTGGGGAAAAAAATATTTAGTTTATATTTCTATATTTCATTAAGTACATTTTTTTTCTTGTTTCTACTTTATCTTTCTGTTTTTCTCTCCATTTTTAGTATCCAATTATACCCTCATTTTTCATGTCAATTATCCCACTCCCTCATATATCTTACGAGTTTTCTGCCGTAGTCCTGATACCGGCAGTGACATGTGGCTGGGCCCTGCCTCCTCCGAGCCGGAAACCGCAAAGCCATCACTGTAACTCCAGTACACAAAGAGCCACTCCAAAATGCAGCAAGCTCATATCGGCTTCCCTTCCTCTTCCCTGGGGCGGACAGACAATTGTCACCCCCTAGTGGCACTCCCGGCCAGAGCAGACTCTGGCGCGGCCAGTGGAATCGAACCTGATCGCAGTGGCCAGTGTAGAACTTTGTAACCACTACACCATCCGAGAGGGCCCATTATGTACATATTTTACACAAATATAAACCTATTGCCTTTCCCCCACACTATTGCCTTTTTGCACTAGACCACTTTATAGCAATTCCAAATAAATGCATACTTTTCCTAGTTTTTCAGAGGTGGCACTGTCTCTAAAGGAAAACAGTGTGTGAGAATATGAATCATTCTATGTAGGTGAGGGGTCCTGAGCTACAGGGTGGGGGGGGGCAGTTTAGGGGCCTTGAGATAATAAGAGAAAGCCTGACTCAAGCCGCATTCATGTACACATTAATAAAAAACGTTTATGAATGTGTTAATATAATGTATGGGGGAGACTCCCAAATGGACCTTGTTTGTGTGTGCATGTGCATCTGTCTGTCTGTGTGTGTGTGTCCATATCCTCTATCCTTGATGTGTGTGTGTGTGTGTGTGTGTGTGTGTGTGTGTGTGTGTGTGTGTGTGTGTGTGCATGTGAGCCTCCATATCCTCCTCTATCCCTGGTGTGTGTGTGTGTGTGTGTGTGTGTGTGTGTGTGTGCCTGCCCGCCTGTCTGTCTGTGTGCGTGTGACAGGCAGAGATCCTGGAGGCCATGCGCGTGACAGACACACAGAAGAAGGGCTACATTCTGGCCTCAGAGCTCCGGGCCAAACTCACAGGCCTTGGCGAGAAGCTCACAGAGAGATGGTCACTTTTCACTCGCCTGACTCAATCACACCCACGTGCTTTCTTATCTGTGTAGCCACCCAGCGAACGGGCTGAGTCCACCTCCTATTCCAGCATCTGGCCTTACGCGAGGGAGCAATCCCTGCTCTCGTGACCTGCACGCGCCTACCCCCATCTCTCCAATGAGACGTGGGCACGTGACATCAGCAAAACACAGAGCATGGATCTGGACCCTCTTCACATGGTTTCACCCCTGCTGACTATCTAACTCAGGAGGGGCAAAGTCTTTCAGCCCTGAGTCCCCTTGGACTGACCATGACATGGTCTGTTTTGGACACACCCTGTGCCGGCCAGAAGAGGATGGGTTCCCCCCCTTTTAGTCTGGTTCCTCCCAAGGTTTCTCCCTATCAAGGGAGTTTTTCCTTGCTACTGTTGGCTTTAGGCTTGCTTTTGGGGGGGTCTAGGCCTGGGTTCCCCCTCTGTTAAGCGTTTTGTGACAATTCAATTGTGAAAAGCGCTATACAAATACATTTGATTTGATTTGATTTGATAACAGATTCCCTGGTGCGATCTCAGAGTTTCAGGGCTAGGAGGGAACAGCAGACCTGCGCTCCGCATGTTGAAATACAGAGGAGAAGGAGTCGGTTGAAGCGTACCTCTCCCGTGGGGTAGTGACAGTAGCACTGGTCCTGGTCTCTCAGAGTGACCTGATCTGGGAACCTGTCCTTCACCCCGTCGTAGGTCATCTCCTCTCACGCCCTGCAACCAGGGAGACGTCGCTCTATCAGAGGGGCTGCGCCATGAAGACATAACAAACACGGACCCCTCAGTGTTCTGTGGCCCAAGAATAACTGAGCTGTTTTATTTTGTTTTGGGAGGAGAAACAGCCCCCATTTTCATTCTGGGAAGTAAGAAAATGAAATGAGAAAAATGCCAGACAGGGTGAATAACAAATTACATCCACATATAAACAAACACACACACACACACACACACACACACACAGACACGTGAAGATGAAAACACCCATGTGACACACACACACCCACACACAGACACGCACACACACAGACACGCACACACAGACATGCACACACACACCCCCACACACAGACACGCACACACACACACACACACACGCACACACCCACACACAGACACAGACACACACACACAGACAAACACAAACACACACGCACACATGCACACACACACACACACACACACACACACACACACACAGACACACACACACACACACACACACACACACACACACACACACACACACACACACACACACACACACCCACACACACAAAACAAACTCTTGTGCTGAACATGCAGCTGCATTAAATGCCACTTATCAGACAGGCACACACGTATATATATATATACAGCTGGCTTGACATTATGGAAATGTGTCCCTTTTTTGCTGAGATGCATTAGAGCTGCCCGAGCCCCATCCACGGGGGCTTTAATCACAGTTCCACGTCGCTGCGCGGTTCAGCTCTGGGCGGTTCAGCTCTGCGCGCTTTAGCGCTGGGCTTGGTGAATAAGCCGCGTGCTTTAGCACACCTTTGACCAGGACAGCGCTGCTGAGTCACGCACTTTTCAACGGCCTTCAGAGAAAAGCAGCTCACGGTCCATCCTGGCAATCACACGGGCCTCTCCACTTCCACGCAGGATCAAACTCGCTCTCGGCCGACGCTCGGTGTGTAAATCAGGGCCCTGCCTAGCCTGAGAGAGGGCCCTTCTGGAACATCAAGTCATCGGCGGCTACCGCCGCGATGAGTCACGGCACTTTAAAAATGGCTGAATTAATGATCCCACAGAACACATTATCTACCTCACGGTGAGCCTCTGCACGTTTGGTAAAAGCACAAAAAAAAGACACTAGGTTTATGACTATGTATTTCATGTACTTCTTCTGATGAGTTCATTATAACGGTGACGACTCAAAAGACAGCAACAGTTCCGATGGCACATTTGAAGCACTAGTCATTACACAAATGCATGCCACTGTCCTGTCAAGACCTCCTGTATTTCGGAAGCTTTTGATACTGACAAATACTGAAACTTTTATAGGGGTGATTTCTTTCACTAAGCTATTGTTCTAACATGTATAAAATATAGCTGTGTTTTCATGTACGCAACAATTTAAAATTCATTTTTAAATGAATGTAACCCATTCACTTTGAACTGAAAGTGTCAGGCATATTGCTACCAACAAGCCAAATTGGAGTCAGGGTTAAATATGAACTGTAGTAATTCCCCCATGTGGTTCTTGCTAGAGCAACAAATCTATAGACATTGTAAATGCAAGTATATTCAGCCATGTTTGATGCGGCGGTCCTGGTTGAGGAGCCATTCTCAAATGACACACAGTGCCAGGAAGCGCTGCAAGAAATAAAACAGGCTGTTCAAAGTGAGAAGGGTGACTAAACCCATTCGCAAGTGTAACAACAAGTCCCCTAGCACAGCTTAATTTTAGCCGTTAGAAAAACAAAACAACTTTAGCCATCGGAACCAGACGGATCTCAGGTGTTTACGAAGCTCAAGTGGACTTCCGCTGAACCCCCCCCCCCAGCCCTCTCTGTGGAGAAAGCGAAAGCGCGATAAGATTAACGATGCATTCCTGGACGGCCGGGAGGTCGATGCCAGCTCACGGCTGTTACCCGAGAGGGCGGTGGGATGACTGGGCCGTGTTGGCGCGGTCCACTGTCAGTGCCTCGTTGCAGAAGACGGGAAGCTCTCCGAAGCCATCGAAAAAAACTGTAAAACAAATACGAGGGTCGCAAGGGCATAAATACTTACACGTGTTCCCGGTCGCAAGAAAAACCTCGCGTCTCAGAGCACATGCAGCTGACTCTACGTGGACGTTGGGCAGACGGGGGTCCAGTGTTTACTACAGGTGCTGGAGTCACGCGATATCGCCACCGCGCTTGGGTCTGAACGCGCACATGGAAAACCGTCCCCCCCAAAATAGCCCAGGCCCACTGGCTAGCGTTGCCTTTGGCATTCCACGGTGATCCTTCCTAGAAAACGCCCAGGGTTCCCACTCCAAATCAAATTTCCATTTTCCATGACATTTCAATGACACATTTAATGTTTTCAATGACACTTTTTTGGGGGCGACTGACGCAAAAAGTGGACTTTACTTTCATAATGAACTTGCATGTTAACAATATTTGCACTGTTCTGTTGCCAGTGCAGATACATCTCTGTGTGTGTGTGTGTGTGTGTGTGTGAGAACAGCCGTGGCAGGTGGCAACAACAGTGGCAGGGACACAATGCATCTGATACTGTTTTAGCAACAAAGCAACAATGCTTTTGCTATGCCCCTGACAAATAACACAAATAAATACATCCAATGGCTTTGCTCTCGCTACTGCTAGCCATAACATGAGGTATGGTGCAGTGCAGTGTTCCAGCTGGGACAAAGGTGAGCACAGGTGAGTCGCTCTCAGTATTTACAACACGCACGTGTGACAAAGAGTTCAACATGCCATAGACTGTCTCACACTGAGGCTCAAACTCTAACGGTCCAAAAGAAAGCTACACGGGATACAGCTGCCAGGGAGATACCTTTCAAACACCTGTAACGGTAAGACTACGCCCTGTTCACACTGCACTCAAACGGCACAAAATACATGGCACGGGTCGCTGTTGTGATTGCTCTGCACCTCAGACACCTGGTGGAGAGGGCGGGTGAAAATCTAATAACGGGATTTTATTGGCTGTGTCCCCACCTCCCATCAATCAAAATCTCCCCGTCCTGTCCGATGGCTTCAGTCATCTGTCCATGTGGACGATGTGTGCAAGCTGGCCAAAGGACATGGATTCTCTGACTGGACCTTCACTTTCAAACCTCACTTTCGCCCCCACAACTCTTGCTGAGCAGGACTTTCACATGAATATATCTATATAAATGTTAAATGTTTAAATATGCATTAAAGCCCTGTATCTATGATAAATGTTTAAATATACATTAAAGCCTGTATCTATGATAAATGATTTCCCAGGCACTCGTCCAGATTAACCACACGCAGCCATCACAGGTGCAATGCCGATTCCATTAGCATGACAGTCATGTACATCAATGCCCCTCACTGGCAAAAACTCAAAAATTGCAATATTGTAAAAGGGACAATGGGACTCCAGGCTTCAGTGCACAGAGTGTATACAGTACAGGACAGCTCTGCACCATTCCGCTGCTGCTGCTGCTGCTGCTGCTGCGCTACCGGGCTGGAACACTAGGTGGCGACGGCAGGCTGGATCTGATCGGGATCTGAGGTGACTGCAGCAGAAACGTGGCATCAGGAAAGACACCTCTGCAGTCCTGTGTGTGCTGCTGCGGGACCCTCAAGGTGAGTCGATGCGCCTTTACATCTCGTTTACGCTGCTACCTGAGCGCACCGTCTCGTTTCTTTTGAGCGGTGAACGTTCGGGGCGATACTGTATCTGACAGTGTGCCACCTTACAGCTGAACACAAGAGCCATGTGGGCAGGACAGTGTGCATGGACCCGGCATGGACTCTGACTGCACTTTCAGTACAGACCGTTTACATTGAAAAGCATGCCCACGCAAAGCATGAAACGCATGTGTACTTGTCATGTCCTGCCCCTATTGGGAGAAAAATATTTGACATGTTGTTGAAAGTGATCAGAAGGGCTGCTAAAGGCTATGCGAAGCACACCATCCCAGATTATTCCACCATCCTGCGCAGCGTCTCTATATTTCTTTTGCCGGAATCTGCATTTTTCTTTCGCTTGCAAGTTCAACACTGCCACCTAGTGGACTCTCTGTGACAATGTAAAACGGGGTGCCCGTTCAGATTGCCTGCATGCCTTGGGCATGATTATATAACCGTGATGTCCATCCTGTTTATGGGGGGGGCGGGGGGCTTTAACCCGGCGTTCGGCAGTAGCTGACCCATTCATTCTCTCCGGGTTTTTAATCCAGTGTATTAAGGTGAAAACCACTGCGCGACCGCAAAGTAAACAAATTACACAGCATCTGTTAGAATGTGCTTAGCACTCACCATGGTAACTTACAACCAATCAGGTGGAGAGGAAAACCGATGTTCCTTCAGCATAGACGTACAGTATGCACACAGTGGGGGGGGGGCAGTGTTAAAAAGGTCTGGCTCTGGGTCTTGTTTACGCTCGGCTGAATCGACAGTGGGGGTTGCAACGAATGTGGCTTAGGATACGATCGGGCGTTCAAAATTGGGAGAAAGGGGGGGGAGGGCTGGCTTAATTCATTCATTCATTCATTCATTCATTATCTAACCCGCTTATTCCTGGTCAGGGTCGCGGGGGACTGGAGCCTATCCCAGCATGCAATGGGGCGAGAGGCAGGAATACACCCTGGACACATCGACAATCCATCACAGGGCAATCAGCATGCGCAGGGGTCAAGTTGTTCAGAAACACATCATCAATATTTAAGCACTGTCAATAACATTTCTTAGCCAATGTGTTGCAGGTGTGTGTGTGGCACCAAATACATCAGTCAAATGCATAGGAAATCTGATAAGGTGCCGTTATTTGTCTTTATAATTCCTGTTCTGTAGATCCTGCTGCCAGTGTAGGTGCTCCTCCGTGCGCGATCGTTCTGACAGTGTAATGACTGGTGAGGGGTGACAGGGCCCATGTAGTCACAACAAGTTTGCCAGGAAATGGGGACGAGAATACAACAGCTTCCTGAGAGGGTGACAGAGTGCAGCGGTCATCCACTGAGTCACCCAGAAAAGCAGAAACGCCATTCGATCCGCACAGAAAGCGGACTGGAAGAGTGGGTCTGTAGCCAGAGCCAGTGCACAGATGGGGAAGAAGCCTCAATTTGCTGAGGACTTGAGTTGGGGGAAAGACCAAAGCAAGCTTCTTTTTTTTTTTGGGGGATTAAAAGCTCTCATTTTAAGATTTACAAAACGAAGATTTACCTTTGAATTGTGGCTACAGATTTACCTACAGGGTCCTAGTTTAACTATGTGGTTGCTCCTAGCACCCAGGAATTGTACTTCCCACTAGGGTGGCTTTCAGCTAAACTGTTCTTGACTACGGTTAACACTTTGTTGTACATCGCTCTGGATAAGAGCGCCTGCCAAATGCCTGTAATGTAATGTAATGTAATGTAATGAAGGATTCCGAGACTCACATTTTTTTGTAAATTATGCAGACAGCAGCTTGTATAGAGACTTTTTCTGAGGGCGTTTTTGCCACACAAAAAAAGGTCTCGACACACCAACCCCACTGCCCCCTGCCCCCAGACTGGCAGTTCCCTGGAAACAATGAACACGCTTTACTGTAACACTGCACCCCAGAGCAGACAGGACCGGCGCATCCTTCCCCGAATCCACTGTGAGTCAGGAGAGCAGATTAAACCCGTCTGAGAGGCGGTGAATCAGCCTTCTCTTCGCTCTAATAAGGTTCAAGTTGGGACTTCGCCCATTCTCGCCGGCAAACGACAGATGTAATGGACGACAGCGTGGTAAGAATGCACTTGTTCTAAGTCTTTCCCGAATACAGCTTGAGAACAGACCTGTAGAACTTTAAAAACAGAAGCTCTGGGCTGCTGGCTGGCTGGCTGGCCCTACTGTAGTGTACAGTCTGGCTTCAGATATGGACTGTGCCCCGGGGCCGAATAGGGCCCAGCAGCGCCACAAGGCAGTGCATAATTGGCCGTAGTGTGGCCTAGGGAGGGACGAAATTCAGTTGGTGGGACCGCCCCCTCTGGTCAATTGTGCGCCCACACAAGCTCCTGTCGTCAGGTCAATCTGCGCTGACCTTCAAATACAAGTGCCTCCTTTTCCGGGGGCTCCAATTCATGTGCGAAGCAAGAGGCATTTTGTGTCCTCCTACCATACAAACTGTATTCCACTCGAGGTCTGCTTTCTCTACATACTACTATGTGTACAAGTCTGGAAAAAGCAGAACAATATGGCAGGCTTTTGCTGGCGGTCACTCATTTTGCCTTCAAGGGATATAATATTGTAATATTGACAGTAACTCAAACCGTTTCCTTATAGCTCTTACAATTGTAAACGTAGTTATCCAGAGATGCTGAATTGCAAGGTTTTGGATAAATAACTACTAATTGCTGACAAGGTAAATCACAAGGTGGCCTAAGGCCGTTTAAATGGACGTGGCCTCTCGATCATCACACTCCTTTAGAGAATCATGGTTGATCCAAGGCAGGCGTGTGAATGAAACACACTGGGTTTGGGGTGAATGCCAACGCTGCCATCCTGAAGACATGTTGCTGTTAATCTCGTCCCAAGGGAAAGAGCCCAGCACAGCCGACTGCACCTCCCTCCTGGTCCTGTTTTCATGACACCTCTCAAACGTCTCCCAGCTTCACTGTGAGTACTCCCTCATCCCGTCTCTCTCTCCTCTCTCTCTCTCTCTCTCTCTCTAAATACTCCCTCATCCCCTCTCTCTCTCTCTCTCTCTCTCTCTAAATACTCCCTCATCCCCTCCTCTCTCTCTCTCTCACTAAATACTCCCTCATCCCCTCTCTCTCTCTCTCTCTCTCTCTCTCTCTCTCACTAAATACTCCCTCATCCCCTCCCTCTCTCTCTCTCTCTCACTGAATACTCCCTCATCCCCCTCTCTCTCTCTCTCTCTCACTAAATACTCCCTCATCCCCTCCTCTCTCTCTCTCACTAAATACTCCCTCATCCCCCCCTCTCTCTCTCTCTCTCTCTCTCACTAAATACTCCCTCATCCCCTCCTCTCTCTCTCTCTCTCTCTCTCTCTCTCTCTCACACTAAGAGCACTATCTGCTTCTGATTGTTCTGGAGCCGACCCTTTATTTTCAGACAGCTGTCAATTAAGAGTCCTTCTGCCCTCACCCACACGCACTAAACCACCCACCTTTCTGTAGAGTGCAGAGAGAGAGAGAGCATATGAGAGAGAGGGAGAGCGAGAGAGAGAGATAGTGAAAGAAAGAGAAAGAAAGAGTATGAGAGAGATAGAGAAAGGGAGAGCATGAGAGACAGCAAGATAGAGAGAGATAAGGAAAGAGAAAGAGAGAGCATTAGAGACAGAGAAAGAGAGCATGAGAGAGAGAGAGATAGTGAAAGAGTATGAGAGAGAGAGGGAGAGCGAGAGAGAGATAGTGGAAGAAAGAGAAAGTGTGAGTATGAGAGAGATAGAGAAAGAGAGAGAAAGAGAGAGTATGAGAGAGATAGAGAAAGAGAGAGAGAAAGAGCGAGCATGAGAGAGAGAGAAAGAGAGCATGAGAGCGAGAGAGAGATAGTGAAAGAGTATGAGAGAGAGGCCCTTCCGTGCCTGTGTCCAGAGGCAGCCCTGTTACAGATGCGAGGAGCTCACAGCTCAAGCCCCCTCTCCCATCTCCCTTTGCTGGGAGAATGATGACCTCAGACAGATTGCGAGGCATTAATTCTCCATCCACTGGCAGGGCGGGCGGAGGCTTTATGGCTGGGATTGGAGGATCCGGGCCTTAGCAGCGCTGTTTGGTGGGGGGAGGGGGGGATGTCCCGGGCTGGGAACAGCCCCCTGCAGCCAGCTGGAGGTGTGATGTGTGGGGAGGGGCAGGACAGTCCCCTTGGGCTCAGACAGACATGCAGAGACTGGTTCCTTACCTCCCCTCTGACAGCGTTAGGAGGCAGGAATACAACACACAACAAAAGAGATGGAGGAGGCGGAGTGGCTTTCTGAGCGGCCGCTCTGCTCCCTCCCTAAAGAGGCCGTCCCAGGGGTCAGAGAACGGGGCACGGTGGGGAAGTATAACCTTGTGACAAACAGAATGTCAACTTTTGGGACACCAGCCCCCAAAAAAGGTTCCATAATGAGTTCTGGTGTCACAGAGCCACTACGGGGGGGGGGAGGTGCAGCAGTAACAGCAGGTAAGTAGTGCCCGCCGAAATCGATTTGAACAGGAAAACCAGGGGCCTGTCTCACCAGGAAGTTCTACATAGTTTGCGTTAGCTGGCTACTCAAAGCCTAACAAAGGCAATTACGGCTAACCTGTCTAACGACGGTGGTTATCAACTCGCTCTGTCAACCCTGGTTTTTCAGATCGAGCTATGAGCGCGTAAACACAAAAGGGGCGGTGTTTGTAACACAGCCAATCGCATGCAATATGAACAGATCCGGAGCACTGTTTCACAAAGCAGGATTGGTGGTCTAAACATTTCTATTATTTTTGAGAGAAAACTACATCTTAGGTGACAGCAGGAATTGAGAGAAGGCTGGAAAAAGCAGGTGATATTAGAGCAAGAGCGCCATGACACCTGTTACCTGACCTTACAGGCGGTGAACCGACAACGGTCCAGGGTCTGTTCGGAATCGAGAGCAGCATTCGAGGGGTGCCTTCACATCCTTGGGGCGAGCTGCTTGACCTCAACAGCTTCTGCAAGCAGCCAGCCGCACTGCGGTGGACATACACAGACGTGAGCGACGCAGGTCACACCTGATGAGTGCGCACGCTGCGCAAGTAAATTATGTTAGGTTAGCGACTCAGGATTGGATTACTCTTGAAGTCCCACGGGTCAGAACTGAGTTAGGTAAAACTGCTTTTTGCTATTGTGGGCCTAGAGCTTTTAATGAGCTTCAGGAGACCTTCAAACTGAACTCCATAGGAACTTTAAAAAATATGCTTAAGGATATAGAGTTAGTGGTATGTGAGTGTTTCTAAATTTATCGTAACTATTGTAATTACTACTATTGTAACACTAGTTTCTTCTTCTTATTGTTATTTTGTATGATGCTTTCATCTATTTTTATTGTCCTTGTCTTATTGTTTGTTTATGTGTAATTTATATAATTGTTTTGTAATCAGGGCACCATTGTAAATGAGACCTTGGTCTCAATGGGCTCCCCTGGCTAAATAAAGGTAAAATAAAAAAATAAAAAAATTAAATAAAAAAATTAAAAAATGATGTTAGGTGCTGTACTGGCCCTTTAAACGCGTGAGGAGTGAGGCACGTGACTGCGATGGTCCCCGCTGATGCACGTTTGCAGTCTCATCTTGCGCCGGTTACTCTGGCATCAGCTGTCAAGATGTTTTTCACTCAAACGAGTTCTCCTCCCCGTGCCGTTCCCCCGGAGGAGGGCTCAGCCTTTCGCCCCCCACCCCCGCACGTATCGCGAGGTTAGTCACCAGGCCCGACCCTGCTCCAGGTAACGCTGAGGGCCTGCTTTGACAGCGACTCAAGGTCGGCTGTCCCCCAAACAATGTGCGCGTGTCGTTTGTGCTGCAGAGATGTTCATGAGGGGAAGGAAACACTGTGGTTCTGCAGCTAATCTGAGTATTTGAATACAAATTTGAATACGAAATTGTATGCATTCACAGACACATGTAAATCAAAAACACACACACACAAAGACAGACAGACTAAATGGCAAACATATTATTATTATTATATATTAACTGAGAGAAAGCAGCTGCATGTAAAATATACAGAGCTCACACTTCAACAACATTTTCCCTCAACAAGCAAAAGGTTACTATAATATATGCCATTTAACAGACTCTAAATGGCATATATTATTCCAAATATTACTTACAGCAGTGAATGTAAAATATACAGAGCTTTTTCACAATATTTGGTCCCAAAGGGAATTGAACCATTTAACAACTTTTCATCCAAAGCGATCATCAATTTTTCCATGCTCTACCAACTGAGCCACACAGAACCACATTTCTTAGGTTAGCCACTGAAGCAGACAGGACATAGACTTATTCACCTAATTTTTTTGATGAATTTTTAAAGTAGATTTTTTTAATAATAAAAACCTAAAATCAGCTCTTTAGCTCTCAATAAAAATAAAGAAAATCTAGAAAATAGGACAACCAAACTCAAGCTCGTTTTATGTTAACAGTGGGCTCTATCCAGCCCTTCAGAACTGATTTCTTAGAGGAAGTCAAGCCTGCCAATAAAATGCACCCTTTGTGTTTAAAAGTTTAACTGAATTTTGGTGTCATCCTCCAGGAGCAGCGGCCCTGGTCATCCGGCCTACACTCAGCGGCCTGGAAAGCCTGTTTAAATCAGGATGGTGCAGTGGCACTTTCTCAAAACAGGAGTACCCAGAAAACACCACCACACATTTTATCACCAGAAATCTCCAGTGACTTATAAATAAGAGCCACTCAGCCACGTGGCTAATTTGGAGGTTTAATATGCATATAATATCCTATTTTTACTATTAATACTAACATAGAAAAGTATTCTGAAATCAAACTGTTGTATTTAACAATTTACGCCACGCTACCACAACTCTAATCATGTGAATGTTCTTTGCCTCAGCTCTGCCATCCTATGGTGAAGAATTTATATCATTATGGGAGTGGTCTCTTCCAGGATGACAAGGCCCCCATCCACAGGGCATGAGTGGTCACTGAACGGTTTGATGAGCATGAAAATAATCTAAACCACATGCCATTGTTTGTCTCAGTCACCAGATCTCTACCCATTTTAACACTTATGGGAGATTCTTGAGTGATGCCTGAGACAGCGTTTTCCACCACCATCAACAAAACACCAAATGATGGGGATTTCTCATGGAAGAATGGTATTGCATCCATCATAGAGTTCCAGACACAGTAGAATTTGTATACATTTCACATGAAAAATCTGTGGCAACATTTGTAGCTGGCTATCTTGTTTGTAGTTCGCTAGAGGTTAATTTTCACAGGAGTTTACGATTGAAGGTTTTCAATGACTTTTTTTCTTGCAACTGACGCAAAAATGGACTTTTCTTTCATAACTTAACACGTTTTGTTGCCAGTGCAAATACACATCTCACTGTGTGTGTGTGTGAGAGAGAGAGAACAGCCATGGCAGGTGGCAGAGGAACAGACATTTTGCAGTAAAGTTATCGAAAAAGAAGAAAAATATACACAACGTTACATGGAATCAGAAATTTCCATGACTTTCTATGACAGAATCATTTTCAATGATTTTCAAGGTTTTTCCTTGACGCGTGGGAACCCTGTTGAATGACTACATCGCATTGAAAGTATATATCGAAAATTACACTTGAATTGAATTTGTGTTGCATTAAATTTGGGGCAAATGATCACTTTAAAGACAGACACAAAAGCACAGAACGTGAAAATGAAACAGCTCAAGGAGAAAGAGCAGAGAGAGCCAACACCATTTCTTTTATCTCAGTCAGTTGTTAGGAATTCCACCGGGGGGGAAGTGTATGTTGTGGGAAGGTTTTCACACATCGTGAAACAGTAAACCGTATGAGGACTGGACTAGACCTTTTCCAGTGTGACACCCACAGCTGCCCTGCTCTCTATTTACGTGGCCCTGTTGTAAATAGCTTGCTTTATTTTTTTTGTGTTCCAATAGGCTGTTTTCTCACACGGTAGGGCAGGTTTGCTCAACATTTTCCCACCTCTTCAAAGAGAAACTATTTTAAATGTTCTTTGTGGACATTTTCATCTATTGCAGCATTTTTATAATACACTATGTCCATGTCAACGAACATAAACATCCTGTTTAAGCGGTGATCGAATGATTAACTGAGATGATTGATCGTCACAATTCATTTCATGATTGTTTGACATGTAGTTTGAAACTGAGGCTCCATTGCCCCCTTGGTGTGCAAGACACAAGATTTTCGTCAGGCCCTATTTATAATCTATAATTATTTTGATTTTCTTGTGTCTGTGTACATGATAACCTCAAGTTGGTTGTCATTTCTGCTGTGCACTCTCCATCTGCCTGAAGATCAGTAGCTATCATTTGCCGGGAAACTAGTTCATGAGAAAACATAAATACAGGGTGGTGGATAGTGTAGCGGTCTAACGCACTGTATCTTGGCTGGTCCGATATGGTGTGCGCTGCCTGTCAGGGACGTGGTTCGAAACCCGTCTCTACCAGACCGGCCCTGGTCATCAGCCCCAATCGGGGGCGGCATTTGGCTGTCCGCCCCAGGGGGAGGGGGAGAGTGAGCCGGCTCGGGTCCACCATGAAGCACATAAGGGAGTCTCCAGAACATGGGTGGGCGAATTCCATCTCTAAGGAAGTGGAGTTCGCTGCCCTCTGAAAATTAGCTTGCCTCGTAGAGACGAGCGGTGGACTCGTGTGGGGAGGGTAAATCAAAATAAATAGAGGGTGTGATTGGCTACCAAAATTGGCAGAAAAACATGAAAAAATCTGAAAAAAATAAATAAATACAATGTCCCTACAGATTATTATGGGAATATATCCTATCTGACTGGGTTGTGCTTGGTGCAGACACACTCAGACTCCAAGCACTATTTCTAGTTGATATACGGAATACTATAAGCTGTGGTCAGGCCACTGGTAGGAAGCTGATCCAGTCTGTATTGGCTGGTGCTCTGTGTGATAATAGACCTGTCCCTGCTGACATCAGTGGTGTACAAACCTGACAGAGAACACGAAGAACATAAAAAAAGTTTTGGATTTTACATTCAGGGGAGAGATAAGATAACAAAGCTGACAGAGAACACGAGTGCACAGAGTGCTTCACAACAAGGTCACCAAAAAAGTTAAATATTAAAAAATGTATTTTTGTACATTAAAATACATTAATAACCCATTAAAACATAAAACCTAAAACCTTCAAATATCAAATATCAAATTTTGCAAATTTTACAAAATTAAAACAGTCAAGGTCACAAGCAAAAAGCAGACACTGAACCTTTACTTGAAACTCAGAGAGCTCTCAAATTAGAAGGCTGCTCCATCAGGAGACCCTGGGAAAAGATGAGTAGGGCAGGATAATCGCACAAGTAATCTATACAAGAAACTAAAGAAGCACATGAGGCATAAGCATTTTAAGCATAAAACATTTAAACAATGGAGAAATCAACACATAAAGTTTGCAATATTCCTGAGGTGGAAAAAGACATCCAGCTGGATTGAAAAAACCCATTTAGGGTTGACCCCATGAAACTCACCCTTGGTGATGTTGTCAGTCTTTGGGGCTGGAGGAAGTTACTCGCCAACCAGTCTTCAATGGCAGTGATGGTTTCAGGTGTCAGCCTGGATATCCCCCACCCCACCCCCACTACACCGTGATTGGCTCATGAGACATAAGTAAGCATCATTTAAACAATAGAAATCAACACATAAAGTGAACCCTGCATTTAGGGTTGCCAAAAACAACACTCCGTTAGTGATTTAAGAGCAGGGGGTTAAACCAACACATTGTCCCGCCAGTCCCACCTGCTAACATCGAGTCTATAATTAGACAACAGAAGGCAGGACACATTTTCAACGTGGCCCCAGTCAAAACTAACCTTGTCGGCACAAGCGTCACCCCGCATGTACAAGGGGCTGCGGGCGGAAACAAATTTGGACGATACTCCTTCTGGTGTTTTTTCAGAACTGTAAGCACTGGCGGTAATCACCGTCATCAATATTCAGCGCAACCAAGAGCCTCTTTGCGCCGGAGCACCTGACTTTGAAGTCTCCTGCTATTTCTGCCCGGGCTTCTCTCACGCACGTTTTAACAGAAGCTCAACGCGCAACATGAATACGTGGATTATCATATAATACGGAGGGAAGGGACGGTATCTTGTCAGTTCTGAAGGAATCGGGTATGAAGCAATTCAATGTGCCAAAATAAAATCTGTCAAGGTACCAAGTGTCGCCATGGTGAATTACAATCAACACGTTGAATGTGTAATTATTGCCATTGTCTCTATTATTATAAAACAGGCCAAAGCTAATGAGTCATTTGTGATCATCCAAGTAAAAAAAATCTAATAAAACCCCACATAAAACGGGTATGCCGGATCTTTAATCGATTCAAACACAGATTCAATACATCAGTTATTTTCAGCAAATTGTCCATCAATTTAGTTGGAATGAGACCTCTCCCCAATTCTGCAGGTAGTGTCTGTGCGTGTGTGCGTTTGTGCGTGAGTGCCAGTTGGCATCGTCTCGTACTGTGCGTGACTGAGTCTGTCACACCCCAGCGAAGCCTGTGTGTTTACTGCATATCACGCCATCGCTCACCAAGCCCATTGTTTATCGGCGGGCCGGGATGGGGCATCAGAGCAGTAGAATTATTCCACTGTAATTAGGGAGGTCTCATTTAAATGTCATCATAAACGCTGGTTGTTACTGGTTACCTGTTGTTATGGTAACAGCTCCCTTCTGTGACTGGCAACGCGGAACCTGAGGCACAGAGAGAGAGAGAGAGAGAGAGCAGAGAGAGAGAGAGAGAGAGAGAGAGAGAGAGAGAGAGAGAGAGAGAGAGAGAGAGAGAGAGGGGGAGAGAGAGAGAGCACAGAGAGAGAGAGGGGGAGAGAGAGAGAGCACAGAGAGAGAGAGAGAGAGAAAGAGAGAGAGAGAGAGAGAGAGAGAGAGAGCAGAGATGCCAGGTGTTTGCATTCCCGGGCAAGAGTGTTGCTCGCCTCGCCCTGAACACACGCATTCTTGCCACCGATAGTTTGCACCCCCTTGCAGGCCTGTTTCGATCCACCAGGACCAGACCTTCCCCAACACACCTGACCACACGTGACCCCGTTTCAACGCTCGACATATCCTCGCGCTCGCACAAAACCGCAGGGAGAAGGTTGCTCATACCACGTAATTAGATTTTCGTTTTGGACAGACAAGCTTTGGCATGATTTTTAACACACCGAATACATTTTCTATTTGTATGCAAAATGTGTATGTAAAACGAGCAATGACTAAAAAAATCATTATGGCGAGTACAGAACATGTGAGGGAAAAAAAGACAAAAGGGGAAAAAATAAATACAAAATAAATAAATAAATAAAAAGAGATTTAACAACATGGCCTTGTGACCTCGTTTTGACCCCAGGGTTCAGAGCAGCTGATCCGTTACTCATGCTATAAGCACGAAATCCGACCGGCTGAATTACTCTTACCATCTATTACACTGAATACAACAGAACGATGTGGTCAACGGATGAGAAACCATTTAATATTTCACTCACATTTTCTTTCTTTCGCCTTGACGCGGGCAACATGAGAACACTACTAACACTAATATTTCAAACAGACAAAAAACCTAACTCACTGTTACAGGAAAATGAATCATGTTTTGGAGCGATTAGAATAATAAGGAGAAAAAAAGAAAGAAAAAAAGTCTAATATCAAAACTCAAAGCACACAGTCACGGCAACGGCAATCCAACAGCCAATTACTTTCAGCAGCCTTGGAACTCTTTGTTCATTTTATATTTGTGTATTTCCGATAATACTCTAATCCCAGCAAAATAAGACAGCAGTCAAGCCTGAGGCATTACGAGACCAAGCGGATGCATTTAGTCCCGGTGTTTTATTTCTAATCTGGAGCGGCTAAGGAAGTAACCTTTTAAATGGGTCACGTTTGTGCCTTCTGTTAGAGGCTCGTCGGCGCACCACCCGGCCCGCGTGGCAAACGGTCTTCCTCTCGGCTGCGCGGAGCGCGTCCTCCGCTCCGGTGGACGGGAGAGCGTGGCTCCCGCGGGGGGGAGAGAGAGGGGAGGGCCTGGCTTCAGCACAGAGACACACCGGCCTGCGTGCGCGCATGAACACACAATGCACCGGGGACGCAAAACCTTGGATCTCATTCTTGCTTTCATTTCACGGTTCGTCGTGCAAGTGTGCGCACGTGTGTGTGTGTGTGTGTGTGTGTGTGTGTGTGTGTGTGTGTGTGCGCGTGCGTCTCGCGGAAGTCTCGAGCCGTGCCGCTGGGGAACCACCGGCATCCAAGATTGCTTTTCAGACCTCAACCTCAATCGTCTGTTTCTGGGGGAGCGGGGGAGCGTCTGACAACCTGAACCAGTTACTCGCTTAAGCAGCGCGCCCCCAAACGCTGAAACGGAGAGAGATCTTTGAAAGGTTTAACTCCTGCAGAACCAGTAACCCTCCGCTTGCCGGCCCGCGTCGCTAACCACTGAGCCACCGCTTTGTGGGATGCAATTAAAAATGAAATAATAACATGGTCATTCCTAGACGGTAGTCTTGAAGTAATAGTACACATGCTCAGGTGCTCTGAGCTGGAGCGAAAAAGCAGGAAACGGTACGTTGATGTGAATCAAAATCTACATTGACTGGGGTTAGCAATGCCAGTGGAGTTATGAAAACGGACACTGGTGACTTCATTTAACTGTATGATGCAGTAGGGGCTAGTTTTGGTACACTGTTGGAATAATTGTTTCTCATTTGTATTCCTGTACACACTAGACTCACGAGATTTATACTCGTGTATACAAAAGGTGAAAGGCTGCTTGACATCTCTGAGAGGGGATGGTGGAAGATGGAAGTCCAAAGCTAGCTTAAAGCGCACTCCACACTCCACTCCACAATCTCCATCTCTACTCCCACCAGCACTCTAAGTGCAAAAGCGGAACCACATGTTCAATTACCGAATTGACTGTTTTTAATATTTTTATTTCTTATTCTTGATTTTTTTCCAGTTTTTCTCCCAATTTAGTAGCAAATTACACCCTCTATTTATTTTGATTTGCCCTCCACACATGAGTCTGCCGCTCGTCTCTACGAGAAAAGGGAATTCTCAGAGGGCAGCGAACTCTGCTTTCTTCGAGACGGAATTCGCCCACCTACGTTTTTGAGACACCCTTACGTGCTTCACGGCAAACTCGAGCCGACTCACCCTCCGCCCTCCCTCTGGGGCGGACAGCCAAACGCCGGGGCTGATGACCGGTCTGGTAGAGACGGGTTTCGAGCCACGTCCCTGACAGGCAGCGCACACCGTATCGGACCAGCCAGAATACGGTGCGTTACACCGCTACGCTATCCACCACCCCGACTGTTTTGAATATTGGGGGAGTCCGCCCTGTCCCCCTCACTCGTAATGTCCATGCTGTAGTGAAACACAGGGCAACTGTGTGCCTATTGGACTCACCATAGTGTGTGCACGAGTGGGCCTTGACCCCACTGGATGATAGTGTATGCTTATTCAGGCAAGCCCGCTCATTATTCCTGATAAAAACGATTCATAAAGTCAAATCACAGGGACTGACCCCCCTCACACAACGTTTGAAAGGTGGTCTGAAACACTCGAACCAAATCTTTCTTCCAAATTTCCCACACGGCTCCCTTGACAGAAAGAATCATGGCATGAGATGTCTACCGAGACAGCAGAGCTTGCAGACTGCTAATGACAGACAAAAGACTTCCGACTACTGTATTTATTTACATTGAATTTTTTATGAATTTACATTCATAATTGATGTTTATGGGCTTATTTAAAATGAATTATTTACACACTCAGAAGAAATCTGGCATATGGTAGCTAAGATAAGATATCTGTGCGTGCATATGCGGCTAGCGCAGATCTCACCTCTTATCATGTTATCATCTCTTATCAATCATGCGACTATAATGTTAAAATAATTACCGGCCTGTGTGTGTGTGCGTGCAAGTGTAACAATGTTGAAGTACTTACCGACCTGTGTGTGTGTGCGTGTGTGTGAGCGAGTGTGCGTGCGTGTGTGTGCGTGCGTGCGTGCGTGTGTGTGTGTGCGCGAGTGCGTGCGCGTGTGTGTGTGCGTGCGTGCACGTGTGTGTGTGTGTGCGTGCGCGCGTGTGTGCGTGTGCGCGAGTGTGTGTGTGTGTGTGTTCGTGGGTGCGAGTGTGCGTGTGTGTGCACGCGTGTGTGCGCGTGTGTGTGTATGTGTGTGTTCGTGGGTGCGCGTGTGCGCGAGTGTGTGTGTGTGTGTTGCGGGCGTGTGTTTGTTGTGGTTACATAACGTCGAGGGTCTCAGCTCCTGGTTCAGAAGGCTGCGACACCTCAGCACGGTGAAAAACAGACGCCAGTCACTGCCTGGTCATTATTTCACTCAAATAGCTCAACACAAAAGAACAAATACAGAAGCTCCTCGGTTGCTAGGACACTGAGGGTGGTGTGGCGTCGCAGTGGCTAAAGCATCTACAGCGGAATCGTCCTCGCCCCGCAGCCTCGAGGCGTCTGGACTTTCGTTTTAATGACCCACCTCTTCCGTTTTATGATTTAGCCACAGTTACACAGAGCATTGTCTACAAATGAATCATGATCCAGACAGACATGAAACCATTTTAGCCCCGGGAATGGGGAGCACGTATCAGGATCAAAGCGATGGTAGAGGGCCATGTCCTTAAACACCCTCCAGCTGGGGTCCAGCCTCACTTCCAGCCAGGATGCACTGGGGTGAACGCTGGGCGCTGTCTGCCGCGCAGGTGTGGGGGAGAGACAGAGCACCGGGAGGGGGTCTTGTCTGGGATGGCCAGGGGAAAGAGGGGCGAGATCGGGTGTAGATCGGGCGAGATCGAAGCAGAAATGTTTGTAATATGTTTGCAATAATAATAATATACGGCATTTAGCAGACGCTTTCATCCATCCAAAGCGACTTACAGTCGTGAGTACATACATTTTTCAGTATATGTGGTCCCAGTGAGAATCGAACCCACAACCTTAAGCGTTGTCAGCGCCACGCTCTACCTACTGAGCCACGCAGAACCACTGTTCTGTGGGTTTAACCCAAGAAAGTCCACTCTGACAGTGGGCTGCGGGGCAGCGTGTGGCTGAGCCCTCCCATGAAAGCGTATGGGCACAGCGCCGGCTCACGGGTAGATGGAGCCTCTCTCCCAAAGCTCCAATTCACAGCGAGGATTAGAGCTGCCTGCGCTGTAGCAGTGCTGTGACCCCCCCCTCCCCTCCCTCCCCTCCCCAGTTCATGCTCAGTGGTCGTCGTGTAGCTGGGCGCTCATAACCCAGAGGTTGCAGGTTTCATTCCCAGGCGGGGGGGCCACTAGCCATTCTGTCCTTGAGCAGAAGTTCAAAAGCAGAGCAGTTTTAAAGCAGGCATCCAGCTGTACAAACGGGGACGATTTGTAAAATGCGAGCTATGCTAAGTCCCGAGCATCTACTAAGCGCATAAATCTTGTCGTGTAACATAAATCTAAGGGATCTGTTTCCTCGGTGTAGCGTGTTCTGTCCCATGTCTGCCATCTCGGCATAACAGCCAATCACATCGCGGAGCCGCGAAGCCAACGGTTGGGTGCCTAGTGCTCTGTCACTCCCGCGGTTAAGAAGCTTAAACACTGGAGTTCAGCTCTTGGCCCCTGTGTGCTTTGATTGTTTTTGCCCCACTGTACACCCTAATCTGGGTTGGGCCACAAGGCATGTATTGAGGCCAAACCATTAAAGAACTCAGAACCGAGCGGGAAATGTGCCAACATGGACGCGGCAAGCCAGTCGGAGCATCTGGCAGGGCTATCGCCGACTCAACTGAGGTTTTCGCCTGGACGGAACCCTCTTAACCGCGTCTGTCTTAACTACCGCTGCTCTTGGGAGCATTCGAAGGATGCCGAAGGCTTTCTCCTCGAGAATACAGCACGGGGATAAAGATTACAGCATCAAAAAGGGAAATATTTACTCCCAAAGTGTACAAAGCTCACGTCTTAGCGTCTTCGGCATGCATCCTCTTTCACGTATTTATAGTCCTTAGGCTTCTGAGTGCAGCCGAACTGCTCTTCAATGGAGACCCCTATAACGGTCTTATCTGCTCTGTGTGTGTGTGTGTGTGCGCATGCTTACATGGTTATAAATGGATTTTACACTGTTGGATGAGAAAAGCATGAACCATAATATACCCATGGGAATGTGGGACCAAGTTGAAGGCTGTCTAGATTCCCACACTGAATCAACAGAAATATAAAGACAAAAACAAAAAAATGAAGGCGTTAGTGGAATTTTCTTATTCCATCAACTATAAATTAAACAAACAAATCAGCAATGGCGACATAAACACACTTAGTAAATTGTAAATCGAGTGTAATTTTAGTCAAATATACTTTTATACATTTCAATTTTAGAGCGCATCTAGATTATTTTACTAATTAGTTGTGATCTGTGAAAAATGACAATTCAACCACAATATCTATCCAAACTAACATGTACACTAACTTCCCTTTGCCATTACTTTGAGCAACCGTTACATCATTACAGTTTCTAAACAACAGTTTGTTCATTTCAGAGGCTACCGAACATATTTATGTATGTTTTATATGGAACGACAAATCGCACTGCGGTTAGATTGAACATACACCCGACACTATGCATTTTCTGATACCTATTCGTCACAGACTGAATAAAAATGATCTACTCATAAACCAACCTTCCTAATGGAACAAC
Source organism: Aldrovandia affinis (assembly GCA_029706075.1). Lineage (NCBI taxonomy): Eukaryota > Metazoa > Chordata > Actinopteri > Notacanthiformes > Halosauridae > Aldrovandia > Aldrovandia affinis. The sequence goes on from JAINUG010000023.1 coordinate 6,460,030, forward strand.
CACAGGCACAAATTCATCATTTTTGAACGACTGCCAGGCATGCATGCATCTGCCCCATCCAAAAACAAACAAAAAGGCTTTGTGAAAATTATTTTACAGTAAGCGCCAAAGCATTTTTGTTTGTTGCCACGTACATATTGTTTTCCCTTAAAGAAAACATGATATCTGATTAAAAAAAACAGTTAAATAATTACTTTATACATTTGCTATGTAACGTGTCCACCGTTAAGAAACTGCAACTGACCAAACAATGACAAGCGTCATAAAATGATGAACATTCCATTTTTTTTTTTTTTTTAAACATTAAAATATCTAGCGTGCACTAAAAAAAAAAATCTTCAATTATAAATGATGCCCACGTATGTGAATGCGTATTCAAAAGCTCAATGTATCCTTAGGGAGGGAGGCGTAAAAACGCACGGACTCGCCTGAGACCCTCCTCCCCTCCTCCTCTCCTCCCCCCCTCCCTCCCTCTCGGTTCGAAGTGACAGATTGCCCGACAACCGAGAAACATTTTCAAAGGATTCCCTGACAGCGGTGGCAGGCAGAACAGCTCTTTTGACGTCAGGAACAATCATTACTTTCTCATCCGGGTCCCCCACTCACTCCGCTCCTACGGTATTATTTACTTTGCCAAGACCACGGGAGCTCGCGCCGAGCTTAGTCGTTTTTTATAACATATATATATGTATTATTATTATAAAGGGGAGGGGGAGGGAGGGAGGTAGGGCGTTTTGGATTATATCCAGTTTAATCTGGAGCTGATCTGTTGATCTGGAAAAAAAAGCGCGTGAACCTGCAAAGGGGGAATAATATTCCGCTCCGACTACGTATCCCCAAGTCTTTCGCCAGATGAATATTTAATGGCTCCGGAATGGAGATAGCTTTGGTGAGCTTTGAGAACGGCGGTGCCAAGGGGAGCGGCGGCGGCGGTGGCGGCGCGAGCGAAGCCTGCTCGAACGCGCTCAATCTCCCCCAGCCGCCCCTCGCGCAAAGCGGGCACGGCGGCAACGAGCTGAACACCCTCAGCGGCGCGCAGCCCGGACCGTGGAAGATCAACGACATGAACAACACGTTCAGCAGCAGCGAGAATGCGATGGACGCGCTGCTGCGCGCGGACCACAGCCCCCATCTCTTCGACGAGGACATGCTGGACATGGATTTGGACAACGAGGGCAGCGAGAGGGTGCTCATCAACATCGCCGGTCTGAGGTTCGAGACCCAGCTGGGCACGCTGAACCAGTTCCCGGACACGTTGCTCGGAGACCCCGACAAGAGGATCAAGTACTTCGATCCACTTCGCAACGAGTACTTTTTCGACCGCAACCGACCGAGTTTCGACGGAATACTTTATTTTTATCAGTCGGGCGGAAAGATCCGGAGACCCGTGAACGTGTCCATCGACGTGTTCGCGGACGAAATTCGCTTTTACCAGCTCGGGGAGGAGGCGATGGACCGGTTCCGAGAAGACGAGGGCTTCATCAAAGAGGAGGAGAAGCCCTTGCCACAGAACGAATTCCAGAAACAGGTATGGCTCATCTTCGAGTACCCCGAGAGCTCCAGCCCCGCGCGAGGCATCGCCATAGTCTCCGTGCTCGTGATCACCATATCAATCATCACGTTTTGCATGGAGACTTTGCCCGAGTTCAGAGACGAGAGAGAACTGCCGGCCACCAGCAGGACGGACAACGGCACCGAGACGCGGCCATCTCACACCTTCTCCGACCCCTTCTTCATCGTAGAGACCACCTGCGTCATATGGTTCACCTTCGAGCTGATGGTGCGCTTCTTCGCCTGCCCGAGCAAGTCCGAGTTCTCCAAGACGCTCATGAACATCATAGACATAATGGCGATAATGCCCTACTTCATCACGGTGGGCACGGAGCTGGCGGAGCAGCAGGGGCAAGGCGGCAGCAACAACAGCAGCGGGCAGCAGCAGGCCATGTCGCTGGCCATCCTGCGGGTCATTCGGCTGGTTCGCGTGTTCCGCATCTTCAAGCTGTCGCGGCACTCGAAGGGGCTGCAGATCCTGGGCCAGACGCTGAAGGCCAGCATGCGCGAGCTGGGCCTGCTCATCTTCTTCCTGTTCATCGGCGTCATCCTGTTCTCGAGCGCCGTGTACTTCGCCGAGGCCGACGAGCCGGAGTCGCACTTCTCCAGCATCCCCGACGCCTTCTGGTGGGCCGTGGTAACCATGACAACCGTGGGCTACGGCGACATGAGGCCCGTGACCGTCGGGGGTAAAATCGTGGGCTCCCTCTGCGCGATTGCCGGCGTTTTGACGATCGCGCTGCCGGTGCCCGTGATAGTGTCCAACTTCAACTACTTCTATCACCGGGAGACCGACCAGGACCAGTCCTCTCTCAAAGAGGAGCCGAGCAACGAGGAAGAGAGCCCCGGAGAGCTGAAACGCAGCCGCAGCAGATCCTCTCTTTCCAGGTCCACGGGAGACGTGGAAAACAACGACGGGGCGAACACTCAGGTCGAGAAGGCGAACATTAAAGCGAACAGCAACATGGACATCAAAAGATCCCTTTACGCTCTCTGCTTAGACGCAAGGGAAACAGATTTATAGCTGCGTTCCGTTGGTCAGTAAATTACCTAGCCGGAGTTACGCTCCTAAAGAGATTTCATTGTAGGCTAACCATTTCGTGTAGGACAAAATACCCAGAGTAAACTCCAACCTTAGTGTTTAGTCTTTCCACGGATTATCAAATCGTTGTTGCAACAAAGGCAATGCTAAGTCTGTAAACATGTCCAAACCGCTAAATATATCGAGATTAGCCTAATTAATAAAGTGCAAGTACACAAACATACAGTATTTTTCACACTTGGGGATCACCTCGCGCTTAACAATGCTGTTAACTAGTAACACGTGCGAAAGGGAAAGGCCACTGGCGATAGATTACAGTTAAGACGAGAAATAATTACTTGTGCGCTTAAGTTTATCGTCGAGGGATTAGGGTGTTGGGAGGCCGGCAGAAGTCTAATCGATCTGCCGAGGACGCCTTAATTGAGTTGCAACGACCAAACGAAAAGTGTGTAAAATAAATGATTTATTTTGAGAGGAAAACATTTAATGGGCATTTTTATTCTCAACGTACTGTCACTGTTAATGTTTCTGTTTTAATATCGGATTAACTGCTACATTCTTGAAGACATGTACATATTTTTCCTAAAATCATTTATTGAACGGTTATTAATGTATTTAGGGATTGGAAGACAAGCCCTGCCGAGATAAACTTTTATTTGCATAATGTGTCTGTTCATTTCCACGAAGCAGTTAAGTGTGGTGACATCTGCTGCCATTGTTTCCTCACTTATTTTTAATATCCGTGGAGATATATCCTACATATATATATATTTTTTACAATTAAAAAAAAAACGTATCAATGGTTTTTTTCTTGGGAACTTATGCGTTACATTTGAACTCTTTTTTGAGATTGCCAAGAGGACATCAAGGATGTGTAATTACAAACATGACGTGTAGACAGGCTGCCCCCTGAAGCATACCCGAAAGTCAACACTATTCTTGTTCTAATGCCCACCTCAACAAAAGGATAACACGACCGTGAACAGACATGGGAATACCAATAGAAGAAATAGGTGGTTCATCGGTCGGAGAAACTAAACCACAGGTCTGCGAAAGTGTACCAAACCATCAGGAAGCTGCCAATCGGCCGATCCACACCGATAAGAAGGTTAGTTCCACAAAATGTATGATGCTATGAAATGGTTTATTTTTTGTTCTGGTCAAAACGTTGTGTTTTTGATGTGTATTAGCTATATCGAATGTGTAAATTATTTTTTAACGAAAACGAATACAACAAAAGGAATAACGTTTCTGTTTTTATACTCCGGGGAAATATTATCTATAAATACCCTAGAAGTAAAAACAAAACAAAACGAAAAAACAAAAAAAAACGGTTTCCTTCGTCATTTGTGTTTACCGGGGTTATAACAATTCGAAAAATGAGTGAAACCGCTCGAGGCAAGGATTGTGTCGCGCGCAGGTAAAGCATTAGGCGCTGTCCAATCAGCACCACGCGGATTTCGATTCGTGGGAACGGTGGAGTAAATGTCAACACCTTATTTTATTTGTGGGACTTAATGGGATTTAATTATTTTTTTGTTTGAGTCTGAAAAAACACTGAATTATTTAAAGAGCGAAACTACCTTATCTTCCCGTCATTGCCCACACGGTCGCCTTCCATTTGTTTACAGTTTGTAATTGGCATAGAAGCAAGTGAAACAACATTAAACCACTGCTACAATGAATAAAATGTGATCTAAATATAATTTCAAGACTGCATCCTGTCTCTTCATTAGAATTACAATCCAGCTATATGCTCATATAGCCTACATAACTTGCGTGTAGTTATGATACAAGATTCACGGTTTACGATCATCATAATCATGGTAAAAGCAGTTAATGTATATACATATTGTTACAGTATGGATCATTACATATAATACTATATGAATCCAGATATTGGTAAACAGAATCTTAGCGTGGCCAGTTCCTTGGTTGGTTTCATGTTTTGACGAAGAGGCCCGATCCACGAACAGTAACCATGGCAACCGCGGGTAACATGCCACACTTCGGGTAACGTTATGAACCAATCCACTTATAAGCACCAATGCTACAGCAGAGCAAAGGAGATAAGAAAACAATACGGATTTGTGATCATTTGGGAGTAAACTACTGTAGATTCCACAATCAACACAAACAAATACCCTCCTTCCAAGATGATCATCACAGTGTTTAATGGCCGTCCTTGTATTTGGTCACAGTGCCTTACAAGCAACGCAAACATAATGAAAAGCTAAAGAAAATAAATATGCTCGACGTTTGAGCAATGCGTAGGAAAAAATGCACAGAAGTTGTGGATCCTGACACAGAGCTAGTGATCTGAAGTCAGTATGGCTGTGGGCCACCACAGTGTGGAGAGGAATCCCAGAACAGAAGTCTGGTGACCGGTCAGAACTGAACTCTGCAGGGGGCCTTCCCGGGTGGTCTAGCGGTTACAACGTTCAACGCTGGCCACTGCGGCCGGGGTTCAATTCCACCGGTCGCGCCAGTATCGCCTCTGGCCGGAAATTGGCCATCTGCCCCAGGGAGGGGAGGAAGCCGACATGAGTTCGCTGCGTATAGGAGTGGCTCTGTGAGTTACAGTTGACAGATTGGCGAGTTCTGGCTCGGAGGAGACAATACTTCGCCTTTGTCACTGCCGGTCTCAGGGCTACGGTGGTGAACTCACAATACGAGGGGGGCATTGACATGAAAAGAGAGGGTGTAATTGGCTCCTACGTTGGGAGAAAATGGCAAAAAATCGTAAACAAAATCTTCCAAAAACCCAACCAAAAAAACAAAACACTCAACTCTGCAGGACTCAAACTGAGTACCTGCAGGTTTCCCTCCTTTTCTTCCCTCCCCACATTACGCACCTGACAGCGAGGGCTGTGATCTGGTCGTGGGCGCTGGTACCCGGCCTCGACAGCGCAGGTAAACACGGCCGCTCCTCCTGTGACAGCCCCGAGCACGCTCTGCTACTCGCGCTTCTGTAGTTTGTGAATCATTTCAGATTGTGGAGGCGGTAAAGCCAAGGTTTTCCCCTCACCGAGGAAACATCCATTTGCAGTATTCTGGTATAACTCTCTCCGTCTCTCTCTCTCTCTGAATTCTGTGTGTTCTGGCGGTGCGCAGTGATATTAATTAACCTTGGACTTTAGCTTTCAGTGTGGAAAACATCTTTCCTCCATTGCTCACTGTTATATAATGGTTCACTGTGGAAAGAAAATAAATAGATAAAGTGTCAGATTGTGTACAGCTCTTGGAACAGCAGCCATACCGCCCCCTGTGGTCTTGTCTTGGGTGGAGATGTGGGTTGTCACGTGTGGCGAATGCTTGGACAGTAGGCCTCCCAGGAAAACCAGGGCAGTTTTTATTAATATATATTTTTTATTTGTTTCAGATTTTTTCACATTTTTCTCCCAATTTGGTAGCCAATTATTCCCTCTATTTATTTTGATTCGCCCTCCCCCACAAACAACCCGTCCATCTCTACGGGGCAAGCTAATTCCCCCAGGCCAGCGATGATCCGCCTCCTCCGAGACAGAACTCGCTCACCTCCTTTCTGGAGACACCCTTTGCGTTTCTCGGCGGGTTTGTGCCGGCTCACCCCTCCTCCCCCCCGGGGCAGACAGTCAAATTCCGCCCCCGATCGGGGCTCCCAGCCAGGGCCGGTCAGGCACAGTCGGGTTTTGAACTGCGATTACAATAGGCAGCTCACACTCGCAAAGCACCAGTCAATGCGAGTGCGTTAGACCACTACGCTATCCGAAGAACCAGGGCTCTTTGAAATGGTATCGGGAAAAGGCAGTAGGAGACAGCTTTCCCTCTGGACTACATAGAAACCAATGCCCCTGTACAACAATGGGGATACTGTACTGCATGAGGTAACTCATGGTGCATGTTTTGGGTGACATGTTCATCTAGGATCCAGACAGTGGCTATTAACAGACACAGGCATTTATTGCCTAGAAGAAGGGGTGCTGTTAGTTAGGGGAATGATTTCTTTTTTTGCCAGAACCTGTTTGTAAGTTCTGGCAACACAATTTTCTCCCAATTTGGTGGCTAATTGTACCCTCTATTGATCCAACTATCCCCCTTCAACAAGCCCGCCACCTGCAGCTACGGGACCAGCCACGATGCCTCCTTCAAGACGGCACTCGTCCGAGCGCCGACCGTAATCCCAATATGCCCAGATAAATATGTACATGCAGCGAGCTCATGCTTCCCTCCCTCTGGGGCAGACAGCCAATCATCGCCCCTGAGCAGGACTCCCGGCCAGAGCCGGGCTGGCGCAGCTGGGGGAATCGAACCCCCGGTCAACCTGCACTCCGGGCAAGTGCTTTTACTGGTTGCACCACTCGGAGGGGCCCCTGAATAAGTTTCTTTGACATTAAAACAAAATGGTGGGCGGTGGATAGCGTGGTGGTTCAAAACCCGCTTAACACAGTGCTGGATACTCTGTGGTCCAGAGCCTAGATGAGCCCGAGTGGCCTGTTCTTGTCACCAACTCCCTGATGTTCCTGGGAGCAGCAGGCCAGGTCAGGTGAGGCTTAGAAACACATTCAGGGCGGTGGATAGCGTAGCGGTCTAACGCACCGTATTTTGGCTGGTCCGACACGGTGTGCGCTGCCTGTCAGGGACGCGGTTTGAAACCCTTCTCTACCAGACCAGCCCTGGTCGTCAGCCCCGATCGGGGGCGGCAGGGAGGGTGAGCAGAGGAAGGAAGCAGAGTTTGCTGACCTCAGAGAAACAGCTTGCCTCCTAAATGGAAAGTGTGGGGAGGGTAAATCGAAATAAATGAAGGGTGTAATTGGCTACCAAATTGGGAGAAAAAATGGGAAAAAATCTGAAACAAACAACCAACAAAAAACAAACAGACCTGTGTGTTTGTAGTGCAGAACCCCATCACTGTGCCAGGCTCCCAGGTGAGTCCGCTAGTCCTCGGTATAACCAACCAGGGCATGACCACCCGGGGCATGAGTGAACACCCCAAGCATTTCAACAAAAGCACAACCTTGCTGACTTTTCCAGTGCTCTTATGGCAAATATGGAAGGTCTCGAACCAAAATGTGTCCTTGTCACCTTTATTATCGGTTACCATCACACCGATAATGATTCTGTCCAATGCACAGGTCCTTATTTCATCTGCTCAATCAAGTAGCTCTGACTCACAAGACAAATTAAAACAACAAAGTGATGCATTAAACTACAAACATGACAAACGATGTAGCAATTGTACCAAAATGATGATATAAATGTATTTTTTTATTTATTTACAGAATGTCAAGTTTCCACACAGATCTTAGTCATCTCCCTCACATGCCATGTAAGGGGTGTATTTAAAATACACATATTGCTTCAACACAAGACACATATCACTGGCTATATATTGCTGTTAATTAATCTGAGTATTCACTTTCAAGAGAACGTGAGGCCTCTTTGTCTTTGTCTTTGTCTTATATACACTATAGGACAAATTCCAGAGTAAAATTCTTTGTTTTAGTTCCCTGAACATTACGATTGTACCCTGATTTAAATCAATGCAGTCTCTCTTTCATAATGAATTGTGTTTGAATTATGAAATCACGATTGTAGCCTTATCTTTTTACATAATGGCTTTGGCAGTCCATGAATTGAACAAAATGATGTACATTGTGAGTTTGTGCTCTAAATTGTGCAACGCGTTGGTGACACTTTGTTAATTTCGTTAATCCATATTAAGGACAAACACAGCCGCGAGATTGAATCCGGGCCTTCGTGCTATTGAGGATTATTAACTTCAGCATTCTGTGGTAACCGTGACTACAACATCATTGCAGAGCAGCGTGTTAATATTGTTCTTCTGCCTTTTTATGAAAAAAATGTAAAACATTTTATCCATCCACTGGGATGGATAAAAGCGTTGGCTGTTATTAAACATGACTAAAGTCTTTGATGACTGTACGGGGGTTGAAATGAGAGCACAGATTGCCAGGGCGCCTGTCCCTAGTGACAAATCCACTCGGGCTCTGAAGTGCACCTGTTTGGTGTGTGTGCGCGCGTGTGTGTGTGTGTGTGTGTGTGTGTGTGTGCGCGTGCCAGCCCCTCTCCTGGACGTTGCTTAAATACACTATGTTCTCAGTTTGTTCTCACAGGGCAGAGGAGGGGGGTCGGGGTCGAGGGGGCGGGGTCCGCTGCCTGATATGTGACGTGACATCGAAACCAAAAGGGTGGCCCGGCGTGACAGAAAGGTCAGCGGAAAGCACGTGTGGAACGGGGGCAGCGTGGGGGGAATGTGGGTGCGGAGGCTGTCGAGGAACAAGCCTCACCGTGGGGGGTTATCTTTCGCTTGTCCCAGGTTTGAGAGCAACGCCTGCTGTATAGCGCTGCGGGCTCTCTGCTGTCCGCTCGCATTTTCACACCTCGCTTTTCATGGCCGCAGAGCGGGCCACAGTTATTCAGCTGTGCATTTGGAGAACGGACACACCCCCTCCTCCCCTATCCACTGTTTTGAGCAGAAGGCAGATATTTCCCCCACTGGAGGACTTTCTGAATCTGTGGGCCACGTTTGGAACAGCGATTCGGTTTCAGCGAGGAGGCCGTCTTTAACGAGGCTGGTGACAGGAATACGGTCACGGCGGCTGCAGTAAACAGCCCCCGGCCGCCATGGATACCTCGTTGTTATGACAGCGAGAGGGAAGTCCACTCCCAAGGTCAGAGAGACTAAACAAGCCGTACACACGGGCGCAGGAACTGGCGCCCGTTTTGTCAAGTTTGCTAAATGGTGCATCGTTTTGCTGTTGGATGTCACATAGAAAACGGAGAGCAACCGTAATCTTTAAAAAATTTTAAAATATATAGAATGTTGATAGGACAATGGGTTGTTGGTCAGCTGTCAGTGCCACCTACCACTCTATGTTTTTAAAAATATGTTTTTTATTTGTTTCAAATTTTTCCCCCCGTTTTTCTCCCAATTTAGTAGCCAATACAACCCTCTATATATTCCGATTCTCCCTCCCCTCACGAGCCCGCCGCCCGTCCTCCGGGTCAAGCTAATATCCCCGAGGATGATCCGCCTCCTCCGAGACTTCGGTCTTCACCCACCCGCTCTTTAGGAACGCATTTACTGCAACTTGGCGAGTTCGTGCCGGCTCACTTTCCACCCATCCCCTGGGGCGGACAGCCAAAAGCCGCCCCCGATTGGGGCTACCAGCTAGAGTCGGACTGACGCAGTCAGGTTTCGAACCGCGACTACAGTAGGCAGCTCGCACTCCCGGACAGAGTGCGTTAGACAGCTACCCTACCCGGGGACCCCCCCACTCTGTGTGTCTGTGTGTGCACGCACCGCTGCTTGCAGAGTGGCGAGCAGAGGTTGTTTTTATTCACGAGGCAGAGAGTAGCCTGCAGTGCTTCCAGGTGTAATCCGGGTTATCGTTGCAGCGTGGCACGCATTCTGATGCGTTTCACGTATTTATTTATTTATCTAGCTATCCGCAGAACGCACTGTGCTTTGCACTGGCGGGACAACATGTGCAAAGTCATGCGTTGAACGGACTTGATCAATTCGATATCCGTGCCCCTTTTTAAAATTCATAAATCACGCGACGTACGTGTAATGTACAGGGGGTAGACAAAATAATGGAAATGCCAAATCAAAAAGGACTCGTATTTTGAAGTAACTACACGCGTTTCATATTAACGTCAATACTAATCACCAAAACATTTCCGCAATAAAGACGTTTTAAAATCAACACTCACAATATGTGAGTTTTTAAGCCATTTTATAGTATAGTATTAAGTAAACTTTAAAAGATCAGTATTTTCCTATATGGCCTATGTCCGAGGGCTTGATGAACAGTGAACGCATGCAGAGAGTGACTGCATGGTCAGTGATTATGGTACTTCTGAAATAGGGGTACGCCGTTATCAAATTGGATTAGTTTGAAGTGAATAGACAATTTTTATATATTGTGATAGTGAGATGCTGTACTGACTGAGAGCTGCCTTAACTGATAATTAAAAACCGTCTGGTGAATTTGCAAATAAATGACCTTCAAATCATGTTTTTAAAATGCAACTATGATAAGAAAAGTCATTCCTGTAGTACTACAGCAGTGAATAGACTAGATGTTCTGAAAGGTTTTGAGACCTGTTCTGAGAAAAGTAAATGTAATGTAATGTAAAATGTTATTTACAGTTGTACCCCAGCCCACATTTTGTTTATTAATGTTTAATTTCAGTTAAAACATATATATACCTTCCATCTGGACTATGGCTAATTGGGCACTCCTTCATTCTTCACAAGATAACGACCGAAACACACCAGTTGTGCAAGAACTATCTGGTGAATAAATGTGAACAACAACTCAAACTAAAGACCTGGCCTGCCCAGTATAACTATCATTTAAATATCAAAAGTTTCTCTGGGAATTATTCAGGATAGCTGGGAAAACAGACAAGTCAAATTCCATGTTACCCATCTATTTTGGAATCCAAGATTCAATTTTCAATAACTTTTCTTGAAATTTCTTTGAACTTAGCATTTTAAAGTATTTACAGAAATGTATTTGGCATTGTCAATTATGAGATAAATTGTATTTTTGCTTGTACAAAAATGTCTTCCATTGCATTGGGACAATCAAACCCCCAGATATATATTGCAGTGATGTGTAAACATTGCATTCATCTTAAATAAAATGTTAGGTTTTTTTTGGTCTAATGGAAAATTGCAGTCAAAAGTAATATGGGAGAATGCTCCATATTCCCCAAGAGGAACACACTGAAATCTTAAATTTTCATGGTCTTCCAGATCCCCCAAAGCAGGCCATGGGTTCATGGTCAAGATTCCAAAGCAGGCCATGGCTCTCATTACTGCCCTGACAACCAGTGCTTTGGCAGGACGTGCCTTTGAACAGCTACCCCCCTAAATGTACCTATTACATGTAGTTACTGGGGGGCCTCGGATAGCGTAGTGGTCTAACGCACTCACTTTTGCGAGTGCAAGCTGCCTATTACAGACGCGGTTTGAAACCCGACTGTGCCAGACCGGCTCTGGCTGAGCGAGACCCCCTGATCGGGGGCGGTGTTTGGCTGTCCGCTCCAGGGGGAAGGGGGAGGGACAGCCGGCACAAGCTCGCTGAGAAGTGCAAAGGGTGTCTCCAGAGAGTAGGTGGGCAAGTTCCGTCTTGGAGGCGGCGGATCATCACCGGCCTCAGGGAATTATCTTGCCCTGTAGAGACGGGCGGCGAGTTCGCGGGAGAGAGCGAAAGAAAGAAAGAGGGTATAATTGGCCACTAGATTGGGGGGTAAAAGTTACCCTAGTATGAATTCCATCAGCAGTTCTTGGGCAGGTTTCAAAAGCACAAAAGAGCACATCATCACAAAAGTGTAAAAAAGGTTTGTGCTAAAAAAAACACAGCTATACAGAATACACAATACAACAGGTGTAACAGTACAGTCTGTGTAGCAGTCAGCAGTCACCTACATAAACAATAAAAGCATTCAGAAACAGAGACAGTGGGTGGGAGAGAGAGCCCTGTTTTACAAATTTGAGTTTGAGGTTGTCCGCTTGGATAGCGAACAAGCGATTCTGCTGCTGCTTTTTACACCAGCCAGAGGATTTCAGCTTCAACAGAAAAATACAGATCCCCTAAATGCTGACAAGCATCGTGGTACTAAACAGTCCCCATGATAGTATTTTTGCTTTCTGAGCAGCTAAGGTGGGGAAGCATGGCTGTGGGCATTTTAAACACCATGGAAGCATCTGAGAAATGCACCATTTAAAAAAAAAAGCCAACTTATTTCCACAATCTATGCATGACCAAAAAAGTAATTAAAAAATCACAACACAATTTCAAGGCAGCCTAGATCTCATTCCACGAATTAAGTGCGTTTCTCTCAAATGATGATGAGTCAGGGAAGAGATACGCTTGGACAGCTGCATTTGCATTTTATTTTACAAATTCGCATTGAACTAAGGTGGAATTATGCTTCTGCGAAGATGCATATAAACATCTCTGCATAGCTGCGCAGAGAAGGGGTTTATGGGTAACCGTAGCCCACAGAGGCTCACGGAGGAGCCGACGTGCACACCTCCAGTATTTAAACAACGCGCTGCGTGTAGCTGTGGTCCTGTGTGTCAAACAAACTCTGATTGGCTGAGCAAGGAGCACGTCTCTTTATTTACACCCGGGGTGAAAACAGATTTCCGGTTCTGGGTTTCTTCTTTGATTTCTGTACATTCTTTAGTTTGTAAATGTGACACTGCCCCCCTAGTGCACGCGTTAACGTTACGCGAAAGTATGTTGGCAAACCCCTGTGCGTACGGCAGCGTACGACACCCGTGCAAGTTGGCATATTCGCAGACACAGAAGCATAACAGCAGCATTAGCTGTAATGCGGGGTCTCATGGCATGTGCATGTGCCTGTCCTGGACAGGTGAAGCACTTTATTTTCCGCCTCGTTTTCCCAGAATGCAATGCACAGTTTTTTGCATTGTTGTGGGACCGAAAGAAGATAACCGAAAGACAAAAAAATTGCATTGTGGGAGATGTAGTTTTAGTTAACTGAACAGGAAGTCACAGAATTTTTTTTTCTCCATTAGTTTTAACTTGAATAAACCTTATATCATAAAAAAATTATATGCATATACCATTGCCGCATTGATGTTACAATAAGGACCAAGGACTAGATATTAAAAAATGGAATATGGATAAAATTCTCCTTTAAGTATGTGGTGCAGTGGTGGTATCTTTTTTTATTCTGTAATGCAGCGCTTGTTTGTATGACAAATAAAGTGGGTTTGCTGCAGTTGATACCAACCTGGGACTGGCTTGTTGTCTGCCCAATCCTGACAGTGTGTTGTTGCATCACTTACACATTACAAACATTCCTCCCCAAGGATAAGCTACGGGTAATCGACAAGAGACACACAACAGAGCCACTAGAGAGTACATTGGTGACTACTGTGTATGAGTGACACACACAGACACACAGACACACACACACACACACACACGCACACACACACACACACACACACACACACACAGACACAGACACAGACACACTATACATACACACACCACACAGACACAGACACACACACACACACACACAAACGCACACCCCACACACACACACACACGCACACCCAGACACACACACACACCCAGACACACACACACACACACGCACACGCACACACACACACACACACGCACGCACACCCAGACACACAGCACACACACACAAAGCCAATTCAATCAATGCATGTTGGCTGTTGACCAAGAGACCCAGGGATGACAACAGACATTTCTCATTTCAGACGGATCGAAAATTCCCTCAGCTGCATCTGTAGGTACATTTAAAAACATGGCACTGCACCTGGTCAAATGCAAACAACCGATAAACACCGTTCTCTCTCCTTTCTTCCTTTTTGGCGTGAGGCGGCGGTTCTCACAGCCGACTAAGTAGCCATGCGTAATCTGGGATGTGATTGGTGATCTGCCAGCAGGGCTGGGAAGCGGATTTGGTGAACACGCGATTCAAGCGTTTGCTCTGTTGGCGAACATCGACCGTACACAGGGATCACTGTCACTCAGGAAGTTGTGAGCACAGCCGTCCATTTGCAGAGTACACCAAGTTTTTCCTTTTTTCCCCTCAATTGTAAGGATTATGGCTCAATCATCTACTGAATGGAACAGTTAATTATTATGATATATTTTATATTTGTTTCAGATTTTTTCCTCCGTTTTTCTCCCAATTTAGTGGCCAATTATACCCTCTATTTAGTTCTGCGGGGCAAGCAAATTCCCCGAGGCCAGTGATGATTCATCTCCTCTGAGACGGAATTCACCCACCCACGTTCTGGAGACACCCTTTGGGTTTCTCAGCGAACTCGTGCCGGCTCACCCTCCCCCCCTCCCCCTGGGGTGGACAGCCAAATGCCGTCCCCGATCAGGGCTGACGACCAGGGCCGGTCTGGCAGAGTCAGGTTTCACAGCAAGAACACTTGCTAGAAGTGTGTGTATACGTGCTCCCATGAGCACTGAGGACGCCACTGAAATCAGAAGTGGGGGTGTCGGGGGCCTCAGCTGGCGTAGCGGTCAAAGCATTCATCCCAAATGCAAGTTACCCACTGCAGCTGCGGCTCTACCAGCCCGGCTCTGGCCGAGAGCCTCGATCGGGGGTGACGATTGGCTGTCTGCCCCAGAGGGAAGGGGGAGGGTGAGCCGGCACAGGCTCGCCAAGAAGCACGAAAGGCGTCCCTTACAGAAAGGTCTTGCTTCCGAGGACGAGCAGTGGGCTCATGGGGGGTTAGGGGGTAAATCTAAATAAATAGAGGGCGTAATTGGCTACCAAATTGGGAAAAAAACTGGAAAAAATCTGAAACTAATTTGAAAATAAAAAGTGTAGGCATCCGCTCTCCTAAAACGGCGAGCCATCGTCTCACCCCCGAGGTGAAATCATTTCCCCGGCTCCCTGTGCGGTCTCACCGACTGCTTGTGCCCGAGCGATGTTATATAATCGTGTTTCCTCTCTCTCCCTTCACTAAGAAAACCCATCCCCCCCTCTAGGCCAAGATATACAATTAAAGAGCCAGAGAGCTATTATTAATCTTGGAGAGTAAAGGAACATTCACAGTTACACGTGACCCTACCTCCTGTCTTTAGTTCACTGCCAGCAGGAGGCCCAAGGTCTGGGTGTAGCCGTTGTTAATAAAGCTCCTGTTCACACCATGTTGTCTGGTTAAAAAAATATATATATAAGAACATAAGAATACATAATGATGAGAACGGGCCGGTCAGCCCATCTAGGCTCTAGGGCTGTCCCCGACTAAAACAAATCTTGGTCGACCAACAGTCGTCAGTTTTTTCCGATTGGTCGAAACTTTTTTCTTCTTCTATATGACACACCCTATTTGTTTGAATAAATACAACTATATGCACACTGCGCTTGTCTCGTGTTTTATAACTTTCTGAATGACACAAATGAGTAACAATAGGCTAATGACTATGGAGCCGGAGTTCAAGATTACCTGAAAGAAAAAAAAAACTCTGTTCCGAGCCTCTTCATGCTGCCCTTGCAGATTCTGCGTTGTGCTTGTGAAGTGTTGCGATAATAGGCTGATGCTTTTATTTGACCACAACCATAACACATTCTAATGCGTAGGCTATGTTTCATTTAATTAACCAGGTTGGTCTCATTGGGATTTAAAATCTCTTTTGCTAAAAAAAATAGGCTAACAAATGAATGATCACACATAGCCTAATAATGTCTTAAATTGTAGCCTAAAGCTGAACATAAAGTAGCTATAGCCTATCGAAAATAACTTACTTGAGTCGGAGACCATCCGATGGCCTACTTCCCCAGGCGTTTCATGTTATGGCACAGGAACACTAGCTTGTCCACATTTTTTGGCAAAAGGCTGCTCCTCGTTTTATTAACGATAAACCCTGCCTTGGAAAATGCGCTTGCAAAGTTTACATTCCACAATCGTCCGCGACTAAAACGAAATGCTGCCATACTCCAGATTTTTTCTTTGACATTATGTTCTTAGGTTATATCAAAATGAGTAATTAAAGTATGCCTATATCACTAATCTTAACTGTAGGAAAATCTTAGGCTACAATTAAAATGCACATTCGCGTGCCTAAAACAAGAAGGATACAATATAGGCTACATGAAAGAGGGTGTTACGCATGTTAGTTATAAATATATAAACCATACAATTAGCAAAACACATTTATTATAAAATGTAACTTTTATTAGTTTTGCAGAATTATTCACATTACGATTACCTTAACTGCCTAATATAATTTAAAGAGAACATATATAAGCCTAGCTATGTTAAGAGTGAAGGACTGTCACTGCCATACCTGCAGCATCGAGAATGGATTATTCTACTGACAAGCACGCGAACTGTGGCATGAATCTAGGTGTCTCATGCTGCGTGGAGAATATATATATATATATATTTTTTTTTCGCGCGACTGCTCGACCAAAACAAATCTTGGTCGACCAACAGGTTAATAAATACAACTATATGCACACTGCGCTTGTCTCATGTTTTATAACTTTCTTAAGTGAATGACACAAATGAGTAACAATAGGCTAATGACTTTATGGAGCCGGAGTTCAAGATTATCTGAAAGAAAAGAAAACTCAGTTCCGAGCCTCTTCATGCTGCCCTTGCAGATTCTGCATTGTGCTTGTGAAGTTGCGGTATGGCCACATAATAGGCTGATGCTTTTATTTGACCACAACCATAACACATTCTAATGCGTAGGCTATGTTTTATTTAATTAACCAGGTTGGTCTCATTGGGATTTAAAATCTCATCTCATCTCATCTTCAGCCGCTTATTCCTAGTCAGGGTCGCGGGGGGGCTGGAGCCTATCCCAGCATGCATTGGGGCGAGAGGCAGGAATACACCCTGGACAGCTCGCCAATCCATCACAGGGCACATACACCATTCACTCACACACTCATACCTACGGGCAATTTAGACTCTCCAATTAGCCTAACGTGCATGTCTTTGGACTGTGGGAAGAAACCGGAGTAACCGGAGGAAACCCACGCGGACACGGGGAGAACATGCAAACTCCACACAGAAAGGCCCCGGCCTGGATTCGAACCCGAGACCTTCTTGCTGTGAGGCGACAGTGCTATCCACTGCACCACCGTGCCGCCGGATTTAAAATATATTTTGCAAAAAAAAATAGGCTAACAAATGAATGATCACACATAGCCTAATAATGTCTTAAATTGTAGCCTAAAGCTGAACATAAAGTAGCTATAGCCTATCTAAAATAACTTACTCGAGTCGGAGACCATCTGATGGCCTACTTCCCCAGTCGTTTCATGTTATGGCACAGGAACACTAGCTTGTCCACATTTTTGGCAAAAGGCTGCTCCTCGTGTCTCATGCTGTGTGGAGATTTTTATTATTATTATTATTTTTTTTTTTTTGCACGACTGCTCGACCAAAACAAATCTCGGTCAACCAACAGCCCATAGACCAAACAATCGACCAGTCGACTAAATGGGGTCAGCCCTACTAGGCTCATCGTGTCCTAATCTAAAGAGTATCTAGTACTGCATCTAGCCTGGACTTGAATAGCCCAAGTGTTTCTGCCTCTACTACCTGACCTGGCAAGCTGTTACAGGCATTGACAACTCTCTGTGTAAAGAAAAGCTTCCTATATGACAATATAGGGACATATATGACAATGATTACTATTGTAAATTCAAAAATGCATAAAAACTAGCAGTAGAATCCACCTCCTTATTGACGGTGATGTCCAGTATGCTGTTAATAACTCAGCCTACTGCCAATGACACAACAGGTTTAGACCTGTGACCATTTTGAGAAGCTTCCTCATAAGTGCCCCCTTTAAGCACATATCGTGATGAATGGATAGGTGGTAAGAACTGTGTGCTTCGGATAGCGTAGCGGTCTAACGCACCGTATTTTGGCTGGTTTGATATGGTGTGCGCTGTCTGTCAGGGATCCGGTTCGAAACCCGTCTCTACCAGACCAGCCCTGGTCACCAGCCCACGATCGGGGGCGGCATTTAACATCCACCCAAGGGGGAGGGGGGAAGGTGAGCTGGCTTGGGTTCGCCATGAAGCACGTAAGGGAGTACCAGGAACGTGGGTGGGCGAATTCCGTCTTCCCTCTGAGAATTAGCTAGCCTCATAGAGACGAGTGGCGTGTGGGGAGGGCAAATCAAAATATATAGAGGGTGTAATTGGCTACTGAATTGGGAGAAAAATGGGAGAAAAATGGGAAACCAAAAAAATCTAATAAAAAAATAACTGTGTGCTTCACCACCTGTGGAAGCAGCAGCTCAGTGAGTCTGGTGGAATCTGGAAAAGCGGCTGTCCTCTGGACACAATCAGGGCAAGGACAATGGTCCCCCTCCCCCGGGGGCAAAGACATATAACTGTGCCTCTTAACTGCATAAAAGAGGACCCAGTTCCTTCATCTGTGTATCATCTGTATAATGAGCCTGCAATACGAACTGGACATTTCACATTGTGACAGGAAAATAAAAAAAGGGAACAAAAAGTTCAAAACATATGAATATATATATAAATATATATTCTTTTATACACACCTACCAGCATATTTTCTTTAAACAAATTGACTAGAATACCTAAAGGAACAGTGCGAATAAGTATAAAGCAGCTCTCCATTACGACCGCGATTTGAAAGGAAATTATACAGACCAGTGGTGATCCAGGGAGCAGTGTGTGGTGTACCCCAGTCCTGGATAAAAGGCCAGTTCAGGAGCCAGAGTGAACGTATCCTGGGCCCGTGGGGGGGGGGGGCGGGGGTTTGTGATGTTACCCAGGCTGGCAGTGCCGCTGGGCCTGTGGCTGTCCGTGCGTGTGGTGTGCAGCCTACACCCCCAACATCAATCACCTCCCACTTCAATCGCCTGAAGGCCTTGTCATCCCCTTCACACCATGCCTCCCCCGGCAGAGCTTGCATTTTGTCCGTTTATCCTCCCCCACCTCCCCCTCCCCTCTGTTTGCGAGGCTCACGTACGGTGGAGTTGAGATTATCTGCTGAGCGCGCTAATTAGGCAGATGAAACAGGATTTCCCCGATCGCACCGGGCCCAGGTCCAGGTCCAAACGCCACGCGCTCCAGACTGAAGGTCTCCGTCCGCTAATTAAGAGGGACCGTCCCGCAGGAAGTCAGAACGGCTCGCAAAGGCACCGATACCAATGGCGCGGGCGAAAGGGCGCACAGAGGGAGCGTAACGTGTAAACTCTCGACACAGATCTTTCTTTTTTGGCTGGTTCAGATACGGCGTACACCGTGGGGAAAACGTTTCTCATTAAAATCACCTGCCTGTCAGGGACGCAGACTAAAACCCGTCTCTACCTGGTCGTCAGCCCCGTTCGGGGGCGGCGTTTGGCCGTCCGCCCCACGGGGGGGGAGGGTGAGCCGGCTCGGGTCCGCCGTGAAGCACGTAAGGGAGTCTCCAGAACGCGGGTGGGTGAATTCCGTCTCGAAGGAAGCGGAGTTTGCTGCCCTCTGAGAATTAGCTTGCCTCGTAGAGACGAGCGGTGGACTCGTGTGGGGAGGGTAAATCCAAACAAATAGAGGGTGTAATTGGCTGCGAAATTGGGAGAAGAACGGGGAAAAAATTACAAACTATAAATAAAGTAAATAAATAAATAAATAAATCACCTGGCTGATGCTGTCTGCGGGTCTGGACCGCTCCAGGTTTGCACAGGCTGTGGTGACAGATGGAGGTTAGAGCGCTATGCTGGCACGGAGGGCCTCGTTTCCCACATTACTGCTGATGAGCGAGGAAGGGCAGGTTTCTGGGACGGCGTCCAGCGGCCAAAGTGTTGGTCGTGCTCGAGCGGCGATTAAACACACGGCCGAGGGGGGGCTTGGCCAATCGCATGCGAGACAGAGCTCCTTACAGGTGGGTGCCTGGCGGGGTCTAACGGAGTGGTCCAGTTGAGCTGGCAGAACCAGCGAGCCAAAGCCAAAGCCAAAGCCAAAGACAGGACATACTGCCCCCAGCCTGAGCATCCTGTCGAGGACAGCGACCTATTTATACTGACTGGAGAGTCGGGCTTCACAAAGCTCACAACGTCGAGAGCTACTACACGCTGTCAATGTCTGACTCACGTGAACCAAGCAAGAACCTTCACTCCCCATCGCAAAACACTTCCAACTGCTCCAAGTTGACAAAGTCACTGATAAAGCATCACAGCCTCTACCCATTTTTTGGATGTTACGAGGCTCCCATCACGTCCCATCAATCCTCCAGCAACAGCAGGTGCCTTCACTGTACGCAGTTTGGCAAAAGACACAGGAGGCCAAACCTAAAATGTGCGGGTTTACACAGAAGGCACAAATCCCTGAGCCTTTACGCTCGAAGGGAAAGTGTTTCACTGAAACTTACTACTAGTACTAGTTTTCATTGTAAGAATATAGTACGTATATCATATCCAGCATATAAGATGGCGTATACCATTACTAAGCCCTGCTAACACAGGCAAATGTGTATAAGATTGTATTATCACAACAGTGTTATCTTAAAACCGGGAAGCTGGCGCCTCGGATAGCGTGCCGCCCCCGATCGGGGCTACCGGCCAGGGCCGGTCTGGCACAGTGGGGATTCAAACCGTGACTGCAATAGCAGGGCTCGAAACTGCCACCAATTTGGTGGCATTTGCCACTGAAAATCTGCCCAGTGCCACTAAAAAAAATAACCAGTGGCAATGTTGCCACTAGAATGTTTTTTTTTTTTTTTTTTTTTTAATCCTAAAGTAATATTTTGGTCAAACAGTTGGACGATTTTGTTTGATTATTTGATCTCACATTGATCTTGTTATGTCGGTTAAGTTGTGTTTATGTCTGTTGTCTTGGCGACTATTTAGGCTACATGAGGTCTGGGCGGAGCCCGTCCGTTCGGGCGGCATTTCTTTCAAGTTTTCCCGAGTCCCGCGCAAAGTAGCAAGAGTCAGACACAACGTTAGAGCAAGCTAGGTCATCATTGCCGATCACAAAACCATAGCCTATGAAGAATAATGAAGCGCATCGATACGTTTTTCGTGAAGAAAAATGCCCCACCACCACCACCTGAGGTTAGACCAGACGCAGAAATAGATTCAGAATCCGATGAGCAGTCACAGCCGGCAGAACAGGAATCCGAGGTAACCGAGCAGCCACCCTCCGCTAAAAATCCAAGATGTAGCCCTAACTCGAGATTTCGCCTGAGTGGCTTAAAGAGTTCACATGGCTAAGGTACGAGAAAACAGGAAAATATATGTACTGTGTGTACTGCAAACAATGCGGGCCGACTGTTGCAGGCAGTAGCAAACTTGCGTCTGCAGCAACCCGTTTTAAACGCGACCCCCTCGCTATCCACGGCAAAAGCCACAAGCACATACAGTGCCGCGACAGGTGCATCGCGAGCGCTGCTGCCCCCTTTATGCGATTGATAAAGTTGTTTTATGTATCTGTTTATTTTATGTTAATTTGTTATTGAACTATATGCACTTCTGAGTTTAGTATGAATAAAATGTCATTGCTGTTGCACCTTATTATCGCCTAAAAATTTTTTTTACGTACATTTACCTCCAAAATGTTGTGCCACCAAATTATGTGCCACTGCCACTAACAGAAAAACTTAGTGGCAACTGTGCCACCAGTGTAAAATGTTAGTGTTGAGCCCTGAATAGGCAGCTCACACTAGCAAAGTACCACTCAATGCGAGTGCATTAGACCGCTACGCTATCTGAGACCCCCGGACAAAGCATTCTGATGAAGAGTTTGACAACACTTGTAATCTGGAGTTGCAGCAGAAATTAAATTGCGAAATGCTCGCTTCCTTGTGCGAGGAGAAAAGTGTTTCTCAGTCAGGTTCTGTTTCACGTGTGTCTCTATATCTGCTCTCTGCTTCCCCCATATTCTCATTCAGAATTTTTGGGAAAGTAGAGTGCTGTGCACAATGCAATGGAGACCAGACATGGTTACAGAGGAAGGACAAACAGTCTCCATGGAGTAGACGTGTCCATTAAAAAAGGCAAAATATTAGGTGGCGTACAAGAAAGTGTGTTGCTTTAAAAGGTATATTTTTAAAGGTTTAAAATGGACTGAACGTATTTTCGATGTTCACTCCAAGGACTCAAAGTAGATTCTTCAAGCTTTGACCCAAAAAAACTGAGCCAACACTTAAGGAGACTGCTCTACTTTCTAAATATACATAGATATATACACACCGTCTGGGCTACACAAAAACATATGTTCAGTTTATCTGTTTTTAATTAATTTTTATACATATTTGAAAGATGTCACGCAGCTCATCAGCAATGAATGGTTCAAACCCCCATGTGACTAAACAGTACTGTGGTATTACTAAAGGGGGAAAAAAGTTTGTTGTTCCTGAGAATACAATTTTTTAAGATGCAAGTACCGATGAGACAAATTATATATATTTACACACACACATGCACACACGCACGCACGGACGCACACACACACACACACACACACACACACACACACACAAAGTGGAGCAGCCTCCTTAAGTTTAATCTCAGTCAGTTTTTTGGGTCAAGGCTTTCGTATTTAGAGGCTATATATTCCAGTCCTTCCAGTGGACAACAAAAATACATCCAATATAATTTAGTCCTGCATTCATTCATTAGTCCTCCCATCATCTCTATAAAAATGTAAAAAATGTAAAAATAAAAAAATATATAATTCCTCTTCCCCAATACACAACTGTGCATGGTACTGGTCCTCTGACAAGAGACTGGGCACTATCAGGGGGGTGGGGGGGATATTTAAACCAGGGCCGCTTTACAACATCTACAGGGGCCCCTTGCACAATGTACAATGGCCAGTGGACCCCGGGTGCGAGACGGTGCTGCCGGTGGGCTGTAGATGCAATTTCCTGACTTCTGGCAGCTGGCTGACCTGCGTGGATGTGTGGGGAGAGTGGATGCGTGGCTGTGGGGAGAGTGGAGGAAACAATGCAGGGCTCTTATATAAGTGTCCTTAGCTCATCCAACTGTGAAGCCTCACACAAACGACGGCAGCAGCAGCAGTCACACACAAAGAGCCCTCGCATTTCCTCTCAGCCAGTTCCCATGTCAAACACTCTATTCTACATTTGTTTTATATCTGAATTGCCGTTAATATTTTCATGTATACATGAAAAAACACCCTTTTGGCATTTGTCAACCATTCCTCCATGCAAAATTGTTCTAGTTCCTTCAGATTCTTGGGTTGACGTTTGTGGACTGCTTTTTTGACTTCAAACCACAAATGTTCAATTGGATTCAGACTGGGATGGTCACGTCAGGACATTGATCTTGTGCTCTGTCAACCATTTCTTAGTTGCTTTGGACGTATGTTTGGGATTGTTGTCTTGTTGGAAGTTCCATCTGCGGCCAAGGTGTAGCTTCCTGGCAGAGGGAACAAGGTTTTTGGACAAAATTTATTGGTACAAGCTGAAGTTCATGGTTCCATCTATTTTAATAAGGGCCCCAGGGCCTGTGGATGCAAAACAACCCCAAAGCATTAAAGATCCACCACCATGTTTCACCGTAGGCATGAGGTGCTTTTCAACATTACTTGCATTCTTTGGACGCCAAACATAACACTGATGTGTATGTCCAAAAAGATAGATTTTTGTTTAATCTGACCACAAGACACAGTTCCAATTGTAGTTCACATGTAGTTTGATGAATTCAAGATGCCGTTTTCGGTGAATTGTCTTCAAAAGAGGCTTCCTTCTAGCAATTCTGCCATAAGGCCATTGTCATGTAGGCGTCAAATTGCTTTAGACACCTTGTAACCCCACAATGCCAGGTTGTTTTGGAGATCTTGAACTGTGCCCCTTGGACTGTTCCAGTGGCCTTAAACTTCCTAATAATTGACCCTTCGCTAAACCACGCCCAAAAAGCAAACTCAATCACAGCGCTGTGTTTTACATACTCCGACAGAGGATCCCAGTGTTTGGCTGTCAAAAATTAGAAATTTTCTTCATTTTCGAGCTGGTTTTGCGGATTTTTAGCAAATTATGGTTAAACGTTGTGCCTGGGGCACGTGTAACAGTGGTTACCCAGAGAGGTTTGAAGGAGATATACGTTTTTTTCCCTTTATAAAACCTAAATAAAATCCTGAAAAGTGTTAGCCAGCTAAGCTAACGTGGCTACGGTCTAGATATACAGCTCCGGGTTGCAACGTTGGTAAGGTTAGACTAAATGTTAGCTTTGTTATTCGTGATCCAGACAGCTTGCTAACGTTAAGATGTTACAGTCAAGCTCTAGAAAACCAAGTGGGTAACGTTACCTTGATGTCAAAATGTAATACTATTTTTCATTACTATTTCAGCACTTTGTCAAATGGGAAGCCCAGTTACCCAAATCTTGTGGAAGACTGGGCTGACACACTGCTGATATTTTTTGCTTTACAGAGGTCCAGGGTATGGAGCTACCTGTGGAGCTAACCAGGTAATGTCGTTACAGCACACTATAGGCGACTAATGTTACGTTAGTTAGCTAATGCTAGCTAACTTACTACTGAATGTAACGTTATATAGGCCTACTGCTTTTGTTTTTTAATGATTGTAATAGTGAATAGAGAACCCAGCTTTACAGGAACAGTGTCTCATGCTTTCAATCGCCCAGTGATGCGGTGGTTCACTTTTTCTGATCTTGCCTTATCTTAATTTTTTTAACGTCATTTTGTTGCTGAGTCAGTGTGATATCTTGAATATAACCTTCAAATGCATATTGTATACCCTTCTGTCTGCTTTTCAAATCGCTTTTTCTATTTTCCAAAAATTGGACAATATTTCTCCAGGGAGTGCAGTTAGTGACAGTGGGAGCGCCATGCTTTACATAGCAACAATAACTAAGGGGGCGTGGTTTAGCGAAGGGTCAATTGACACAACAGTGGAAAGCTTCTTTTTGTAGCCATCTCCTGATGGTCAATAACCTTTTGTCTCATTCTTTCAGGGAGTTCTTTGCCTTTCACCATGATGATGACTTCCAGTATTTCAAACCTCCTTTTTATACCCTAGGGAAATGAGACCACTGTATAGTTCCATAAATCAAATGTTGTATATTTATGAAGATTTGTTTTTGTTGGGTTCAATTTAAAACAATACTTAGGGGTGTGAATAAATGTGATCCAGATGTTTTCTGAAAAAAACAACAAACTAATTAAACAAAATATGTATTTTCTGAACAATTGTATTAGTACTGTAGTTTTGGGATTTTCTGAATTTTGTGAGCCTAAAATAAAGCTCATTACTTATATAGTTTATTTTATACGATCGCTTTTGTTCATTTTGATCAAGGATATGAATAAAAACGGAGTCTACTGTACGAAAATAAAACACTGCACAATGTCTAGCCCTGGCAAATGAACAGATAACATAAACGGATGCGTTACGGGATACGAAAGATCCTCAGGAACCACGGAATCACAAATCAAGCTCCTTGTTTGGACTCCTGTCACAGCGGTTTGTCTCGGGTCACGCTCGCCTGGCATCGTAGCTGACAACTGTCCCCGTTCTGTCTCCTGGTGGTGACATGTGGACGTACAGCGTCAGGACACTTGAGCGCACAAACGCGCCAGCACGTCCCAGGGCTCACCGGCGGATAAGAGAAACAGCATACTGACAGTGGGGGAGTTAAGTCTCTTACTACTGCTGCCAAACATTATACAGGGCACAACTGCGTATGACACATCCTCACACCAAACGCTCCCCCCCCCCCCACCCCCAACCCCTCCCACCACCAAAGCACACAAAATCACATGGCATTCCCTGCAACGTGATTCACCATGGCAACAAAGACTTAGCAGGGGCCAGAGGGATTCATCACGTTTGTCATATTTAGCTTTTTTATTTTTATTTATATATTTTTTATACATCGCTGTCCTTTTGTTTACACTCGTCATGTCTGTGAGCACGCAGCAGGCTTCACCAGAGGGGTCCTCCAGAAACACTCACTCGCCGTAGTCCTTCTCTGGTACTACTGGCATCCAGTCTATTTTTTTGTAAAGAATTTGTTTCAGATTTCTTCCCATTTTTCTCCCAATTTAGTCATCAATCACACCCTCTCTTTTCATGTCAATCCCCCCCTCGTATTGTGAGTTTGCTGCCGTAGCCCTGTGACCGGCAGTGACAAAGGCGATGTACCGTCTGATGTTACCTTTGTGCGTAGATGACATTGTCTAGTGTGCAGGATAGGCGTAAACCACCCCCCTCCCTCCAAATACAGGGCTGGTCTGGGGCCGGTTGGCACGGTGACTAAGGTTGGCATGGGGCACCACTGCCGGCCAGGTCCTGTCCCATTGGGGTAGGACGCGGGAGGGACCCGGGACAGCATTGGGCCGCCGTAGGCAGGAGGCGTGTGTCGCTGCGTACCACCCCAATGGGACCCGCGTCTCCCAGGACGCTGCCTGTTCCAGGACAGGAAAATGGGTGCATGGCCGCCCTTCTTAATTCCTTAATTATAAAAAATATATTTTTTTAATATTCAGTCTTTTATGAATAATATTCAGTCGATTGCGAATGGCTGGGTGTGAAAAATTCAACATATATACGCTGATATATAGGAGTGTATATTGTGTAGGAGAAATATGAAGATGGTATTATGAACAGTAAGAGCATAAAAATACATCATGAAAGTTCAGCCCATCTAGGCTCGTCACGTCCTAATCTAAAGAGCATCTAGTACTACATCTAGCCTGGACTTGAATAGCCCAAGTGTTTCTGCCTCTACTACCCGACCTGGCAAGCTGTTCCAGGCATTGACAACTCTCTGTGTAAAGAAGAAATAAACGTCCTAATAACCGTGCAGAATTAGCCTTCAACTAATTTCCACCTGTGGCCTCTTGTTCTGCTAACCAAACTTATCTTAAGTTCTTGGTAGTTCACTTTTTGAATCACTTTCAGGGATTTAAAAACTTCAGTCAAATCCCCCTTCCCAGCATTGAGCATCACAACCAAAGAGGGGAGAGGGAGTGGGCTACAGTCAGGCAGAAAATGACTTACTCTAAAAACATTATTTTATTCTGTTTTCCATTCTTCAAGCAGCTCTGGGTGCGCAACCATCTGCCTAAATGGCGTAAATGTAAACGTAGCACCAAGACAATTCCTCCTGTAAGGAGAGCACGAAATTCCACGAAAAACACTAAGCCACGATTGGATCCACACTGAGCGGGTTCATTAAAACACGGGAGATTACACGAGATACAGGATGTATGGGTGACAATATACAGGACTGGCACCACACCCTGCAAAAAGCACTCCAAGTCACTCTTAAATCAACTACTAAAAAAAGCCTTTATGATAATGGCATATCCAAAAACTGCCATCCTGATGTAGCCTATTTGCTGTAACTAGCAGGTTTAAATGGCTTTTAAATTCCTTTAAAAAAAAAAATATATATATACCACTGTCATCATAAAGGCTTTTAAAATGAACTCTGCCGAAAATGGTAAAGAATGCCTTGGATTTATGTTGATGGTGAAGCAAAATGATATATAGCCTATCTATCTTTCTTTTTAGTTGTTGTTGCTGCTAGCGGATATATTCGTGTGGTGGGATTTAAGCGCTGTGCTTGCGTAAGCACTGGGCCAGGGGGCAGGGCAAAGAGCACAGCACTCCAACTGCTTTGTGAGGTTACATTTTTATTGTTATTATATTTTTTAGTTTCAAATAGTTTTTCCTGTTTTTCTTCCAATCTGGTAGCCAACTATACCCTCTATTTCTTTCAATTTGCCCTCCCCACAAGCCCATGAGTAAGACTCTAACAAAGTAACCCTCAGAGGCAAGTCTGTCTCCCGGTACAGGGACGCCTTTTTGCGCTCCTCGGCAGAAAGACTCGTGAAAAAAAAATCCTCTCTTCTTCCAAAGGTCCTTCCCCCTCCCCTGGGGTGGACAAGAGCCTATTGCCACCCCCAAAATCATTTGAATTGGGCTCCCGGCAAGAGCCGAACTGGCTCAGTCGGGTTTTAAACCGTGGTTGTAGTAGGCAACTTGCAATCGGGGTGAATGCTTTGACCGCTACGCCACCCGAGGCCCCTACATGATGTTCCATTTTTGACGACACGCCACCCCTTATCGGGGCTCCGGCAAGAGGGGTGGCACCTCTGAGGAAATATTGTGCTGATAGATGGTGCTGCGCATGGCTAACGCTGGGATGGGAGACCTCCTGGGAAAGACAGTGGGGCCAGTAGGGGGCGCTGTTCTCTCTGAGCAGAGTAAATCCAATGCCTCAGTGCAGCGGTGGAGACACTGTGCCATAGGAGGTGTGGTCTTTTGGATGAGACGAGGTTAAACCAAGGTCCTGGGCCCCTGTAGCCGTTAAGAGATCCCATGGAACTTATTTAAAGTGCAGGGGGTGTTGACCTTAGGGCTCTGGTCAAAATCCCAAACTGGCTCTCTCATCCCCCCCGCAATAGAAATACATTTCCAATATTCCTCGAGTCATGGTTGACCTTTTACTGATGTAACACATTGTTTTTCACTAGGATCTCATTCAGTTTGTTATTCGAGGGCTGCTCGTAATGTGCTTTGTCCACATTAGACAAGAATCTGCTTCACACGGTTTCAGCACAGTATCATGCCAAACAAGAAATGGCTCGTCATCCCCCAATATCACAACTACGAACAAATAATGAACATTAAAAATTCCCCTTTGCTGTATAACGTGGAGGAGAGATTAAGAAATATGTAGGTCGCATATGCTAGTCTAGCGCAACCTTTTCACTGGCAAACTTATGGATTTGAATTTCAAATCGTCTATCTGTTTTCAAGCAGATCCTACCCAATCCTTAAAACTGGGGCAAATTAGCTGCCATTTATGAGAAACATACAGTATTAACGCCCCCCCCCAACAACCCCACTTCGATGACTATTTTTGACAGCATGACACACGTTTGGAGGGATTTAAGTTTACTCCCAAACTGAAATGATAGCTCTGTGGATTTGCTCTCAGTGCAGAATAATTAAGGGATTTCACTAAAGCTACTCAGCAGGCATGAGGAGCGCTCCACGCTAATGCCCGATACTCTGATGCGCTTACATAACTTAAACGCTCTCCTCCCTAGGCCAAACAATTATCGAAAACAGCAAAGGACCTGAACGCATCAAAGAAATGCCTCAAACTTCAGCGTGTATTCGTTTGCCCAGCGCTCCCTCTTACCTCCCTGTCCGGTTCTGCTTACGTTGAACAGGTTGGCATCCGTGTTTATCGGCCGCTAAAACAAGGAAGGGCTTTAATTTGCGGCCCTTACCCCCAAAGTCTGGCGGAGAGATAAAACGGTGTCATCTTTCTACATCCGTCACTCGCTCATGACGGCTCATCGGGGTGTAATTTCAGGATTGCAGATGGCCTTGGCGCCGTGCCCGTCTTAAACCCTTTTTGCTTTTGCCGTTCCAGCTCCACTCCTTTATTTTTGTCTTCTTTTCTACCGATACAGACCTGGGCGACATCACTGTATCGCATGTGAACAATCTAGTTTGCACTCTTATAAAAAAAATTGCCATAAGCAGCGGTCGTTTGGCCTTGAACGGGAGGAGGAGAAAAGAAAAATAATAATCTAGAAGCAGTAGGTTGTCATAGAGACTATTTTGAAACATTTCCCCCCCCACTGTAGTTGCTGTAGAACTGTATTTCAGTGACATTACAATGTGTAAAAAAAAAAAAAAATGTTTAAAATGAAATTAAAACTCCATTTAATTTAGGGGTCATGCTGTGCACTGCGAGTATCGGTCGTGCAGTGAGAATTAAGTGGAGATTAATTGGGAGTTGGCCCAGCCGTCCCTCGAGGCTTATCGTCCTTTTCAGACCCTCCCTAGAGCTCACGGGCACCACGATACAGATCTGGTTGCTATGGGAATACTGAAGGTGTGCATGAAGTGGGGCATTCAAGACACATAATGAAGAGGAACAAAAGCTCCACACAAACAGCTATTACCGTGCGCAAAATCCAGTCCAATTAAAATAAAATCTCATGTTTCCTTCAAGTTAATTCGTTATTAACACATTGGTCTTGTACTACTGTGTGCTATAATGGAATATATCATTTGTACATTTTAAAATGTTTATATAAATTTTTTTTTTTAAAGGAATTTAAAAAATGAAAGCTTTAAGGAAGGAACCATGAAATATGGTGACATTTAAAAGAGCGTACGGTCTCTTAAAAGACGAGCACTCTTCTCAGTAGCCTGCCATGTGATTGTTATTTAACACGCAGAGGTGATTCTTCTCACTTGAAGACTTGGAAGAAGAAAAACGCACCCCAAGGACCGTAGCTGAAGTGCATGCACTCCTCCAATGCGCTCACCTGTGAGTCAGGCTGTTTTACACACTACAGTCTACACCGGACTACAGGAGTGAGCTGGCACCTAGCGAGCCCAGCCTGTGCTTGTGGCCAGCCCCTTCGGAGCCCCTGAATGTGTTTTTTAAAATTATTATTTATTTCAGATTTTTTCAGTTTTTCTCCCAATTTAGTAGCCAGTTACACCCTCTATTTATTTCGATTTACCCTCCCCACACAAGTCCACCGCCCGTCTCTATGAGGCAAGCTAATTCTCAGAGGGCAGCGAACTCCGATTCCTTCGAGACGGAATTCGCCCACCCACGTTCTGGAGACTCCCTTACGCGCTTCACGGCGGACTCGAGCCGGCTCACCTTCCCCCCTCCCCCTGGGGCGGACAGCCAAACACCGCCCCCGAACGGGGCTGACAACCAGGTCCGGTCTGGTAGAGATGGGTCTCTGACAGGCAGCGCACACCGTATCAAACCAGCCAAAATACGGTGCGTTAGTCCGCTACGCTATCCGCCGCCCTGAATGCATTTCTAAGGCTCACCTGACCTGGCCTGCTGCTCCCAGGAACATCAGGGAGCTGGTGACAAGAACAGAACACTCAGGCTCATCTAGGCTCTGGACTACAGAGTATCCAGCACTGTGTTAAGCGGGTTTTGAACACCATCAATAGCTCTGTGCTTCTACTGTACGACCGGACAAGCAATTCCGTGCTTTAAGAATTCTGTGTGGAAAAATGCTTTGCTGATATCATCGCAACACTGTGCAGTGGGTTCCATCTTAGAGTAGGATCAGTTCACCTTTTTAACTCATAATGGATAAGGTTAGGATATGGACAGGGGAACCTGATCCCAGATCAGCGCTCCTACACAGATCTTCATTGGGGTGAGACAGTTAGGGGCATCGGTCTTGGCCAGAGACCATCAGCTCTGGTATTTACCACAACTCTCCGTAGTTCTCACCCAAAGTTCTACTCTTGCCCAGTTGGAGGAGGAGAGCTGTGACCGAGGATGACATCCAATCAGATGCCTCACTGATAACTTGTGGCTGGATACAGAATTCAGACATCTTAAACTGTACACAGTAAACGCTGTGTACATTTACAGACAGAAGAGACAGCAGAGAGAGAGAGAGAGAGAGAAAGAGAGAGAGACAGAGAGAGAGAGAGAGAGAGAGACAGAGAGCGAGAGAGAGAGAGAGAGGGAGAGAGACAGAGAGAGAGAAACAGAGAGAGAACAGAGAGAGAGAGAGACACAGAGAGAGAGAAAGAGAGAGAGAGACAGAGAGAGAGAGAGAGAGAGAGACAGAGAGAGGAAGAGCGGGAGAGAGAGGGCTCTTGCATAAAGGCTCACCCTCTCCTTCAAGGGCAGTTGTTTCTACTGGTCAGTGTTGCACGCTGTCTGCAGGCCGGCTCTTTCCTGAAACACACAGAGCACAGTGGGTCGGCCCTGGGGCTTATTCCGTGCCCACAGGAGGGGGATGCGCCATCCACGTGAACTCAGCATTCTGAAGGCTGGATGCCCAGTGCATTTCAAGCCCACTCGATAAAGGACAAACCAGGTCTTTTTCCCCAGTTCAAAACTGGGAGAATGCTCTCAAAAACTGCATTAAAAAAGTACTCAAGGGGCGGCGGATAGCGTAGCGGTCTAACGCACTGTATCTTGGCTGGTCCGATACGGTGGGCGCTGCCTGTCAGGGACACGGTTTGAAACCTGCCTCTACCAGAGCGGTTCTGGTCATCAGCCCCGATCGGGGGCGGCGTTTGGCTGTTTGCCCCAGGGGGAGGGGGGAGGAAGGGCGTCCGTGGTCGGGTTCCGTCTCGGAGTAGGCGGATCTACCAGCCCAGAAAAATTACCCGGAGGATGGGCAGCAGACTCATGGGGGAGGGTGAACTGAGATAAATAGGGGAGGGTATAATTGGCAACCAAATTGGGAGAAAAACAGGGAAAAAATCTGGAACTATAAATAAGATTTACTCAAAGGATCCATGATCTATGATCTTTCTTAGTTTTGGGGATACATTGCGTCTCTTTCCGAACAGAGCAGCTGCTCACGAGCCACCCCACGGTGAACACAACAGCAGGTCGACACCCCTAGGCACAGATTGAGCTGCCCTCGTATTGTCTCTTTCCTGCAGTATCGAGCCAAGCTCCTCTGGCAACTGGGATGTTTTTGAATATCTGTTCTCTGCTCCACTGACTTGGGTCATTTGAGAGAGAGGTGAGAGTCGGGGCCTGTGGGTTGTGTGTGTGTGTGCATGTGTGTTTGTGTGTGTGTGAGTGTGTGTGTGTGTGTGTGTGTGCGTGCGTGTGTGTGAGTGTGTGTGTGTGTGTGTGTGCGTGTGAGCGTGTGTGTGTGTAGGCCTGGGAGGGAAAGTCCTGTTAGAGGCACGTTACGTATGGGTGAGGGGGCACCGATGTGTCAAACAGCCCCCTCTCCTCCGGTGAGTGGCACAGAGTCACGTTTGGCTTCATGTGCGCCGTTAGTCACGCATGAGGGGGCTGATTTAATTACCCCCCCCCCCACATCTTACCCTTCAAGACATGATGTAACATGGCTGACTTCACGTGCAACCTGAAGGAAGACTGACTTGCTGCCATCCTCCTCCAATGTGAGAGCAGGAGAGATGGAGCAGGACACGAAACCACTTCAGTCTGGTCTGGACATTAAACCACTTCGGTCTGGACATTAAACCACTTTGGTCTGGACAGAGGGCTGGACATTAAACCACTTTGGTCTGGACAAAGGGCTGGACATTAAACCACTTCGGTCTTGGGCTGGACATTAAACCACTTTGGTCTGGACAAAGGGCTGGACATTAAACCACTTTGGTCTGGACAGAGGGCTGGACATTAAACCACTCTGGACAGGCTGGACATTAAACCACTTTGGTCTGGACAGAAGGCTGGACATTAAACCACTTCGGTCTGGACACAGGGCTGGACATTAAACCACTTTGGGCTGGACCACTTCACTGGGTCGGGGATGGGCTACGTCAGCAGAGGGTTCTGAGAGGTTTGTGCGGCTGAAGGCCTCACCGTTCCCTCCCCATGGTCACTGCTCTGCACCCTCTCACTCACACTGGGAACAGAGACACACGTTGAGCAGCAGAGCTGAAATCTTTGTTGCCAAATTGTTTAAAAAATTCTTATGCCATAATGCATAGCAAGTGCAAATGTAAGCCGATGTGCGATCATGCCAGGGATGGGCAAGGAGGGCCGTATCCATTTCTGGATTTCATGCCAACTTCTGCTCTTAATTATTTAATTAGCCCAATCATTTATGTGATCAGACATTTTAGCTAAATTTCTTGATAAGCCCATGAATGACAGCTGAAGACTGTTCTTGTGTTCCCATATGAAACATGTTAATGTGGTCTAATCCAGTGTTTCTCAATCCATTCCTACAGGGCACATTGCCCTGGACATTTTAATTCCAACCTCCGCTCCCAACCTATCATCTGCATCGGTCGTCTGTTAATGATCACTTGAGCATGATTAAGTGGTGGTCGGAATGAAAACATGCAGCGCAGTGTGTGCCCTGTAGGAATGGATTGAGAAACACTGCTCTAATCTACAAGTGAACCAGCATTGGCGTATCCAACTAATTAACTAATTGAGCCAGGATAATTGGTGTAAACAAAAACCTGCACACAAACTGGCCCTCCAGGACCGGCATTGCCCAGCGCTCTCAAACACTGCAGCCGCTGGATTAGCGCTGTAAGCACCTCGTCATGTGATGTGAAAACGCAGTGACCTTCCGGGACATTGTTGTGGAGGTCACGGGTGGGACTGTGGCAGAGGCGCATTTCTGCGCTGTGTGAATGTTTCCCTGGGGGGGCCGCCGTTTGTGGTCCTGCCTGCTCTGTTTGATTCTGCGCACCAGAGAACACCGCGGATAGCGTAGCGGTCTAACGCACCCGCATTGACCGGTGCTTTGCGAGTGTGAGCTACCTATTGCGGTCGCGGTTCGAAAACCCGACTGCGTCAGTCCGACTCTGGCTGGGAGCCCTGATCGGGGGCGGCGTTTAGCTGTCCGCCCCAGCAGGTGGGGGTGGGAGGGGGTGAGCCGGCACGAGCTCGCCGAGGAGCAGTAAGAGGCGTTCCTAAAGAGCAGGTGGGCAAAGTTCCGTCTCTCTCTGAGAGGCGGATCATCGCCAGCCTCGGGGATATTAGCTTGACCCGGAGGACGGGCGGCGGGCTCGTGAGGGAAGGGCGAATCAAAATAAATAGAGGGTTGAATTAAATTGGGAGAAAAACAGGGAAAAATTTGAAATAAATTGGCATTGGTCCCTGAGACCAGCGTGTGGGTGCCCACTCTGCATGAGCTCCAGGGGGGGTCTGGGCTCCCTCCAAACACAGAGATGTTGTCAAACAAACCTCACGTTGGGGCCTCCCGGGTGGTCTAGGGGTTACAATGTTCGACGTTGGCCACTGCGACCGGGGAGGGGGAGGGAAGCCGATACAAGCTTGCTTGCGTATAGGAGTTGCGGTTGACGGCTTGGCGAGTGGCGGTTCGAAGGAGCCTTTGTCACTGCCAGTCTCAGGGCTACGGCAGCGAACTCAGAATACGAGGGGGGGATTGACATGAAAAGAGAGGGTGTAATTGGCTACTAAATTGGGAGAAAATGGAAGAAGGGGGGGAATTAATTAATTTCTTTAAAAAATAAAAAATAATTGTAAACCTTGCATTATCACTGCCCCATTTGGCTCCTGGCTGCCGCGACAGAAGTCTTGCTCTGTGTACGTGCAAGACCCTGGGCTCTAACCGATTCCGTGAGATCTCTGATATGAGACGTTAGCATTCTGTACAGATTTACAACGCAGCCTCCTACTCCTACAGCCCACGAGGCAAGATGCATCTCCTGGGCTGCATTTTAATGGAGATGCCGCCAAACCATTGTTGTTGTTTTTACTGCTACAGGCAGAGCTGTGGGATATGCACGTGTCACATTGTTCCTTGGGTCCAGGTCAGGGTCTGGTCTAATTATAGGCTTGTTTCAGCGTGGGCTTCAGATGGGTTAGAAGGTGTCGGTTCTGCATTGTTTTTTTCCCCAGCTGCCCTCTACCTTAATCTCCTCCTACAGAGATAGGCTTTTTTCAGAGTTCCCACTCAAATCAATTTTCCATTTTCCATGACATTTCAATGACAAATTTAAGGTTTTCAATGACACACTTTTTTGTGACTGATGCAAAAATGGATTTTACTTTCATAACACGTTTTGTTGCCAGTGCAAATACACATCTGTGTGTGTGTGTCTGTGTGTGTGTGTGTGTGTGTGTGTGTGAGAATAGCCATGGCAGGTGGCAACAATGGTGGCAGGGGAACAGACATTTTGCAGTAACGTTATCGGAAAAGAAGAAAAAATATATAACGTTACATTGAATGGAAAGACATTTCCATGACATAGAGCTTTTTCATCAATTTCCATGACAGAATAATTTGTTTTTCTGCTTACACTATGTGGTGATGTCACACGAGCCGTCAAAGCAATCAGCTCCCGTGTGCCTTCCGCTCTCCCTACTTCCTGTCCTGTCAGAGAGGAAGAGGAAGAGGCAGAAGTAGTAGTATTCTGGATTTAATGAGAATCAATCAAATTTTTTCCCCCAAAACCTGGTCACAAGTGTACAATTGTGCTCACAAATGAAGGTCCTATTTTTGGGGAATAATTGAGTAGTAAGGCCTAGAAAATATTCTGATGAAAATGCAAACGTTACTTACATAAGGTCAATTTTCGAGAAAAAAACAAAACATTTCTATGACATAACCCCATTCTACACTGCTTCCTCATGCATATTCATGAAGCAGGTTTGACATCTGCTGGGTGCTGGGAAGATATCCACGCCGGATTGAGTAACTAAGGAAGCTGTCACGCTTCCTTACACAACTAACAAATAGACCGTTTAGCTAGCTTCCGAACCAGCTCTCAGCATCGTCGTCTGTGTCTAACACTCACGTGTTGCTTGAATATTCATGGAAATATGTACAGTACGTATAAATATTGCTCGGTCTCAACGTGTGTCTAGCAAGTTCCCCGGGCAGACAAAAGTCTGACTCCCAACTTGCGGACACCGTTGTCACACTCATCTCTATTGACTCGCATTGTGTCGTGTGTATCCGGTCACATCCCCCGCCCTCTTTGGTGGCGTTTAGTAACGGGAGGTTCTGCGAGGCTACGCTAAACGTCCTCGGCCCACAATCGCCTCGTTAATATTCACAAGAGAAGCAGTGGAACAGAACAGAGCGTAAACGGTAGCAGAGCATCTAGCGTCGAGCGTACAGAACTGAATTATCTGGTCAGTAGAAAACTATTCGTGGTGTCACGTCAGTATCATTAAATATGTGAAACAGCCCCCCCACCCCCCACTGTCCCATACTGGCACGCAAATACCACAGGAAGATGGATATGTAGAGTAAAGCAGGGGCTATAAGCTGCTTTGCGTGCATTAAATGGACGCTACATTAAGGCCTAAAAATAGACCTGAAGAAGTGACGTTAAGTCTGGTGTGGGCGGGGGGCATCTAAATGCTTCACTTTCACCTACACATGAATCAATAAGCTACTCTGCACAATGTTACACGGGCAACGGGTTTGATTACAAATAGCGGTCGATCGTTTCAGCTGTACGTGATCGCACAGAAAACAAATACATCTGCAACAATATCCTTTATTTATAGATTTTTTAAATGAATGAATGAAAATGAATGAATGAATGAATGAATGAACATTGGATTTATATAGTGCTTTTTTTTTCCAAGGAACTCAAAGCGCTTTACAACGATAAGGGGCAACTCACCTCAACCACCACCAATGTGCAGCATCCACCTGGGCAGCCATAGTGCACCAGTACAAACTCACTACACATCAGATACACAGCGGAGAGGCCAGGAGGGAGGGAATATTTTACCTGTCTGATTTCACAATACAGGCACGCCTCAAGGAGACCCGAGGAATCGGAGAATCGTCCGCTCGCTTTAAGAGTTTGGCAGAGTGTCTTCTGCCTGCTCCCTGGAGTGGCGTGGCCTTGTTAGCCTACACGGCAAAACACCACTCAACCCCCATGCCAACAATGTTGCCCGCACAGCATGGCTATCTGCTCACGACATCACTGCTCTACCTAATATATTTCAACACTAAAATCTGGTAGTGTGTTTATGGCAAAATGTTTTTGTAAAACGCGTAATCCAAATAAATTAAGATTGATTGAAGGATGGATGATTGATTGATTGAATAATATTCAGTGGCATATTCAGCAGCAGTGTAATGGTTAGGTAACTGGACTTGTAACTCAGAGGTTGCAGGTTCAATTCCCAGGTGGAGCACTGCCGTTGTACCCTTGAGCAAGGTACTTAACCTGAACTGCTTCAATAAAATATCCAGCTGTATAAATGGATTGTATGTAAAGAAATGTAAAACTGTGTAAATCGCTCTGGATAAGAGCGTCTACTAAATGCAGAGAATGGCCAATTAGCACTATAATATTGATAATTAAAGTGTTACATTTATCTAAAACGAAATTACTTCACGACTGCTATTTGCTATTATACAAACATTCCAGTGATGTATAAATGCAAAGGTCAAATGTAAACAGTCACAACCTCTGGCACCGTGGAGTTTGAATAATGGTGCACTAGAGCCCTCTAGTGGTGATTTCCAGGCAGACAGTCGGACACAATGGAGGCTCAGAGTATAAAACACTTAGCACAAAATCAATTCTAATGGCATCGCGAGGACTCCAAGTGAATCTAAAGGAACACCAGTGTGGCTGAATAAAATAATCAATACAGTACAAACCTGCGGTTCACACATAAACACATTTTGGGAAAATATATTGTGTAATACTAGTAATAAAAAGTTTAACAAAAAAATCCCTTGAACAAAACACAAATGTCACGTTATGCAGATATCAGAAACAAACAATCTGGACCGAGTGCTATATAAACTCTTTCATTTTAAGTGCCATTCATCTCAATGCCATTCTGAATGTGGAAATCCAACGGGCAATGGAAGGCCTGGTTGCCTTGTGCACTCACTCGGGGTGTAACGGTACACGTATTGATACCGATCCATTCAGTACAGAACCGAACGAATGCAATCTTGCTTTAGCCACTAACGCATGTGCGGAACTATTTTGGTGTGCGGTTGCAGCAGTATTGACAGACATTTTTTATCTAAGAAAGAAAGATATGTGCCTTACTTTGTTCAGTAAATGATGGCCAATTAGCAACTGTTTACGTAGTTCATAATAAATGAAAAGCATTTATTTTTTCCCTGCTGTACCGAAAACGTACCGAACCATGATTTTTGTGTACCGTTACACCCCAAGCATTCACACACGCCTCGCCCCTGTTGTGGGATTCGCCGTTAAGTCCAAGCCTGCCTTATCCAAGGGGTCGATAGGTCTGGCCAAGAATCATGTAACCAGTTAAAATGGGGCCTGAGCACACACTGAACCTCGGACTCGCATGACAGTGTGGCCTCGTTGGCATTCATCTTCAAATCAGGGTGTTGAGAGGGCAGCACCCTAACGAAGAAACACAACCCCATCAGGTTCTCAGTCCTCTTTCAACAAGACCAAGGCTGTGAGGGGCATACCGCGCGTTTTCAGACAGCGTACACAACCCCCCGTCCCGTCCATAGCGCGGACCAGCCTTCTCGGCCCGCCACTCGTTTCTGTAGCGGCAGCACACTGCCAAAACTCGAGCAGACAGGGCCTCCTGAGTGGTTTAGCGGTTCACAGGGCTACGGCAGCGAACAAGGGGGCATGGACATGAAAAGAGAGGGTGTAATTGGCTACTACATTGGGATAAAAATCAGAAACAAATTATTTAAAAAATAAAAAAAACTCCAGCAGAGGCCAGTCCTGCTGCTCCTGCTGCTCCTCCTTGCCCCCCCCCTCTCCCTCTCCCTCTCCCTCTCCCCTCTCCCTCTCCCCTCTCCCCTCTCTCCCTCTCCCTCTCTCCTCTCCCCCTCCAACACGGTACATGGGCCCAGCAGCTGGGGCTGGAGGAGCGGGCGGGCGGGCCGCTGGTGAGCGCTCTTTTGTGCGAGGCAGGAAGTGAAGAAGAAGAGCGAGCGAGCGAGCAGGAATAAGAGGCAGCTGTGCGACAGCGGTTCCTTTTCTTCAGGAGCACTGACCCGGGAAGGACCGGCAAGATGATTTTTACCCGCTGAACTTCAGCCAGGACCACTCAGCCACTCCACCGTTTGAGACCATGTTATACTGACATGGGACTATACGCTTATATATCTATACATTTTTAAATGCATAGGTATCCTGTAGGCAGGGCCGGCTCAAGGCACAGGCCATACAGGCAGCTGCCTGGGGCGCCATGTCGCTAGGGCGCCAGGTCGCCCTCACAAAAAAATTATTACAAAAAAATCGCTGGTGGCTGGTGGGCACCCTCCCTTTCCTCCCAATGAACAAATAAACAAAAAGAAATACACTTTGCACCCCTGTTCTGTTCCTCACACAATGTTTCATCTGGCCTGCACTTTGACAGAGATGCTGTTACTGAGGTGGGGGATACGATGCCTGGCTGCTTGCTGAAAGTGGGGGTTACGTGCGCGCATCACAGGCAACCCAAGAGACGTGCTGTCGCCTGTCGGGTCAAGCGCAGGTGACGGGGTCAGAGAGGCATGCACAACTGATGCAGTCAGGCAGAGAGCCAACATCAGCGCGATGCAAGATAGATATCAGATCGATGACAGATTTTATATTTGCACAATGACTTTGAAAAGGCACAAGCCTTCAGGTGCGCAGGGGAGAAAACGGAGGAAGGAGGAGGAAAAGAGAGCCCAATTAAGAGGTAGGCTATGTCATCAAAATGCAGTTTTGTTGTGTTTCTGTGTACTAGCTAAGTAATAAACAAGCTAATGCTAGCTAGATAATGCGATGCTAAGAGCTACTGCTAGACTCATACAGATTGAAGGATGAATGCATGCTGATGCTGAGTTACCCTCACGTTTTGACTTGAAGCTTATTAGTACCCACCTGTAGTTATTACCAAAACTAGGCTACTACACCTGAATTGCAGAGTTGCAAAACCCTCATGCTTGTCTCAGGCTTTATTAGGCTACCAAAATTAGTAGTAGGCTACAACATTATATCAGTGATAATAATGTGGCTAGCTATCCATAAAAATCGATTTAAGTTGTTTGTCCTACAGCTGCTTTTGCTTGTAATAGGCTAATAACTGCACCTGTCTGTACAGATACACTCCGCAAATTTGTGCAAAAGCCCCCAGACTTTGTTAACAATTGTGTTAAAAGTGAGTTTTCTTTGACTTTTTTCTTATCCTCCCTGTTTAAATGATTTTTTGGGAAGTGAAAATTTGAGAAGTGATTTTATTTGAAAAAGAAAATGTAAAAAATCTGATTGATGTTTGTTGGGGGCACCCAAATGCCAATCTCGCCTCGGGCACCAAAATGTGTAGAGCCGGCCCTGTATATATATATATATATATGTGTGTATATATATATATAAATGTAAAAACACAGGTGTCCTGTATAAATGTAAAAACACAGGTGTCAAATAGGAGTGTAACGGGGTGCATAGTTATATCTTCGGGGGTTAACTCTTGAGTTTTGAATCAAATTGTGTATACAAAAAAAGTTGTGCACGTGCCTTAGTGGTTAAAGCAAGAATTGCATTCGTTCAGTTTACAGCGTGTACCAAACCGAAAGTCCTGTACCGAACGGTTCGGTACGAATACATGCACCGTTACACCCCTAATATATATATTTTAAAAACATAGGTATCCAGGAATGATTCTGGTTTAAAAAATAATAAAAAAATGGAAACACTGCAGGCAAAAAAAAAAAAAAAAAAGCCTTCTTCAGGGCATGTGCTGTGTCTCTGGCCAGTCATCTCAAAGTAAAACATAAATAAAGATTTTGAGTGCCTTATACACTTAGACAGGCACATTAATATGGAACTCATTTTAGAAGTGAGAAGGATTTAACATGCATGCACATGGTATATACATGCATGCTCATCAGCCAATCAGAATCAAGTATGTATCCAAGCCATATATAGTCAACTCCACAATTATTCACACCCGTGATAAAGATTAGCAAAAAAAAAGCCTGTATCAAATAAACAATACAGGTAATGAGCTATATTTTATGCTCAAATGAAAAAATAATATGTTATACTAATACAACTGCTCAGGATTATTTATTTTTTTAAACAAGTATTTTTTTTGGTAGGATTTTTTAATTAGATTGATAAACATGTTGGGAGGATCATTCGTCCATACAGAATCTTTAAAAGAGTCTGTGCTTGTGGACTGCCCTCTTCAGTTCAAACCACAACATTTTGTCTGGAGACTGAGATGGCTATTGCAAAACAGTGGCCACCTGGAATCTGAGATGCCCATTGCAAAAACAATTTTGTGGTCAGTTAACCATTTCTTAATTGATTTTGAGGTACACTTGGCCACAAATTGATCTTTCAGCAAGACAACGAGGAAACCAGGTATTTTTAGCCCAAATGCCTTAGTACCGGCTGGAGTTCATGATTCTACCGACCTTAAAAAGGGCATTCTGTCGCCTCAAGAGCTTGAAATAATGACACTTTTAAATATAGAAGTTCAGAGGCAGCAAAATGTTAAAACTGTGAGCGGTCTGAGTGCTTTGGCAAGGCACCGTACACACGCACACAGGAAGGGTGGGGGGGGAGGGGTGTGTGAGTGCCTGATGCTGACGAATGTTGTTTGTATGTCCTTCTGTCAAAGAGCCTGCACTCATGTTGAGAGGCTGATTTAACGCAGCGCTTACCAAGCGCAGAGTGCTACATTACCCCGTGAGCTTCGCTTAATCTCACGGCCTGCCCTGTTTCCTCTGCGGTCCCCCTCTGGGGCAACACGTCCGGCAGCTCCTCTTCCACGCGCCCGACCCGACCCCCCGACCCGACCCGACCCGGGAAAGGACAGAGCCGCACGCAGCTGTTCCCCTGAGGGTGTTAGCGGCAGCAGAGGTCTGCACAAACGTAGGCCTATCCCAAAGCCCAGCGATCGGTGCGGAAAAGGACGGCTATTAGCACGACTCCATCGCGGAGTTAACGGCGACTCTCCCGGACAGCCAGATTCCCACAGCCCCCTCGGTCTCAGCACAAATTGGCTGACGGATGTTCGCCATCTCACTTATTTAAAAATAGGCTTGCAAAGAGTGCTTGTCACAAAGAAATGTTTGTTTATTAAACCCTCCAAACCCGTCTCTCTGCTGTTTTGTGAGAAAAGCTTGTTCGGATACCACAGATTACTATTATTTATTTATTTTTTAAAATAATTTTGTTTCTGATTTATCTCGTATCTCAGGGCTCCCAATTCCCTCCCTCATATTACACCTGAGGCGATGAAGGCAAAGCATCGTCTCCTCTGAGACGGCACTTGCCAAGCTGACAACCGTAACTCCGGCACCCCAGAGCCATTCCTGTGCGCAGCGAATGTCTTCCTGGGGTGGACAGCCAATTGCCGCCCCTGGTGGCACTCCCAGCCAGAGCAGACTCTGGCGTGGCCGGGGAATCGAACCCCAGTCGAAGTGGCCAGCATCGAACGTTGAAACGACTAGACCATGCAGGAGGCCTTCGATTTTTTTTATTTTTTAAAAGAAGATTTCAATTTAATTTTTAAGAACCAAACATTTTAAACCACGGAGAAAGATTCCTATAGTTATAATTGATAAATAATTGAGCCGTGTAGGAAAACATGCAAGATTGTATGATGTCGTAATATTATACATATTATAATATAATATATTTAAAATATATATTCATTTTGAAAGAAAATCATATCTATACAATAGTTTTAGGATTTTTTACAGTGATTGTGTTTGCCTCATTTAAACCACCCTCCCACATGAGAGTCCACTCCAACCAACACAAATACCAACAGACACTGAACCCTGAAGTGGCGTTTGCTGAAATAGCCCTGGCCCCTATGCTCTAGCCTTGGCTGTGGAGGGAGGAAGGTATGGAGAGGACAAAGGGGAAAACGATAAACGAGGCTTGGGTAGAGCTCTCCTCCTGGGGGGCGGGCGGGCGGTGCATATGCTGGGGTGGATTATACTGATCCAGCTTAATGCTTAAGAGGACGCAATCATTCATGAATACCAGAGTCATGCGATTTCTGGTACGCCGCGGGCGTTTGGCTCGCCGCCATCTGTGCTTGTGGGCCGGATTAACTTCTAGGAAGATGGCAGGGGAATCTAATGCCTCCGCTGGATCTGGTGTCACACCCACATCACATGCTCAAAAAACCTTGATTTAATTATTTTAGCTCCGGCAATTTTTTGGCCTATGAACCGTGTTGTTGCGGACTTGGGACATTGGCCCCTCCGAACTTGGGTTAGCGTCAGAGCAAACGGAGGAGCTTCACTGACCCTGGCGTGCCGTCAGAACAGCACCTTTGAGGGACTGCCGTGTGCACTGTCCTATTCTGGAGGTGACAAAAGGAAGTCAGTTGCAGAGCTGTGTGTGGGGGAGAAAAAATGTGTGATGTGGACATATTATGAGGAAAAGGGGAAAAAATGCAACTACAGAAAAAGTTTGGCTTACAACTTCAATTTAGCTTACAATTCAATGTCCGTGCAAGTAGGTAAAAAAAATAATAGCCTACCTCCTCCAATTGAACTACTCCAATAATTGCAACCTATTCAACAGAACTTCAGGTCAAGACCATGAGGCTCCATGTCTAAAAAAGGAGGGGGGGGGTAAGGTCAAGGTAATTACACCAGTCTTTGATCACTGGATACATACCAAATATGAGGATAGCTCCAGGTACTTTCAGCCCTTAAAAACTGATCCAGGATCAGGTTAACAGACCCCCCCACCCACGGCCAGAAGCAGGTCCAGAGTCAGTGCTAATGGAATCCATCTGCACCACGGTGTTCGCTGTGCGATTAGTGCTGCCTCCGGAACCCGGTGGGAAATGACATCATCATAATGCAGTTTGGCCTCAACTCAGCACCTCTGTGCAAAGGGAGCCCCCACCTTCCCCCGGGGGGGGGGCGGAGGGGGGCGCAGTCAATGTCCGGCAGAGCTGCATGAGCTGTCAGAGAAGAGCGATGGTGATAGCAGTCCTGAGTTATGTACTACACTCCTCAACTCCTGCTCTCGTGATGGGAGGGGGTCCTTGGAGCGGATGTGTGCCGTCAATCACTGAACGGGGGTGAACCACTGTGAACTCTTTGCCGTCGTTGGACAAAG
This sequence comes from Aldrovandia affinis, assembly GCA_029706075.1. Lineage (NCBI taxonomy): Eukaryota > Metazoa > Chordata > Actinopteri > Notacanthiformes > Halosauridae > Aldrovandia > Aldrovandia affinis. The sequence continues at coordinate 6,504,630 of JAINUG010000023.1, forward strand.
GCCTCTGATTGGTGCAAATCACAGGAGATGTGGGGGCACGCGGGAGCCTTACCCCCATTACGGCGTTTTTTTTTTTTTTTACGAGGCACTTCGCTAATTTACTACAAGAGCTCGGTCAGCAGAGGCTGTCCTGTGCGGAAGATCCACTCCGACGGCAGGCCAGGACAGAGGAGAGCTTCTGCCTTCTGCAGGGAATACCTCTTAAACAGATCCCTCACTCACGGATGTTGTATTTAAGAGGATACTATAATTCTGCATATCGTAAAACTAAAAAGACGGGTTGATGGTACTCTGTGTGGGTACTTCAAGGCCATGCTGCTGCTTTCTCGCACACTGCGTACTTCTTAGACACAGAACCACCAGCTCAGCGGGTAGAGCATGGCGCTGACAACGCTTAGGTTGTGGGTTCGATTCACACAGGGACCACATGTACTGAGAAATGTATGCATTCACTACTGTAAGGCGCTTTGGATAAAAGCGTCTGCTAAATGACATATATTATTATTATATTACATGCTACAAAAGCGTAAATGAAGTCCATGTTGGTGATTCACACCAGAACAGGCAAGAGCTTCGATGGGATGCCAAGCACATTTAAAAGTTGTACTTTTAAAAACTCTACTGTAAAAAATGCTCATTGACATTAGGTTTTTTTTTCTTGTTTTTTTTAAGGGTACGTTTGCCCCAAAAAAACAACAACAATACATACATTTCAAAAGCATTTGGATTTTGTTGATTCAGAGCATGAATTTGTCGCTTCTAAATAGAAACCGAAATGTGACCTAAATGTGAGTGTCCGTTTGATGGTCATTGGCCCTTAACAGGTATGCGTCAAATGGAGGGGCCCTCCCTAAATAAAACAACATATCACAGCTGCACTAAAACTGATACAAATTAGACACAGTTCAAGATAAGGGTGTAACGGTACACAAAAATCACGGTTCGGTACGTACCTCGGTTTTAAAGTCACTGTTCGGTACGTTTTCGGTACAGCGAGGAAAAAAAGAAATGCAAGACATAAAATAGCTTTTCATTTATTATGAACTTCGTAAACAGTTGCTAATTGGCCATAATTTACTGAACAAAGTGAGGCACACATCTTTCTTTCATACATTTTTTCCCCTGTCAATACTGCTGCAACCACACACAAAGAAAGTTCTGCACGTGCTTTAGCGGTTAAAGCAAGATTGCATTGTTTCGGTACACAGCGAGTACTGAACCGGAAGTCCAAACGGTTCGGTACGAATGTGTACGGTTACACCCCTAGTTCAAGAGTTGTTTGGCTACTTCATGTTTACCATTTCAACTGTAGCCCTGTTTTTTAATCCTTTATTGACAATTTATTAGTTCTTGGTTTTAAGATGAATGTTGTTTTTAACTACTGTGGCACAGTAACACAACTAGCATTTGTGTTCAGTCAAAATGCAAAATATCAACTGTGCATTTTTCACCACTCATGTACCCCCTGTGTTGCCTGGTGATGCCACCACATGTTTATACAAACAATAGTTTCCCTATGGAAATCAAAATACTGATCCTTCCAGGCATATGTCTGTGTGTGTGTGAGAGAGAGAGAGAGAGGAGAGAGAGGAGAGAGAGAGAGAGAGAGAGAGAGAGAGAGAGAGAGAGAGAGAGGAGAGAGAGAGAGAGAGAGAGAGAGAGAGAGAGAGAGACAGAGAGAGAGTTTCTCAGACTGGAGACCATTAAACACACCAAGATTTGTTGTAGTCTTTGATGAAATACGTGTCACAATATTTGTTTGTGTATTTGACCGTGGGGAAATATCTAGGGGGGAGAGAAACAAACAAACAAAAAAACCTGGAAACTGGAACTGGAACTCGATTCAATTCCCTGGAAAGTTAAAAAAAAAAGTTAAAAAAATACCAGCTGTAATAGCCCCGCGTTACACACCTCTGCACATTCTCATACAGCCCATCTTCGGATTTCCCTCCCATAGATTTCTCCCAGTCTAATTGGAGCCATGACACAGCCCTTTTTGCCTGAGAAATGTGCTTTAAAACTGTGAGGGCTGGGGTCAAGCCACAGCAGCAAGACCCTCATCAATCAGCGTGCCTGAAACGAGCCGGCATCATTATAAAGGGATACAACATTGATGAGCGGCGGCATCGACTGGGCCCTCCGGGAGAGCAGAGAGCTCTCTTAACGAGGCCGACCCCAGCCCTGCGCACCTCAGCAGTCCTGCCGACTGTGGGAAACGGATATGGGCCACTCTTTCTGGGAAATGGCACCTCTGGCACGGCCCTCTGACCAGAGCCGACTCCCCTCCCCCCCCCAACAGCAGGAGCCTAATAATCACCGCCAAAGGGAAATCTACCAATGATCCGCAATAACGATGCATTAGCCTATCTACTGCGCGAGAGTGATGATGATGATGATGATGGCAGGACATACTCGGCCATCGGCAGAGCAACGAACCGAACGGGGACTGTGCTCTGAGTGCTAACCTTGAGCAGGCCTTTACCTTCTCTGTGGTCTTCTAATGGGGCCAAATGGAACGTGCCCGGGTATGGTACAGGGCCAGTATTCATGCAAAATCATAAGTGAATAAATAATGACACAAATTTGCCTCCATCAAAAAATATAACAGCACTGCAAAATTTGAAAATTATTTATTTTGAAGATAATGAGGTGTTACTTTTATGCTTTCCCTTATAGTAAATAAAAATCTTTGCACGGTTCCCCTTTTTCTGAAAGGATATTTTGTCTAAGGACATTTTGTAGATTCTGGGTTTAACATCTTTTTTATTTTATTTTTTAGATATACTGTATGTACAATACAATACAATGAACAACTTTATTAATCCCAGAGGGGCAATTTGATTTTGGGCATAGTAAGAACAGACAAGAAGCAGACACAGACAGATATAATAGACCTATGTCAGGGCTGGGTAATAAATGAAGTAATGAAAATAGTTATTCTGTTAAAGTGGTCGGATGGGAAAATGTGAAACATTGCTCACAAAATGTAAAATAAAATAAAAAATCTCACATTCTAAATAAAATTGTTTAAAATGCATTTCTTTTAATACAATTTTATTCTCTGTACAGTCCGTTTAGTCCAATAAAGTCCAATGCTGGGCGCGGCCATTTTGTGTCAATCTGTCCGCGTATACTGCATACATCTCGTCTAACACTTCAGTGGGTTTTTCTCCTTACAGATCCCATTGCAGACGCGACGATGAGAATCATCTGTGTCAGAGGACGGCTTCATTTGAACGCCAGCCACTCTGAAACCTGTGCCTTCAACCAACTCACAACAATGTCCTTCACACAATCAACCACACTGCATATACGGACTGCCCTGAGATCAGCGGCAGATTCTGTGCTTCGGCCAGTGGGTGTCCAATCACCTTCACTGGACAGGAAGGGGCGTGTCTTCTGAGGCACACTAACATTCTGGATAAAGGACTTTTGTGTGTGGAAAAAAATGTTTAAAAAAAATTGTGCTAGTGCTTACTTCATACTAGCAGAGATCCCTCTGTGTACAATACCGGTCCGTTTCAATGTGAAGACGTCATGTGGAATTAGACTTTGGACGACTTTGCGCAGTTAATTTATTTTTGTAATACTGTTTTTCCTAACTTCTATTTTTCTAAAATTATATTAAAAAGTTCCACCAACCCGAATGAGAAATAAGAACGTTTACCGAGCATGTGAGGAAGCAGACTCCTGTTTTTGAATCAAACTCGACATTTATCTACTACAAAGTAGGGGTGCACCGATCTGGATTTTTATGGCCGATACCAATTGCCAATATTGTTTTTTTATACACCCAAATTGGCAGATTGTTTTCAAATTCAAAATTGTTTTTTTGGGGGTTCTTTAACTGGATATTTCAAAAGTCCCTTTAGCAATGTCTATTTTATGCATACTTCATACATGTAAAAAAAAAACAAACAAATATGATCAATCATAAACAAAAATCATAGATATTATTAAATAAATCATAACAAAAACACTCAATAATATCAATTGTTTTTGAAAAAGGAAGTCTGTTTAAACATGTCCCTTTAATGCATATTTTGTACATGTAAATCATAAAGGTAAATCAAACAAAAATAATATAGAATCATAAATATTATCAGAGCAAGTTGGCAAGCTAGGGAGCTATTGAAAAACCTCTCATCTACAGTAGCGTTAGCTAGAATTGTCATTGGAACAGGGAACATTTCATATTCAAATGTAATCAGTTATGTTCAGTTTTGCACCATAGTGTTTTGGAAGGATGCCATGCCAAGTGGGTGTGTAGCTAGTATGGGAGTGTAACGACTTCACTATCTGTGTCTGTATCTGTTCAACCAACAAAACTATCTGTGTCTGTATTCGGATACAAAAACCAAAAGTTATCCAATTAAATACCAGTTTTCTGGCCTAATTTTCATTGACATCGCAATCGTTGTGCTTTCAAAGCATCAATCGTATCATTTAAGTGATTTAACACTGGCATGTCATTCATCTTTATTTTAACAAACAACAATAACGTAGATGTTTTAAATGAGTAACCATACATACACGTGTGGTTCTCTGTGGCTCAGTTGGTAGAGCACAGTGTTGGCAACGCTTAGGTTGTGGGTTCAATCCCCACTGGGGCCACATATACTGAAAATGTATGCATTCACTACTGTAAGTCGCTTTGGATAAAAGCGTCTGCTAAATGGCGTATACATACACAACTGCATTTTATAATGAACTCTGCCTGAACCCTGCAAGCATAAATAGAAATATAATTCCTGATTCTCCTGCTGTGCCGGCTGGTGGGCTGGGAATAGAGGAGGCTGAAATATTACCTTTAAACCGACCATTAGTCTCAAACTGCTTTCATTTATTTTGCTTAATTAACAAGCTGCCAATTAATTGAACAATGCGTTAGCAAGTAATCACAAAGCAACCACATAATTGTCTGTCAAGTTGTAATGATCTTTCTTCACGTCACATAAAAAAATCTACTGAATCATTTCATAGAACTGGCTACACTTTTTACATAAATCCCTCCCATTTAATTGTGTTGGGTATAGCTTTGACAAACGTGCAATAAAGCCAAGAAAACAGACTTCAGTTCGGTGAAAACGTTTCGCTTTTTCATGAGCGTTAAAATGCCCGATCTGCACAGATCCGATTAACGGATATTAATAAACGGAGAACAAAGAGTACATTTATACACAAGTTCCGATCATTTGTATGATGTGAGAAAACACAACTAAATGTATATAGTAGTTCGCTAGCTTGTTACAGTACGGGACATTATACACGGGTACATGCATATGGTTCAAAACACGGACCTGCTTAGACCATGTTGAAAAGTGTCACAGCTGGCCTCGGATGTCGTTGTTGAAAATTGGCTAAAATCTGCAGATTCTGTCCCATGGCCAATCGACCGATGCACCCCTACTACAAAGGCCTCCCTTCTTGGTTGGGGACAAAGCCCCATGAAGCCTGTCCTAGCAGCTGTGAAATGTGTTCTGCGTCAGCTGGTTAAGAGTACAAATATGTGGGCTGGTGGATAGCGTAGCGGCCTAACGCACCCGTATTTGGCTGGTCCTGTACGAGTGTGAGCTGCTGCCTATCAGGGATGTGGTTCGAAACCCGTCTATGCCAGACCGGCCCTGGCTGTTAGCCCTGATCGGGAGCGGCATTTGGCTGTCCGCTCCCGAGGGAGGGCGGTCGGCAAGAATGGAGGCGAATCATCGCCGGCCTCGGAGAGTAGCTCAGAGACGGGGCGGCGAGTACAAATACGCCGCTGCAACGACATGGGATCTCCTGGTTTTATATTTTGGTCAAACACATTTGAGATTGAGTTTGCTGGGGGTATGTGTATGCTATGTGCAATGGTTTAGCTTCTACATCAAACAAAGGAATATACAAAGTTTGTCAGCCATTTTGAAAGGCTGCAGTCTTCTCTGTACCTTAATGTGGCCTGTTCTTCTTGCCGAACGTCATGGTTGTTTAGATATTTTTCCTACATGTCAAGCATTATTCTGTGAATGTGTATATGTGTTCGCTTGTGTGTGTGTGTGTGTGTGTGTGTGTGTGTGTGTGTGTGTTTGGACAGGAGTTTACATATACTGTACAAAGTTAATTGCCTCATCTTTTGCGTAAAAGGTCTTCCCTTCCAATTGAGAACATAAGAGAAGTCTCCTTTTAGCGGCTACCCTTACACGGTGTACACTACGGACAGCCAGCCTTATTCCCAGAGGGTCGTAATCCACATGGTCACATTCGGTAGGTCTCTCTAAAACGATCACTGAATATCACGAACACACAGTCCCAACAGCAGACCAACTGAACGCGGTTATTAAAAGGTATGGATGTATTACAGTGACACTGCAGATCTCCAGGAGCAGGCTAAAGCCACTTTAGCTGCAGAGACGTTTAGCTGAAGATCGGTCGCTGGGGCAGGCCTGACTCACATCGTACTGCTCTTTTCCTCCGAGCCCGAGGTGATCATTTTTACACCCGCTCACCTTAAACAATAGGTTCCTGTACAACAGAGATCCCCACACTTCACCGTCTGGCCCTGTCCACACACATGCCAGTGATCTTTGTCTGCATTCCCCTGCTAGCAACAATCGTGAATATCAAAATGACTACCTAACCTAACTGACTTGAAATGTAGGCCTATGCAGAGTTTGAGGGAACACTTTGAAGTGACTGCTTAATTTTGGGTAACGTGTCACGTCCGCTCACAGGCAAATTTTTAATTTGCTACTGGCGATTCTGACAACGGAGGGATAACGCCATAAACACGTGCAACTTTGAATAAGACCTCAGATTGTACAAGTTATTTAGTATATCCACTGGAGATGTCACACGAACCCAACTGGGTACTGCAGGAGACTACTACTGAAAGGTGTTGCATCTGGAAATGGTGAATATGTCAACTGTAGTGAAAATGGGGTAGGTCTATCAATGAGCCATCATTTAACTGATGTGTACAGTGCATAAGAATTATGTCAGTCAAGCTGCCTCTGTTCGTCAGTTACCTTGTCATTGTTTTCCCCCAAACAAAGTTGCCAAATTGGTCTGAAGCCAAACTTAGGATGTCCTTGTAATTTTCAGGTTTATGTGTTTCACATGTTGAACCTCCTCCCTTACTGTGACATTGTGTTTATTTTTTTTCTTCAAAAACCATGTTATTAAGATGTTAAAATCTTCAAAGAATAAAACAAAATAAAGATTGCTGCCTGCTTCATCATTCCAAAGTACAAAGTATTACTGCACTGATCTCTTGGGCGAACTATGATTGTTCCTACCATGTATTAATGCACATCTTGTAAGTTGCTCTGGATAAGAGTGTCTGCTAAATGCTTAAAATGTAAAATGTACAAACGCAAATGATTTCAGCAAGGTTTTTTTATTTTTTTTATAAATCACACCTCATCATAAATATGCTTAGCCACAATGTTGCACATGATGTAGAAAGATCCTGCCACTAGGTGGCAATATAGTTTTCCCTGAAATACAGTATAGCAGGGTTACTCAAATCACGTTCCTTGTGGGGGTACTGCTGTTTTTCCACCCTCCCTGTACCTGGGAGTCAGGTGTGAAGACTCTGGCCAATCAATTGCACTACTCGTTCAATTACCTACCTGAGAGAAAAGAAAAACAGAACCGAATTTGGATTTGTGGGCCAGATCTGAGTAACCCTGCAGTACAGTAAACTCCCGAATTACCGATCTAATCAGGACCAGAGGTACAGCAGACACATGAAAGGTCAGATAAACTGGCAATACTTAAAATAAACATAACAGCCGATGCAATTTCAAAATGTGAATATGCACAAACCTTTTTATTCAATAAACCACAACGGCTAATTTATGATCAAATATATTTTTTATGGTAGGTTGCAGTATATGAAAATGTACTCTTGTCTTTTGCCCTTCGCAACATCTTTCGCTGTTTAGAAACTGTTTGCACCAGCAGAACATGTTTTATGCTGTGTCTGCTGAGTTTTTAATGACTGTTCTACCCTATCCTGAAGTAAGATATCTTCTCTCTTGTCACACCCTTCTCCAAGAGGGAAATTATTTTGATCTTTTTTAATCAATGGAGAGCACAACTCTTTCTTTTCACACACAGCATTTTCAGCACGTCTCTCAAAAACTTTTCAACTTCAATAGATCCGCAGGTCAAATAATGCTTAAATAAATAGTTTTTTTGATGCAGTTTTGCTGCTTACACAGTGACGAGTGTCTCAGTGACAATGGCAAAATTAGGTAGATAATTAGTAAACGTACAATACTAGCTCAGAACTTTGTGAGGCTGTCAAATCTCCCATTGAACATTGGCATCTAAATAATGACAGTCAACATTTCGGTAAATATGCATGCGCATATTACGTATATATTACGTCTACATACCGTAATACAACTGGCCAATCCAGACCATTGATGTGTACGATTAACTGGGTTACTGGGTAACAGAAAAGAGACCGTTCTAAGTAGGCCATTTTCTTTGTAAAAAAAATGACCACGTGCACGTTGTATGCCATCAGTCCTGCTATTGTTAAGTTCACAGCCGCTTCCTGTTTGCCGGAAGACGCAAAACACTCATGAATCTCTGTGGAGTAGTGTGCATATACTTAAATATTAAAAAAACAGCTGCACTCAACTGCTAAGCGAAGGCATTTGAGGTCCCATGAAAGACTGAGGCGCACGCATTAAATTATTGATGTGACATGCTCCCTGCATTTACAATAGGTTAATAGTCCATTATGTCTGCTACAGTTTGGCATTCCAGAATCCACACACATGTACTGAAGCACAGTCAGTAACTCAAACTCGTGCATTGATGGACAGCGAATGTTTCACTGCAACATCAGAGGACAAATGCTCTCTGCACCTTGAATTAAACGACAATTCACTGCTAAAAAGAGGTTGCGTGGCATTCCTGGTGTATATACACGTAATTTACGCATAAAACTAATAATGTTAGTGCGTTACCGCATAAATTCATATTTTAATATTTTTAAAACTGAAAGGCACTAGAAATTCATTTGAGAAAGGCTACATTTATTTTTCCCCCAACATCCTATTGATGCTTGCCCGCCTACGTGAGAATAGTCCAGTTTCTAAATGGCTCGGTCCAAAACATTTCTATTCAAAATTAGCTACCTATTTGACAGAAACAAATATATTAACTCATCTAAATTGCCGACTGGTAAGGTCAAATATATGTATTCAATATAAAATACTAATAAGGGGAAATACCACAGTCCATCTAGCGAAATTGCACAAGCTCCTTGCAATAGGGCGATATGGATGTGAGGTGCCCTCTTGTGGCTAAAGACGTGTTTTACGGTCTGACGCTTTAACCTCTGGTACACCTGCTCCACAGGTGAACATAATTTTTGGGATGGCTGGTATGTCAATCATCAAATTACGGGCTGGTACAAGTATGGCGTACGCATACGTATACCCCCATACCTATACAACACAGAGAGTTTTAAACCTTTTAGGTTTTCCTACAGACATATACACTGTGACCTTGGACTATCAGTCCTACATTAAATGATGTACAATCTGACCTCATCCAAATTGGCTAAATTACGTCAAACACACAGAATACGTTTTATATTCGCTACAAACAAGGACTACTGACTCCAAATGGCAAAACTCAACACAATTATAGTTGGCCAGCAACATAATTGTTATTTACACAATTTACTGGCTACCCAACTACTTGGCGATACAAAAATGTGGTAGCTAGCGGGACCTAGAATTAGTTTGAGCCAACTTTAGTGCTAGGCTACTGGTAACGTCAAATTAACTACAACGTAAAGGTGAAGGCTAAGAATGCCGAGATATACATTTTAGACCAATTCTCTGAACTGCTAACGTGACATATCCAAGTCATTAAACTAACTATGACTAAAGCTGTAATTTACAAAGTAAAATGTTTTTAATAAATAAACCTTGTATGTAATTGCTTACCAATGCAATTAGACGTGTCCCATTTGGGTTCGCTGGTTCAGTGGATTTTCAATCCGCCATTTTCCTGGTTACGTCACTCCTCAAACACAGCGGCGCAGGCTTCAGGCCTACAATACTGTCACCATACGACTTTAGCTAGCTATTGCTATATTGTTAGCCAAGCCAAGCCAAGCATTAAAACACTGATGTTGTCATCACAGGTGTCGATAAAATGTGTAAATGCAGTTGCTGAGTAGATAGATAGATAGATAGAGTGGGGGTGGGAAATGGCTAAATGACGGAGTTAACTCTCCTGAACCACGGCGCAGGTACATTACTTCAGTTTACCGAAGAGCAGGGGGAAAACGGCTTTGTATGACGTCCATACAAGCACGCGCAGCGCAACGGCAACCTCGCGAGCCAACGGACGTTGTCACAGATAGAACGTTCCAGAATACTGCTCGACCATTGGCTGTCTTGATCTTGTCCGTGACGGTTGCGAGACTGAAACGGTTAAACTTAATGCGAACAGTCGATCGACAGAGAAGTACATTTATTAAAACCTTAAGTACATTAAAAGTAAGTAATTTATAGCATGGTTAGTCGCAGGCATCTTACGTATATTATTATGTTGTTTTTAAAAGTAGGCAGCTAATTAGTTAACAACTTACTTATGACAGTCTTGTTTGCTTTACATTTCAAGTGCAGTTTGCCGGCTAAATCACGACGAGTTTAGTTTATAGTCATCATCTAACAAGTTTGGCCATTCGTCTAGGCAATTCCGTAAGGCCTAAATAGCTAACTTAACCTGTCTAACTTTGATAGCTAGCCGAAATTAGGTTGCTGTTTGCTGAAACTGTGATATAGGGCCTGTATGATGTATTATGTGTGTGGGTATTGGCCATAGACCACTTGGCCATTCTACTTTTATGTAAAGTGACTTTGGGTGTCCAGAAAGGCGCCAGTTATATAAAACGCATTATTATTATGATTATGAGTTAGACCATGGCGAGCAGGGGTAACGGACGCAAACATATCGCCGAGTACCAGAAGGAACGGAGACGCGCTCTCCAGGCGCGGCACCGCGCCACCTTATCCGGCCTCTTCGACAGCTTGAGACACGTGGTGTGCCCTTCTCTCGAGAAGACCCCAGCGAAGGTAGAGAGGTCTTTTCCATATCAGAATTCACACGTTTAACCTATAGGCCTACTTATTAATGCGCCTACCACTACAGACACGACGCCTCAATTTAACAATAGCGCTGACGAAAACAGAAATGACGTCGGGAGACATAGCTTAACGTACAGCTAGCCAATGAATGTAACCAGAAAATTATTCTGTCTTGGAAATTGATGAAAAAGCTCTATGTCATGGAAATGTCTGATGCCATGTAACGTTATATATTTTTTATTCTTTCCCATTAACGATACCGCAAAATGTCTGTTGCCCTGCCACCGTTGTTGCCACCTACCACGGATGTCTCTCTCTCTCTCTCTCTCTCTCTCTCTCTCTCTCTCTCTCTCTCTCTCTCCTCTCCCTCTCTCTCACACACACACACACAATGAGATGTGTATTTTCACTGGCAACAAATGTGTTAAGTTATTATTTAAAGTAGTCTATTTTCAAATCTGCTCATTTAAACACACCACGAAAGGCGCGTGCTAATTGAGTCTCAACAACATGGCAATGGGCTAAAGTGACGATACGTAGTTTGTTTCAGGCCATCAATCTTACTTGAGTGTCTGTCTGTCTGTCCATCAGGGGCAGATCCTGCACCACGCCAAGATCTTTCTCCAAAAACAGGAGGCCTGTTTAAAGAGACTGCTATCATTTAAGGGTGAGCGGTCATTTCGATTTTCATTGTGTTGTGTGTGGAGGAGGGTACCGTTGTCACTAATCATTGGAAGCATCCAGCAACTAGATATGCCATACTGTGACAAGACCAGCTTAAATGTCCGGAAATAAATCAATAGGTGTGCGTTTGCATTTTTAGAGATGTTGGACGATGATGGCCCGTGCAGTTTAAAGGAAGTGAGAGCCGAGTATCGCCGCCTGTATTGCCAGAGAAGGTATGGGTGTTATCCCGAGTTCTGCCAGTAGAGGGCAGCGTCTATCCGCCGAGCTCCCTGAGCGCTTGCTACGACATTAAGCTCAATGTCAAGAATTTCAAATCATTGCTTGTGTGCAGTTGAATTTCCCGTTCACTTGGGAAAGACGAGCGCATTTGTGTGCATACAATTATATTGGAAATGACACTACCATTAAAAAAAGATCGTAAGCATGTGTGTGTATATGTACAGGGAGAAGGCAAAATAATGGAAGCACCAAATGAAAAACGACTTGTATGTTGAAGTAACTAAATTGCAATTAAAAAGGAGTCTACACGTGTTTCATGTTGATGTTAATACTAATTACCTATGTGTTTCTGCTGTAAAATACATTTTAAAACCAACACTTTACTATGCGAGTTTCTAAAGTAACATGAGTGATTGAAGAGGTTTTGAAGGAGGTCACAGAAACGGCAAAATGATTTATTGTGTCGAGGGGAACAGCGCATCAGGCAAGCGCAACAGTGGTTGCAAGTCAAAGCATAGAACCTTATATAACAAAGGTTCTGTGTGGCTCAGTAGGTAGAGCATGGTGCTGACAATGCTTAGGTTGTGGGTTCAATTCCCACTGGGGACCACATACACTGAAAAATGTATGCATTCACTACCGTAGGTCACTTTGGATAAAAGCATCTGCTAAATGGCATGCATATTAAATAATTATGGATCATTTAGGTGGCTGTCATGTCATCCATATGTAGTCCTTATGAATGTGCTTTTGTACACATTATTAAGATGCACTGCGGGCAATGCAAAAAACTACCACGCGCGTTCAGCCCCTCTTGTCTTTGTGCCCTAGCTGGAAGCCAGGTTGGAGAGTGGGTGTTCCGGTCGCCATCGATGATTCGGAGAGCAGCAGCGAGGACGACCCGACCGATGACCCAGGCCTGTCTCAGTCCACCCCGGTCTCCGTGCCCAACATCCTGGAGTTTGAGGGGTGGGCACTGGCATTATTTGGGCTTGTCCACAGTGCCAGCTTTGCCCCAAATTTACTGCAGCTACTTTATTTAGTTTTAATTGTTTATTAAAACAGTTGTAGTCCCTGGACAGGTGATAAGGACACATTGCAGGCCACAGCGGTTAAGCAGCAATACACAATATATGACATTTAAAAATGGCAAAATTACAACAGTACCATCGGGGGGGGAACTTCAACTTTACTGTGTAAGTTTTTTTTTTGGGGGAACCACTCCTGAAAAGCTTCAGATACAGAGACCTAGAGATCAGACTGGAGCCCCCCTCCCACCACCTGCGTGCACCAAAAGAGCACAAAAACTATAATAGGTGGGGGAAAATATTTTTTTTTTTTTTTATACTTACCAGTAAATTCTTTAGGAAATGACAGGGAGGGGGGGCCTCCCAGGTGGTTTTAGCGGTTACAATGTTTGACGCTGGCCACTGCAACCGTGGTCCACCGGCTGCGCCACTAGGGGGCGGGGGTCCGCCCTAGGGAGGGGGGAGGCAAGCCGATGAGAGTTTGCTGCGTACAGGAGTGGTCCTGTGTGCGCATACTGTACGTAGTACGTACGTAGTTCTGTAGATCAGTTGGTAGAGCATGGCACTGGCAATGCCAAGGTTGTGGGTTCGATCCCACGGGACTCCATGTCCGTCGTTCGGATGGGACGGTAAAATCCTGACTCTCTGTGGTCATAAAAGATCCCATGGCACTTCTCGATAAGAGTAGGGTGTTAACCCGGTGTCCTGGCCAAATTCCCAACCCAGACAATATATATACAATTCATTCCCTCCCTCCTCTCCTCTCCACTGTGTATCTGATGTGTAGTGAGTTTACTGGCGCACTATGGCTGCTGTCACGTTCACCCAGGTGGGTGCTGCACATTGGTGGTGGTTGAGGTGAGTTGCTCCTATCATTGTAAAGCGCTTTGGGTTCCTTGAAAAGCACTACATAAATCCAATGTTCAATTCAATTCAATTCAATACTGTAGTTATGGTGGTGGGTTGGAAGTTCAGGCTTGGAGGAGGCGGTGACCAGTCGCATGTCACTGCTGGTATCAGGACTACGGCAGCGAACTCATAGATAAGATATATGAGGGAGTGGGATAAATGACGTGAAAAATGAGGGTATAATTGGATACAAAAATGGGTTGAAAAATGGGGAGAAAAAAGTGCAGAAAGAGAAGGTGGAAAAAAACCGAGAAAATGACAAGAGGGAAATCGTGCTGCAGCTTTTCAAATCACAGTCCTCAGAATGTCAGTGAGGTGTTTGGTGCCGCCCACAAAGCGCTGGGAACGGAATGAGGCCATGTGGTGGGAGACAGCAGAGAGCACACAGGCTCACGAGCTCTCCGATTCGGGTAGGAGGGCTGATTGATTCGGTCGTTATCCTCCCACTGTTGCGAGACTACAAGAAGGCTTTTATTTCTGCTGCATTTTTTTATGCAAACGTCTTTTTTTTGTTTCGTATTCGACCTCAATTTCAACAGGGCAAGGCAACCACAAACTCGTATCAAAATGTATTTTACTCTTTCAGCACTCATTAATGTTCTTCTTAATGTTGTTATTTATAACACAGCTGCCAAAAATGCCCTCCTCATCGGGACCAATAAAGATTTTTACGTAATTGAACTGTGCAACCGGAATATATCCAATTGTTTCCCCAAAGGAAGTTGCTGTAGATGGCTCATTAGCTAGCCAGCCACTATGACAACCCAAAATAATGCAGTCAGTGTGAGTTACACTATGAGTTCAGAGTCGCTGAGTGTAAATTAACATAATGCCAAGTATGACACTTAGAATTTAATGGAGTTTATATATGGTTAATGTGGGGAGAAAAAACTAATGAAGCCCTTTGTAATCTTGCTATTATCTACTAAATGGATGAGAATCCCCACGGAGGTTTAACACGTAACAGTAAAGTGATGTCATAATGAGATGACCTGAAGACCGTTATACCCGATTCAATTGGGCACCAGTGTCTGTGACGCTCATACGACATGGACCACCGTTGCACAGAATGATTGACTGCACACTCCCTGTACCACAGGAGTGCAGTCTCTCTGCTTGGGAAGGACGGAAAGGTTCTCGTTAGTGCACGGCTCTCCTTTAAATACGAGACACGACTGTGTTCAGGTTAAAATATCCTCCCGTTAGACTGACAGTGAAAATGTGTCAGTTTAAAGATATTAAATGCATGCTGTGCTTCACACCTGGCACCACTGGAATCCTTCTGAACTCTTGAGGCACTAGTGGCTTTCTCTCCTGTTCAGGAAATGCTTCAGCAGCCACATTTGACCTTTTCGTGCGAGCAGACAGATGCATCGACAGGTTTATTTTCATCAACAAGTCTCTGGGCGGGCATCAACAAAGGAGGAGTACAGTGAGAACGTGACAAGCATGTCAATCGACATATATTTTGCATTAAACACTCGACAACATTTTTTTCTTTAGGACTGGCCCATTTATGGTTATAACAGGTTAATATTATATTAACAGGTCAATTATGTAGCATTCAATGGAGTTTTGTGTATTTTCTCATAGGACAATTACTATTATTCTTTTATTTGTATTATTTTCCCCAAATAATTTGTTTCAGATTTTCTCCCATTTTATCCCATTTAGTAGCCAATCCCCCCCGTATTGTGAGTTCGCTGCCGTAGCCCTGCAAAAGGCGAAGTATTGTCTCCTCCGATCCGACACTCGCTAAGCTGTCGACTGAAACTCCGGTACACAAAGAGCCACTCCTATACGCAGCGAACTCATATCGGTTTCCGTCCCCCCTCCCCGGAGCGGACAGCCAATTGTCACCCCCTTGTGGCACTCCCAGCCAGAGCTGACACTGGCACGGCCGTTGGAATTGAACCCTGGTCCATAGGGCAATTTTGAAGTGTCAGTTATAAAATGTTAAAATGTAATGTATAATAGAGGTATGGTTCAATTACTCTCCATTACACTAAGTTAACTGACATTAATTGGATAATTCGCTCAATTAAAAAAAAAACCGAATGTAAATAAAATTAAATCACGATGAAACTAATGAAATTCAGTGGGCTCCCGCCGAAATCATGCATACTTGCCTGGAAACCAGGTAGCGTCCCAGGTTGTCAGTGATTCTAAAATGATATTCCGGAAAACGTTTGCAAACGGCTTCACTTCTGTGCAAAGTGCCCCTTGTCCTCTATAACAGTGAAGCGCAGGCTAAGACAGGACTGTATATCACTGGTGTGCCTTCCCCCACACGCAGGTACCTGATCTTCTACAGACAGACGGTAGAGAGGCTGCTGGGCGGCAGGGTGCTGTCCCTGGAGCAGACGAGCCTGCCCGTGGTGTCGGAGGCCATCTCGGGCCTGTGGGAGAGCCTGGCCCCCGAGCGCAGGACTGCCTTCTGGGAGCAGGGCTCCTTCGCCTGGGCCATCTCCTCCAATGCACCCCCTCTCCCAGACACCCCCGGGTGGTCCTCCCAGACCAACAGCCAGGGGGCTTCTGGGTCCTCCTTCGAGGAGGTATATCTGCGGCCACCGCCGTTCACGGGGGTTTAGAATGTCGCTGTGGAAGTGATGTCATGAGATGACCTTTAATACCATTTTATATTGAGGAGAAAACCCAGTCATGCTCATACAACAGGAACAGGAAACACTGAATCATTTTATACAAAGGAGGTTCCACTGCCTGGAAATTCACAATATAACCACCCCCCTCTGTTTTTGTCCCGTTTGTTCCTTTTTTTTGCAATTCTTTCTCCAAATTTAGTATCCAATTATCCCCTCCCTCGTATGAGAACTCCCTGCCGTAGTCCTGAGACCAGTAGTGAGCGCTGCACCGCCTCCTCTGAGCCAGCACCCACCACCATATTACACAGGACCACTCATTTACGCAGCGTGCTCATTTCAGCTTCCCTTTCCCCTCCCTGGGTCAGACAACCAATTTCCGCCCCCTAGTGGCACTCCCGGGCCAGAGCCGAATCTGGCGCAACCTGGTGGAAGTGAGCAGTGTCGGACGTTCTTACCGCTACACCAGCCGGCAAGCCCAGTCCCGTTTTGATGCAGGGATTGTGTCAAAAAACTGTGAAAGCTGAGAACCATTTGCCTTGCCAGACTCTCTCTCGGCCCGGTCCAATCTGACCGCCGATTATCTCTGGTCTTGAGGCAGGATGATTTTTAAACATCTTCTGACAGCAGAAGCTCTAGCTGGTGGACGAGCGCTCTCCAGTACAGGCCATCTGTCCCGAGGACACATTTCATCACTTAACCCAACTCAAAAACATCCACAAACATCACACAATTACTCTGCAGGGGGAAAATATTACAAGTAAATTCTCCTGCAAGCGACTGACGACAGCGATCTAAACAACGTTATAAATATTGAGTGGAGTTGTGTTTCAGTTCCCATGTGGAATAGAACAGATTAATACAAAGGACTACCTTCAGGGGGGTCAGGGCACATGTCGACCTTATAGGAAGTAACGATCTTTAAACTAACGAGGATTACTGCCATTCATTGAGTTGCTCAACTCTCAGCCAAAGCAAATTTCCACCCTTATTTTACAAGATGCCCCCTCCTAATGACCACCACATACAGTCTGAACCTATAACCTGTTGGTTCAGAGCCAATCCGCCATACCAAAGTGTAATTCACACCCCCTCCCACCTCTTTTATTGGCCCTGCCCTGAAAGTGGCAGTAAATGGTGAACATTATGGGCAATTCGCACAGTGCATGGCCCAAACCATAGAAGGCTGAAAGTGGCTCGTATCTTTCAAAGGAGACAAATCCTCTGCGGTGCCGTTAGGAAGGGAGCTGGAGGAGAATCGTTTTTTGGGAAGGCAGTTGCCAGGTGACGAGCCTGCTGGTACTCGCAAGGAGGATGGGGGGCTCATCTACCGGTCAGCCTGTGGGTCAGGCCCCCGCCTCAGGCGTACAGCTTGCATTCACTGCGTGGCTGAAGAAGAGTTTCTTTCATTCTCTGTATATATAGAATAGAACATTAGAATAGAATATTCTTTATTTGCCATTTTACACAAGTTACACACAAGGTAATTGGAATTAGTCTTTTCGCATATCCCTGAGAGGTCAGAGCACAAGGTCAGCTATAGTACGGCGCCCCTGGAGCAGTTTTAGGGGTTCAGTGCCTTGCTCAAGGGCACTTCAGCAGTGCCCCAGGAAGTGAACAAGCATCCCTCCGGTTTCCAGTTCATTGTTTTTCCGTTTGGCCTGGGATTCGAACCAGCAACCCTCCGCTTGCCAGCCCATGTCGATAACCACTGAGCCACTGCCGCCCCTATATATACCATTTAGCAGATGCTTTTATCCAAAGCGACTTACAGTAGTGAATGCATACATTTTTCAGTATATGTGGTCCCCAGTGGGAATCGAACCCACAACCTAAGCATTGCTAATGCCGTGCTTTACCTACTGAGCCACACAGACCCACAAACCAAAACCACCGTAGCGCCAATATGGACAGATCTCACGTGGTAACCAGGTTTGTATGAGGGGAGGGGGGGGAAAAAGAAGCCCTTCCAATGACAGTGAGCCCCCCTGAATTGAAACATGGTTGACAGAACCCCTGACAGGGAAGCTGTGAGGTGAAGATGGTGGCATTCTGTTGAGTGGCTGAAGAGTAACGCCCGCACCCTGCTCTCCATCTCATCCGCAGGACCTTCTCCAGGACGCATACGACGTGGTCCAAAGGGAACTTGACCTGACTTCAGCTGACAGGTCAGTCTCCACTTACCTGCTCCTTTCTGTCACACACACACAAACCACGGGCATACGATATCGGCCAACATATTGTTCACTTTTGTCGGACGCACTTTCCTTCGGGAATTGAATGGCTAACACTCTCGATCGATTGAACAATTTACATGTAACAAGCATAGTCAGCATAAGTGGGCAGATTTTAAGAAACAATTTTTTTCACCCATTTTCCAAAGACATCTCCCCGATAATACTTGAAAAACAATTCAATGTTTGTTAAGAGCCTTGAAACATACTGTACTGAGCTGCATCATGAGATCTCCGGTGTTATACTTCGGACAACAAGAGCAATTGTGTTATGTTGGCTTAGTTATGAAAACGAGTTGGCTTTGCAGTACTTGGCCACAGGAAGTAACATTAGCATTTAAACAAATGGTTAAACCGTTCAATTCTAGCGGCCTCCCGGGTGGTGTAGCGGTAGAACGTTTGACTCTGTCCTCTAGGGCGAGTATTGGGTATGAAACAAGCCGATCGAGAGCGGGGGAGGAACCCACAGCCCTGTCGGTATCTTCCTGAGGCAGAAACAGTGTCCTCGCACTGCCCCTCTTCTCCGATCTGGAATGCCCGGAGCATCCCTACCGAAGCAATCAATCACGGCCCGGGCCACTGCGTGAGCATCCGCGCGCGGTCAGATAACGGCCCCAGCAAGAACCCCCCCCCACCCCAGCAGAACACACACACACTTTCTTTCCTTGTTAACCTCCTCGCTTCTCCTCTTGTCGTTTAAATCAAGACTCAGTGCCCCACCATTCAAAGCTGCTTTTAACATTTTTTTAACATAAGGGGGAGACGAGAACAGGCCATTCAGCCCAACACTGCTCGTCCGTTCCTACCACTAATCTGGAATCCTTCTCTGGCGTTTCCTTGTTTATGTCTGTATGTGTGCGCTGCGTGTGGCTTATGCCGTCTATATCATCTTAAGTTTTAACCCTCTCAATAATCATTGTATTGTTATTATTATTATTATTATTAATATTAGTTTATATTATTATTATAAACTTTGTCAGTTTATACAATTTTGAGAAGCTTGTTGGTAGATGAATGAAACATAGATAATGAAAACACTTGGCTCAACACATGGAATTAAGTGGCTACTGTATTTGCCTAAGACACAAAGTAAGAAACTGAAATGCATCTAAATTAGCCTCTTGTTTTCACTGTGCTGTTAAGAGAAGACAGTGACAGGTGGGTTAAATCAGTGTAGGATTACTTTGGAGTGAACTACATCTGCTGAATTTCAGCAGGAACGTACTGACGTCCCCCCAGGACTTAGGGTTTGCCATAAATACCGTAATATTTCTGCTCGTCTTTCAGCATCTGCGTTTACGACGAGTTGACTGCAGTCAAACGGGCTTCTTTCAACTAAATCATACATTCAAAAGCCGGTGCCATCTCTGCCCTTGTGATTTGCGAGGAGAACAGGGTTCCTTCATTACGGTCCAACTACGCATCGTTTATAATTAATTCCATTTTAATTGGCGCTCTCAACAAACGGCAAGGGACTTGGGCCAGATCCCGGCGTTAAGTTGCCCTGGGCTACGTGTATTAATATGCGACGGGGGCCATCAACACATTTGTTTGCAGTCCACACTCGTGCGGTGAGCTTAATCTCGAACTCCCCCGCCCTCCCCAAGTGTGATAATGAGGAATTGACCTTGTTCCAAGTGTGCACCCCCCACCCCACCCAAAAAAATAAACCTTCCATTCACACCTTTCAAAGATGCCTGCGTCCCCCCATTGCTTAGCAGCAGGCGCGGCAGGTGAACAATACAAAAAGCAGATATTTCACACTGCAGAAATGACAGGTGATATTTCACACTGCTGAAATGACAGGAGGTATTTCACTGCAGAAATGACAGGAGATATTTCACACTGCTGAAATGACAGGGGACGTTTCACATTGCTGAAATGAAAGGAGATATTTTGCACTACTGAAATGACAGGTGATATTACACACTGCTGAAATGACAGGTGATATTACACACTGCTGAAATGACAGGCGATATTTCACACTGCAGATAAAGGAAACAAACCGTGGGGGCAGAGCAGTGTCCAGCCGCATTTCTAATCAGCCGGTATGATACGAGGGGGTAGAGAGAACCTATTGCCACAGTCAGCTCCACAAAGAGTATAAATCACGCCCTTTGCTGTTCCTTCACCCCCCACACACAGCCCAGCGCTGGACTCCCAGGAGCTGACAGAGATTTACAGGGACATCATGTGCTTTGTGAAGACCCAGATGATGGAGGAGGCCGAGCTCACAAAGGTGAGGAACGGGGGTGTTGGGGGGGTGAAGTAACTATTCCGATGGCCAATTAAAAATTGGGATCCTGGGGCCTCCGATAGCGTAGCGGTCTAACACACCCGTATTGGCTGGTCCTTTACGAGTGTGAGCTGCCTATCATGGTCGCGGCTTGAAACCCGACTATCAGACCAGCCCTGGTGAGGAGCCCCGATCGGGGGCGGCGTTTGGCTGTCCGCACCAGGGGGAGGGGGCAGGGATAGCTGGAACGAGCTCGCCGAGGAGCAGTAGGGCGACCTCGTAAACGGGGTTGGGCGAGTTCCATCTCGGAGGAGGCTTGTCCCGTGGAGGTGGGTGGCGAGTTTGTGGGGGGGGGCAAATCAAAAAGAAATAGAGGGTATAATTGGCTACCAAATTGGGAGAAAAAAATTATTAAAAAAAAAAACATTCTGAAACAAAATAAAAATTGGGATCCATGTTTTCCCGTCCAAAATATCCCCTCCGAATATCAAATCAGAAAACCCAACTTTTTTCTCCAGTGCCTCCTCCACACATTCTACATGGACACATTCCACATGACCATGTGTGGCCAGGCCCTTCACAAGCATACTCAAAGAAAATAAATGAATAAAATAAAAAAACCCTGCTAAAAGAATATCAATCTATTAAGTGCCCTCAGGCAGCTGTTACCGATGAATGATGTCACTGACACAGCTTGTGTTTGTGAACCAATACTGACGCTGCGTGGTTTAGCCCCTCCCCCTTCTTCTGCTGTCCCAGGATCTGTGTCTGGCCGCGGACTACGAGGCGGGCTTTCTGAGGTGCACCGAAACGTTTGACGACGACGACTTATAAAACGTCCACCCCGTCCCCATCTCTTCCCTTTTTATTGTGACATTTTTTTGTTGTTGTTGTTGTTGTTGTCGTTCAGAGCTGCAATGACATTACACACAAAGATAAGAGTTTAAAGTTGAAAATCATTCAAACCTGTTCAGATTCAGTTTTAATGTCGAATCGCTGGGAATGAACGCATTGACGACGCACGTCTTTAAGATGATCGATCAGCTACGCCCGTTCTGCTACGCTTGTTTCAATAAACGCCGTCTCCCACAGAAGACTGCCTCTGTGCCTTGTGTGAGCGTGTGGCGTTCGTTGACAGGATAACTAATGCTCCGCGGCCGATGACTAAAGATGGCCGTCTTAATGCGGTCCTGTCACATCTAGCATGCAGGCAGGATTATATTAATACATTAAATTTTAATTGAATTAATTATCTTCCTCTTTACAAGCTTTTAATAACCTTTGATGGGAGAAATGCTGGCCCGGGACAAGGTATTTTTTTGAAAAATAAATAAATATTATTCCTGGCACATCCACAGACCAGGTATGTATGATGGAACAGGTGTATGTGATGGCAGCAGTGCTGGTCAGTGCATCTGTCGCCAACACTGGAAAAAAGAAAAAAATCAAACTCCTGTTTCATCATTTAATTATTATTCATTTTTTAATTCAGGTAGCAGCAGCAATGGCTGTTAACACACTGTCCCAAACACAGAGGTGTCTGAGTCCCACACACACACACACACACACACACACACACACACACCATCCGTACAGCTACCGTGTGCAAGCTTGGCGGCACCATTCACTGAACCCCCCCTTCCTCCACCCCGCCCCCGCCCCTATCTGTCTGATGGTAATGACCAATCATCTATGACCTGCAGGAGGGGGCTGGGAGGGGGGGTCGGGGTTAAATGACTGCTCAAACAGCTCAGTGTCACTCCAGCTGCTAATTGTCCCAGAATTGGTTATTCATTCCACGGCTGGGGTCTGTTAAGAGACTCCTCCAGTTCCGTGTTAACTGCCCCCCTGTGGGGGTCTCTGAGTGGGATTGTGGCCTTGAGAACAACAACGGTGACAACCCCAATAATCTTTACATGGGCCAACCCCCCCCCACCCGATGCTCCCCCTACCCCTCACAACCGCCAACCAATCGTCTGTGGAGTACTGCATTTTCTTTTTTTTGTTTGCTTGCTTGTTTGCTTGCTTGTTGTTTTAGACATTGAAATTGTAAAACACGCACACACAGACACAAAATACTGACAAATAATAAGGGGAGGGGGAAGGGGGGGGGGTAAGGATCGATGTCCTCCCTTTGCTTCCATGGGAAACCCCGTCTTGTGCAGTCAAAGGGCACAGTGTGAAAACACTGCAAGTGGTTCTGTGTCGCGGCCTGACCAGCAGCATGCTGGGAAAGTGAGTCTTCTCGTGACGGAGCTCAGCGGCTGACGTTTCTGGAGCTTTCTTCCACGGAGTTCCTCTTGTGGACTGCCTGCATCAAAAAAACAAAAGTCTTTCCAAAATTCCCTCCGACCAGATGTCTTTGAGTCGAGTTTACCATGAGATCCATGGAGCTCATGGTTCAAATACCCTGAAAACAACTTTTCTCGTAACGAGCACAAAATCACCAGTGTGATATTGGAAACATCAACCTCGGCCCTTTTGTTTGTACATATAACATTCTTTAGCTGAATTAAATTTTTAGGGGATCATCATTTTGTCCTCCAGCCCTCCTAATGAAAGCCCTCCAGGCTGAAGCGTATGAAAGGTATATAAACAGCACTCACCCCGTGGCAAATACACTGGTGTACAAACTGCGCAAAAATATACCAGCAAAGAAACACACTGGTGAAGATGCAGCCTTTTTTGGGGGCTGAATCAACGACCAGGGCTGGCCTGGTAGAGACAGGTTTTGAACTGCGTCCCTGACAGGCAGCGCAGAAGATGCAGCCTTAAAGTACACAAGACGCCAAGGCCACATGTTCCCAATGTTTTGTTTTTTTTGCCCATTGGCGCACGCAACATAAAACTACAACAATAAACAAAATAGAAGAAGAAGAAAAGAAAAAAACAGGACAAAGCAGAGCCTTCCTTATTTGCACTTATTTGTCCTTCGATTGTGACGGACAGGCAATTAGAGGCTGCAGGTGAACAGTTCAACATCTCATTTATTTTTGGCCAGGTGTAACGTGACATTGGTGTGCTCGGCTGGATGGGGACGGGACTGGTATGGATTCGTTTCTTTTGAAAACCAGAATTGAAACTGGAGTGAGGAGACGTGGATTCTCTGTTCTCAGACCAAGTGGCCTGTCTGACAGCCAGACAAACACCCAGTATCGCCACCCTCTAGGCCACCACACGTATCCAGTAATGTCACCCGGCTGTGTCGGTCTGTCCTCCGCTCTTCCATCAAGGCAGACACCCCCTCCCCACAACAAAACCCTAAGAAAGCCTTCAATCGACACAGAAAACAACATCCTAATACAGAGGAGGGCCTGGAGTAAGACCATGAGGGATGCGCTGAGGTGTTTTTCTGCCAGGGCCCAGTGGCCCCGCGCCCACCCTAGCACCTGAGACGCCGTGTTCTTCCGGCCCGCTCCTTCTGGGCAGGAGGGGGGCGGGAGGGGGGAGGGGGTGGCTGGGGGTGCGAGGCCTTAGCTCCTTAGCTGTTGTTTTCGGCGGTCATGTATTTGAGCGCGGCGAAGCCGTATCGGCGGGACATGTTCTGCTGGAACTCCTCCTTCAGAGTTTTGAGGCAGACGCGGTACTGCTTGTTGGAGCGGAACTTGGTGATGTCGAAGCTGGGCGCGTGCGGCATGTGGATCATGTAGGCGTTGGGCAGGACCACGAACTCGTACTCCTGCAGGGGAGAAAGGGGTAAAACAGGGCAAAGCTCTGACAACTGAGAGCCCAATCCCTCTGAACTGTGACAGAATCCCCAGTTACGTTATCACAAAGCTACATGAGAGATTGTAAGTAGACCGATTCCCATATCAAGGCCTGTGCTGGTTTGTAGCTCGACAAATTAATGCAAAAGCAAGTGAATGTGTAACCTTAGTGTATAAAATTAAAATTAATTAAAACGACCTTCGCCATCTCCTACAACTCCTACAACTACTATTTGAGATTCATAGTGTAACATCGCTGTTTTTCCATATATATAAAATTCGATGAGCTTGCCATGTTCAAAGTCATATTTAATGGTCAACCTGTTAGCCTATTAGCCTATCAACAATGAAAATGAAACATTCATAATATAATATATGCCATTAGGCAGACGCTTTTATCCAAAGCGACTTACAGTAGTGAATACATACATTTATCAGTATATGTGGTCCCAGTGGGAATCAAACCCACAACCTAAGCGTTGTCAGCGCCGTGCTCTACCTACTGAGCCACACAGAACCACACTCTACCTACTGAGCCATACAGAGCCATGCTCTACCTACTGAGCCACACAGAGCCATGCTCTACCTACTGAGCCACACAGAACCATGCTCTACCTACTGAGCCACACAGAGCCATGCTCTACCTACTGAGCCACACAGAACCACGCTCTACCTACTGAGCCACACAGAACCACATTCAAAAGTCTAAAACTTAAAACTAGTTAGAATCAAGGCCTGAGTGTGTTTGCTCTGGCCCCAATGAGTCTAAAACATGACCTCATCCCGTAAAACAAAGTGGAAATGTGTTGCTGTCGGTACCTGTGCGTCGAGCTCCATGACGTGGGCCACCTTGTTCCAGCCGAAGCCCACAAACCTCCGGTCGTACTCCGGGCTGTCCCTCCGCACCATCACGTAGGGCTCGAAGTCCGCCTCCCACTGCACGCGGTAGGGCGTGGTCGCCGTCCGCCACTTGGCAAAGTTGGTGGGGGCGTGGCCTTTCGTCCACACGTGGTACCTGTGTGGATATAATTTAACAACCGGGTCAAATGGTCCTCAGATTGTCTACAACATGCACGGTGAGGCAACAAAATTGCCATATGGGAGGCGGTATAGTGTAATGGTTAGGGAACTGGGCTTGTAACTGAGAGGTTGCTGGTTCGATTCCCAGGTGGGGGCACTGCCATTGTACCCTTGAGCTAAAGGTACTTAACCTGAATTGCTTCAGTAAAATATCCAGCTATATAAATGGATTGCATGTAAAGAAAAGTAAATTGTGTAAGTCGCTCTGGATAAGAGTGTATGCTAAATGTAACGGCACTGCCGTTGTACCCTTGAGCTAAAGGTACTTAACTTGAATTGCTTCAGTAAAATATCCAGCTATATACAAATGGATTGTATATGAAGAAATGTCAATTGTGTAAGTCGCTCTGGATAAGAGTGTCTGCTAAATGTTAAATGTAAATGCGAACAATACTTGTTGTGAAAGACACAATGAGACAGGTGATAGCTGTGGCCTGCTCATGTCCTCAGTTTCCTCCTGGTCAAACCACACCTTCACACTTCCTGCCACAGTGGTACACACCTTCTAGGGGTGTAACGGTACATGTATTCGTACCGAACCGTTCGGTACAGGACTTTCGGTTTGGTACGTGCTGTGAACCAAACTAATGCAATCTTGCTTTAACCACGAACGCACGTGCAGTTAGTGGTTAAAGCACACAACTATTTTTGTGTCCGGTTACAGCAGTATTGACGGACATTTTTATTTCATTTAAGAAAGAAAGAATCGTGCCTCAAGATTTGTTCAGTAAATTATGGCCAATTAGGCACTGTTTAAGTTCATAATGAATGAAAAGCAATTTTATGTTTTGCATTTCTTTTTCCCCGCTGTACCGAAAACGTACCGAACCGTGACTTAAAAACCGAGGTACGTACCGAACCGTGATTCTTGTGTACTGTTACACCCCTAACACCTTCACACACCTGCCGCAGTGACACGAGAGTGCACCCAGGCTCACCAGCGCTCCAGAACGGCCCCGCCTCCACCAATGTCAGGAAAGCTTTCAACACAACGGTGCGCGTCAGTGCGTCTGTCTAACATTGACTGTGTGCACAGAGGCACACTGTGTTTGCACACCTCTGGACCACTGGTCTGACACGAGTTGGGAGTCAGATTGAGACTAATCTATTTTAAGTGCTCTCAAATATGGGCTATCGTGGCACAGCAGAGGTGTCCATGGAAACAGGAAATGAATCAATATGCCACGGAATCCAGGAGTGATCCTGAACAAGCTGAAAACGCTGAAGTCAACGCAGAAAGTGGCACTCGCCACTTTTGACGAAACGGCTGTCATGTGTTAACAGACGGCGAGTACACCGGACATTTGTTGCTTACGGTTATTTTGGTCATCTCAGGTGCATCTCGCAGCTGAACTTGAAACTCCAAACATGTTATTTCATTTAAAAATGGTAAACCAAACGCGGTTGGAAATCCGTCTCTGCCAGACCGGCCCTGGAGTTAGTACTTCGCTGTCCGCCCCAGGGAAAGGGGGGAGGGTGAGCCGGCATGAAAGAAAAGTGGTGGGTCGGTGAGTTACGTCTCGAAGGAGGTGGATCATCACCGGCCTCGGAGAGTAGCTTGCCCCGTAAAGATGGGCGGCGAGTTCATGGGGGAGGGTTAATTGAAATAAAGAGGGTATAATTGGCTTCCAAATTGGGGAGAAAAACGGGGAAAAATCAGAAGCAAATTCTTTATAAAATTTTTAAAAAAAAGGTAAACCAGCAGACTAAGAACACCAGTTTTTTTCACAAACTGAATCTGAATGAGACATTCCTGGCGAGCCGTTTACCGTTACAGAAGCAGAATCGATTTCAGCCGTCCAGAATCGATATTAACATTGAGCATTCTCTCGAACTTAGCCTGAACCAGGGGAGGACTGCTCCCATATTACGATTTGTCAGACACACGACAAAATGGGAATCACTCGGATCTCTTGCAAACTATCGAGCTGTTCCGAGTCAATTGGAAGATCAATCATAACAGACGTATAAGCTGCTTCTGTCGTGACTGATGCAGAAAATATTTATGAATTAATGATCAAATCCGAGGTGAGCAGAGAATAAATATTGTACGATGAAGCGACGCAACATTAAACATTAAAGATTTGCGCATCAAACTCCACTTAATAAGAACCTTTGATCTGAAAACTGCTAATAACATATTTTTTTTGGAATCCAGGAAGAGGGTAGGGTGGGAGGTAGGAGAGGAGAAAGGAAAGTGGTGTTCGAGACCAAAGTTTTCTTTAAAAAAAAAAAAATGGATCCACATTTTCCAAAAAGATGGGAACGCTTGCCTTATGATGGACGCAAAACACTGCTTTGCCACTGCGAACATTTTCATCTCATGGCATGCTAAAATGACCACTCTGGTCATGAAACGGTTCATATTTGATACCTCCATCCAACACCCACAACGGGCTGTAATGCAGTGGACGTCTAAAAGAGAACGTCATACACAACGTTTCTGCATCGGAAACATATTTAATAGCTTATAAGCATGTAATAAATAGCTAATTATTACAATCTTAACAAAGGACTTGCCAAGAAACCTGGTTTATTTGATCTGGAAGTCTAAAATTGGTCATTTCTGAAATATAGAAATATAAAAAAGAATAATACATTTTATTTATAATGCACTATTCATCTACAAAAGCATAAAACAAAGAAAACAAACATAAAAACACCAAGTTAAGAGAAGGCCTTGTTAAAAGGAATGTTTTTAGGTCTGATTTAAAAGCGCCCAGATTCCCTCAGGTGGTCAGGTATCAACATGGTATTATTAAATAGTCCCCCTCCAGGGACGACCCCCCCTTTCCAGAGACGCCCCCCCGCTTACCTGAAGGTGAAGAGCGTGCCCATGTCCAGCTGGGACAGCAGCTCAGCCTTGGACTTGGGGTAGGACAGGCGGTAGCGCAGCGTCTCGAAGGCGGGCACCACCAGGGCCTTCTTGGCGTTGGCTGTGTCCAGCTGCACCACGGACTTCCTGCACCGGAGAAAAGGAAGTGTGCCCGTCAGGGGGCCGGCTCACCGCGCTCCACAGCTCTGCTCACACACACACACGCACGCTCACACACACACACACAGTGAAGGGCAGACCGACAACGAACCACAGACAGGAGAGTCAGTCACAGTCGCCTATATCACGTAATGTTATTGCGTACTGTGTATTGTGTATTGTTTATGTATACATATTAGCGGTGTAACGGTACACGTATTCGTACGCACTGTGAACTGAACGAATGCAATCTTTCTTTAACCACTAACACACGTGCAGAACTTTTTTTGTGTGCGGTTGCAGCAGAATTGATGGACATTTTTTTAAGAAACAAAGACATGTGCCTTACTTGTTCAGTAAATTATGTTTACAATGTTTTTTGTTTTACATAATAAATGAAAAGCAATTTTTTCCTACATCTGCACCTGCCGGGTTGGGACCGGCAGCAACAGTGAAGGTCCTACGGGTGAGCCCTCGCCATCAGAAGCAAGAAAACAAATCTCCACTCACACAAAATTGTGGATTAAAAAGTCAAGGCATCTGCCAAATTTT
Source organism: Aldrovandia affinis (assembly GCA_029706075.1). Lineage (NCBI taxonomy): Eukaryota > Metazoa > Chordata > Actinopteri > Notacanthiformes > Halosauridae > Aldrovandia > Aldrovandia affinis. The sequence continues at coordinate 6,533,955 of JAINUG010000023.1, forward strand.
TGTTTTCTGTTATAAATCTGTGTTTTTAGAATCAATACAATACAAAAAAGCTCTTATATAGCACTCTTCTTGTGAACAACCCAGAAAATAAATAAGTAAATAAAAAAGGCAAGTCATTCCTAGCGCTTTAAAATAAATGTTTTAATTAAAAGCAAAATCAGCTAAAAGTCCAAACTAGGAAGAATTTTAAGAATCAAGCTTAAAATGGCTAGTTGCTGCACATTCTATGAAAGTCTCGAAGCTCGGATGTCACTTTAAAATGATGACAGGCGTGCATAAATGACTACTTCTCTGAGACTCTGTGACAAGGCTGTGCCCTGTCCAAGTTAGAGATCTGCTTCAAGGTTGCTAAAGGAGCTGTACAGTTTACTCCCAAGAACCAGACTTCCGTTCCCCCTCAAATCAAATTTCCATTTTCATGACATTTCAATAAAAAATGACAATGACATTTTTTTTTAGACTGACACAAAAACAGACTTTACTTTCATAACTTAACACGTTTAGTTGCCAGTGCAAATACACATCTCATGTGTGTGTGTGTGTGTGTGTGTGTGTGTGTGTGTGTGTGAGAACAGCCGTGGCAGGTGGCAACAACGGTGGCAGGGGAACAGACTTACACAGCTGTTTCCCTCAAGTATTTCCACACATTTCTGAGGTGCTCGAAGAGATCCCAACCCTGCCGCACATTTCTGAGGTGCTTGTCGAGCCGGCACACGGACAGGAAGTTGGTCTCACCTGAGGTACTCGTAGAGGCCGTACATGGGCAGGAAGTCGATGTCGGACAGGAACATGTAGGGCGTGTTGACCTGCTTCATGGCCACGTTGCGCAGCAGGTTGACGGGGTAGAACTGGCCCTCCTTGTAGACGATGTGGTAGCCCACGTTCCCCCGGCCCATGAGCACCTCAGAGCCCTGGGCGTAGCGCAGGAACTGCTGGGCCTCGGCGTCCGACAGGTACAGAGCCAGGCTCACGGGCCCCTCCCAGTGCTTACAGATCGCCTCCAGCATCTGCAGCCTGGAGCACACAGCATGGGGGCTTCACCCAATCGGCCAATCACAAAAAGAGAGGACTGCGGGCCTACTCCTCCCCCTCGGCTTATACACGCTCTCATTTAGCTTTCTTTTTAAAATGTTATTATTTTTCCAGTTTTTTCCCCATTTTCCCCCCACTGTTAGTATCCAATTATACCCCCCTCTCTTTTTCGTGCCAATTATCCACTCCCCGTATGAGAACTTGCTGCTGTAGTCCGGCCAGTAGCGAGCGCGGTACCCTCCTCTGAACCCGCCTAAGCTGAAACCTGTCACCGACACACAGGACCACTCATATATGCAGCGAGCTCATTCTGCTTTTATCCCTCCCCCCAGGGACAGACAGCCAATTGCCAGTCCAAAGCGACTTACAGTAGTGAATGCATACATGTTTCAGTATATGTGGCCCCAGTGGGAATCAAACCCGCAAACTAAGCATCGTCAGCACCATGCTCTACCTACTGAGCCACACAGAACCACTTGTGTGCAATTATTTTGTGTTTCACTGATGTGTATGTGCGTGCGTGCGTGTGTGTGTGTGTCTCACAGTCTCACAGTTAGCTGGACCAGTCTCAACATAAGCCAAGCTGTGAACAACACAAGTGAACATACAGCAAAAACTCGTGGCTCGTGGCAAATAGTAATTTCTCTGCCCCATTTACCAATTATCACAAGCTTCTGAGAAAGTGACATTTAGCATTAGACAACTTGAGCACGACGAAAAGACAAGGACAACCCCAACAAGGGCAATGGGCTATCCACCGCTTTCAGTTACGATAAAAGCAGAGGCTGTACTGAATTATGTTTGAGCTGCTTTCATGTGTGAGTGTGAGAGCTTGCATAACCTGGGCTTGCTGGTTCACTCCAGATTCTAACATGTTTGCTAGAAATATAGGGACTGAAGGGAAATCTCTCCATCTGTCAATCTCTGAGACTGTTCCTTAAAGTGCACCCTCGAGTGGGGCTTTACGCCACAAACACAACCCAACGCAGTGCGGCCTGTGAACTCGCTTGGGAGTTTCACCACCGACGGACGTCCGTTTCCCTTTCTGAATACAGAAAAAGCCGCGGGCTGGATTAGCATAGCAAAAAGGAAAGCATTCAAAGGTAAGATTCCACTACAAAGCGGGCTCTGAAATGCCGTCTAACCCATGTCAACCTTTTTCATGGCCTTCCTCAGATGTGATCAAGGCTGAACAATGTCTCCCGTTCCCTCCGAAACCTGCACTTTAATATGGCCAATCAAAAGAACATCAAGTGCGTACCTCCGGAACAGACTGTCATTCCTTTTTATTACGAGCGGAACAAAGTGAAGGCGAGACGTAAGGGGGGATGGAGAGGAGAGGAGAGAAGAGGGGAGGAGAGAGAGGAGGAGAGGGGAGGGGGGATGGAGAGGAGAGGCACCTTTGAAGCCAGCCAGCTTCACAAGACGTTTAAAGCTTTCTGGAACAAGACGTGACCAGGCAAAGCTTCTTGGTTCTTTTTTTTTATATTGAAAATTGTTTCTGATTTCTCCCAATTTAGTGGCCAATTATACCCTCAATTTATTTAGATGTACCCTCCCCACACAAGTTTGCCGCTCGTCTCTACAAGGCAAGCTAATTCTCCACGGGCAGCGAACTCCACTTCCTTCGAGGCGGAATTCGCCCCAACCCACGTTCTGGAGACTCCTTTATGTGCTTCTCAACAAGTCCGTGCCGGCTCACCCTCCCTCCTCCCTCCCCCACCCCCTGGGGCGAACAGCCAAATGCCGCCCCTGATTGGGACTCCCCACCAGGGCCAGCATGGTAGAGTCAGGTTTCGAACCACGACCGTGATAGGCAGCTCACACTTGTAAAGGACCAGCCAATATGGGTGCGTTAGACCGCTGCACTATGGGAGGCCGGCTCGGTTTCTGGCACGGGATTCGGGAGTGCGAGTCGGGGCGGAATAACGACCCGTGGCTGAGCGTTAGGCCCGCTGCTGAGCCCCCACCCCACCCCACCCCACCCCCATCGATCATTCTGTCTGCGGCTGAACTCTCAAAGCCTCTGCAGATGTAGCGAGGGACCAATCTGCGAGTATAATGACAAATGTGCTGCTAATGCCCCGTCAGAATTAGGGGCCGCGTCGTTTCTCTTCACTCGGATAAACGGGAAAGCTGCGACACCGCAGAGCTTTTTTGATACGTTTTTTGGGGAGTTTTTTTCTATTAAATTTTTTTGAAATGGATTAAGGCATTACTGTCCTGCCTGAATCTTGTATTAGGATGCAAATCTAAGCCTGACCCAAGGGCTAATAACGAAAGGGAGGGGTAGGTTGATGTGTGGTTTTATCCCAGGGGGAAAAACTGCAATATTCTCTCACTGAAAAACCTAGGGATCCCAATTCATGATTAGCGGGTTCCATCAGTCTTAAATGAGCCTGGCATGAAATTTGCATGTCATTGCACTTCACTGAGTTAAGGTCATCCATTTCTAGGGGAGTTCTAACTCCCTAACTGAGACTAATTCCACAACATAATGGCAAATACTCCCAAGCAACATTATAACACAAAAAGAAAGGTGCATATATTTTACATACATATTAAACAGTTTATCCTAAGAGAACAGTGAACCATTTCTCAAAGTACGTTTTTTGTGTGGTCGGTCAGGTTACATCTTCGGAGGGAATATCACAAAGGAGGGAATGATATTCACGCAAAAGGTAACGTCAGACGAGTATCGTCAGACAAAAAGGGAGGACAGCTGAAAACTAGGTCATCAAATCATCAAAAACCATGGCAGGCAAACAAGCGGGGGAAAGATCTAGACTGTATCGCGACTCGCCTCTGTGGAGAGTCCAGGGGCGATCAGCGATATCAATCAGGGGCGATCAGTGATATCAATCAGGGGCCATCAGTGATATCAAAGTGAGAATTCTCTCCTGTCATCCCCACAGCTACCTCAGTTATCTCCACTTGAGGTCAAGATACTCTGAGGTCACACACACACACACACACACACACACACACACACACTCACTCACACACACTCACTCACTCACTCACTCACTCACTCACTCACAGAGACACAGACATATACACACGCACACAAACACACAGATAAACACACACTCACACAGATATATACACACACATATGCACATGCACACACGCGTACACACACACTCACATGCTCTCTCACACACACACACACACACACACACACACACACACACACACACACACACACACACACAGCATCTCCAGCACAAAGAGAAAATGTCAACCCTCACTTCGCACCTGGCTCAAAACCCCACGTTTTGTTGCTACCTTACCCTCAGCAGGCTGCCAGGGTGACACAGTAAATAAGCATGACTGTGGGGGTGCCACCTTCCCCCTGTTCACTTTGTAATCTCCCTTTAAGTGTCACAGAAAGAAGTATTTTACCCTGGAAATAAATACCAAACAAGCATACCTTCAAATAATTAAAAAGCAAAATGTGTCCAATTCCAATGTATCTCGTTGTTTGCAGTGATAGAAGAGATAATCATTGAAATGTTTGCAGTGGATGATAGAAGAGATAATCATTGAAATATTACAATTCTGTGTGTGTGGAAAGAGTGGCATCATGACCCTGTCACTTAGATAATGGATGGATGGATGGAAACAATTCTGTGTGTGTGGAAAGAGTGGCATTCTGAGAACATCTGCGCTTACAGGCGTGGGAACCATAGACATAAAAATGTAGATGCCGCATTAGCAGCTGTTGTATGTTGCAGTGATACATTCGCACGGCCGCAATATTGACGCGGGCAAGATCTGCGTCTAAACAAACGCATGTGTATTGAGAGATGCCGATTCCCCATATAAAATATACTGTGACCAGCTAAACTCTCAACCAATTCTCATGAAATTTGGCTTGTTGTTACTGTGAGACATTTCTGCATAACTTGATTTCACAGACCAGCTATTTGTAAAAACTACCTTTTAACTGTTATACATGGGAGTTGTCGGATGTAGGAGCTTATTATGTTTTTATTGTTTGAAGCTGCCAGGAGGTTCTATGGAAAATCGTTGAGGAAATTCAACAATTGTGAAATTTGGAAATCCAGTAACCTGCATGTTATACAGAAATTTATCACGTTAACAAGCCAAGTTTCACGAAAATTGGTCAAAAATTAAGCGAGTCACAGTAGATTTTATCTCTCAGTACGGACTTTGTTTAGACAAGCGGATCTTGCCTGCACCAATATGGCGGCTGCGCAGACACATCTGAACAGGGGGAATGAGGCATGTACATTTTTATATCTATGGTTGGAACCAAGGTGCTGCTGAGTGCTGAGTGCCCCCTGCAGGGGAGGAGGACCCGCCGTACCTGTCCATGGAGAGCTGGGCCACCAGCGTGACGTCTGTGTGGTCGCCGGCGGGCTCGTACTCGTAGTGCAGGAAGTACAGGTGCGTGCGGTGCACCGTGAGCCGCTCCCGCCGGAACTCGTAGCAGGGGTCGTCCTCATCCAGCTCCGACAGCGTCTTCTGGAGCTGCGCGGGACACACAGGCACACCAGGGGTCAGAGGTCACGACTGGAGGTCATCACCATTGGCTAGCCAGCACTGTCTCACAGCAAGCTCATCCAGGGCTCAACCATCGCATCTTTATTACTGCGCTGTTCACTGCAATTGTAATGTTTCCAGTGAGGTAGGCTGAACAATGAAGGTACAATGGTAGTGTCCCGGGATTCGAGCCAGGGATTCAAACCTGCAACCCCTCTTGTCCAATGCTCAAACTCAAATGCTCAAATGTACATCTGCTAGTGTACATTTACATTTTACATTTTGGCATTTAGTAGATGCTCCCATCCAGAGCGACCTACAATATGTGCACTTATACATGGTAAGATTAATCATAGTCTACCGTACCTGTAACACGGAAGGAAATTATTATTATTATTATTATTTTTTACAGTCATCAACATACCTGTAATATGGAACAAAATGCAGTATTTTTTATTTTTTTAAACAGTCATCAACATAGATACATATGACAAAATGCAATATTAAAATGAAATCAGTGATGATGACAATTAGTAAAGACCACAGAGTCAGTGGTAGTGGAGTCTGAAGAGGTGGGTTTTGAGTCTCTTGCGGAAGATGGCCAGTGATTCCGCGGTCCTGACCGAGTGTGGAAGATGGAGGACAGAATGTCTAAAGAGTGTCGTAATCCCATCTACAATCAGGTAGGACAAGTGTGGGCACAGCTTCACCGAAATGAAGGAGTGATTTTAGAGGGTTTACAGAGCTCAATGTGCTGGTTTGGTTTTGTTCGGATTGGTGGGAGAATAAAAGTGAACTGAGGACACGTTTCCTAAAAACAGCTCGGCCTCAAATTATAACAGCGTGAATAATGAGATCAATGGAGCGACGGAGCCCAATCAGGATCAGTTCCAGCCTACGATCCCGGTTCCGAGACGGACATTTTTGCACAGAAACCACCAACAAGAACATTAATTAATCCGTGACTAATTAAGCTGGAATGACTTCCCACAGGCTACCCAAAATATAGTAACGAATCGGCCTCGGGTGGCGTAACGGTCAAAGCATTCGTCCGGGATGCAGGTTGCCAACTGCAGCCGCTGTTCAAAACCCGGCTGTGCCAGTCTGGCTCTGGCCGAGCGGCGATTGGCTGACAGTCCGGGAGGGAGGGAGGGTGGGGTGAGCCAGCACAGGCTGAAAAACCCGGGCTCCCAAATTGGGAGGAAAACGGGAAAAAATCTGAAACAAAATGTAAAAATTATTTAAAAGTAACAAATCTAGATAACAGATAAAGTCTGGCCTTTTTAAAAACGTTCTATTGGGAATAACATCAATGCAGGGGATGTGCAGTCAGTCGGTTGGTCAAAGGCATTACTGTTTCCTCTATTCAGGCAACAGTCTGACATTTATGCTACAGCATGAGAGAACAGCCTACAGCTCAAACGTTTCACCAGAATGTTTCACCGCCTGCAGTGTCGGATTTGTGTATGGAGATTGTTGCCCACGTCAGCATTCCCATGTCCGCTATTGATCACCTTTCCTTTGATCAAACAGATCTGTTTTGAGTACTATTATACAGGGGGAACCGGATATTCTGGAGTACTGCAGCATGCATTAATATTCAGAGTTGTGGAATGGAGTCAGACTTGTCTTAAAAAATAAAAGTACTTGAGACTTGACTTAGACTTGCATGTCTATGACTTGTGACTAGACTTGGACTTGGACTCCAGAGACTTGTTTTGAATGTGACATGACACCTGAAATTTGTGACTTGTGACTTGACCTGACCTGAACACGGTGATTTGGGACTTTACTTGAGACTTACCCTTCATGTTTTGAGACTTACTTATGACTTGCATAACAGTGACTTGGTCACAACTCTTAGTTTTCCTGTCAGGCCACTGGGTTTCAATTCAGGCATCTGGAAGGACAGACTTAGGGTCTCAGGGTAATTATGAGTTCCAGAACGCATCATCTGACAGGTTGGAAAATGTCAAATGGAGGGAATGATTTAATCAATTAAGCCAATTAGAGTTGACATTTAGAGAAAAAATGCAGAACTGCACTGGGGCCCCCGAGAGGAGCTGGGGCTTGTCTCTGTTCCTGCTGCTGGGGCGCCACTGCCGTGTGTCACAATACGCCCGTCCTGACTCCACCGCAGAAGCCCAAAGGGACAGACTCGCACGATGAGGGCACAGACTCACTCGCTCGTCACATCGAGGACCAAGACTCTGCAAAGGGCACGTGGGCGAGGTCTTGGTCAAAGCTGCATCTCGCTTCCTGCTCCTATTCCCACATCAGCTCACGTTACATTACTTGTTTACTCAAAAGATGCCCTTACCAAGGCACAAACTTTAAATGCCTGGCCTATGTATTCCTCCACACGCACCGTGGAGCGTATTTACATGCCTAATCTGGGTTAAGTTGGCAGTCCTGCAGAGGGAAACTTGGGGAGTATAAATCCGGTGCCCTTTGGCCTCCATCTCACCATGTTCCTCCCAAAGGTGGAATATTCCACTAAGACACAAGTTTAAAAGACTCCGTTTCATAGCCAAATTTATCCACAAAGATCTGGCTGCCACTCCTGTACCTCCTGCTCCGTGCCGACAGAAGGCATCCTTGTCCCCTGGCTGGGAGAGACAGTGTGGGGCGGCTGTCTGCGCACTCAGGAAGACACCCCCCCCCCACCCACCCCCACGGCTCGCGGTAATTGGCCGCGTCTCTGAGAAGCGATGGGAAGGATCCTTCATCTTGATAGCGACCTTGGCATCTATGCTGTCACGCTTTCATGAAAAAGGCGGTCGACATTTTCAGAAATTTGTTTACTCCACCCCACGCCACCGCCTTCGCAAACACCCCCTGTATGAGGCAGGAAGTTCCCGCTGCGCTAATTGGCCCGGGACTGAACCACGCCAGGAACACCCGTCACCTCGTTTAAAAATTCACTCTCGCTTCCTCCGATGGCTTGATGTACGCAAATATCCCCAAAATCCTCATGTGGAGCATCGTTATAATATAATCGAAATAATGACAGCTGATGGCTGCTGAATGAATTCTGCTACAATGGCAGCGCCGTGATTAAAATACAGGTATAACCTCCTTTAAAACCCAAGCGCAGCACAGCAAACACAATTGAGACGATGTTGGCGGGAGATTATGTCAATATTTCCGGGGGCAGATAATTGTTTGCAGGGACTAACTGGTATTAAGTACGGGTGCAGATCCCGGTGCGTCATTACCGCTACACCACACGCCAAGATAACCCCCCCGATTCATCTGAGCCGATTCAATAGTCCCCTCCAGCCATAAGTCAGAGGCCTAAAAGTGAGCTTCAGGCCTCCTGCGTGGTCTAGCGGTAAGATCATTCGACGCTAGCCACGGCGACTGGGGTTCCATTCCAAGTGAGCTCCAAAAACCTGACTACAACTGTTCGGGACCATCAACACACACAAAGTTCTGGAAAGCAGATCTCATTTGAGAGTGGGAAATGCTGAATGCTTTTTTACTGGGCTGTGGCAATCACTCATCTGCCTCACCGAGGGGAAGAACACAAGTTTAAAAGACTGATTTGAGGAGGCTGATATAAAGAACTATGTGGACTTGGCTGGCATTAATCTGGTGCAGGAGCTCAGAAGCTGTGGGAGATGGAAGGCCCCACCCCCCATGGGCCTTAGCCATGAATGCGCTGAAGTTATAGAGGCCAACTAGTACAACATTGTACAACTTTCTTTCTATTTCTTTTTTTTTCCATTTTCCTCCCTGTTTTTCTCCCCATTTTTAGTATCCAATTATACCCTAGGTATAATATTATATTATTTTCAGGTAAATGATCCCACTCCCTCATATATCTTCATGAGTTTGCTGCCATAGTCCTGACACCGACAGTGACATGCAGCTGGGCCCCGCCTCTTCCGAGCCAGAACCCGTCAATCTGTCACCATTACTCTGATACACAGGGCCACTCCTACACGCAGCGAACCCGCATCAGCTTCCCTCCCCCTCCCTGGGGCGGCCAGCCAATTACCGCCCCCTAGTGGCACTCCCGGCCAGAGCTGATACTGGTACAGGCGGTGGAATGGAACCCCAGTCGCAGTGGGCAGTGTCAAATGTTGTAACCGCTAGACCACCGGGGAGGCCTCAACCCCACTTTTAAATGTAAGTGGACCACCATGACTCACTGCTGCCCACAGGCAAAAAGACTGAAGGAAACACCATTACAGAGTTTTATAGGCACTGGAGGACTGCTGGGGCGTGACCGTGCTCTTTGCCCCAGAGTGCCCCTGGGCCGGGCGGACCTACGTTCTCACTGTTGTGGTCGGTCTCACTGGGGCAGCCGAAGAGCTCCCGGCGCAGCAGGTTGCCATCGTACTCCAGGAAGGTCAGGTAGAGGTTACGGAAAAACTCCACGTGCTTGTTCTTCACTCGGAGCTTCTTCGGGGAGTTCCAGTGGATGACCTGAGAGAGAGAGAGAGAGAGAGAGAGAGAGAGAGAGAGAGAGAGAGAGAGAGGGAGAGGGGGAGAGAGAGAGAGACAGAGAGAGAGAGAGAGAGAGAGGGGGAGAGAGAGAGAGAGAGAGAGAGAGAGAGAGAGAGAGAGAGAGAGAGAGAGAGAGAGAGAGAGAGAGAGAGAGAGAGAGACAGAGGGGGAGAGAGAGGGAGAGAGAGAGAGAGAGAGAGAGAGAGAGAGAGAGAGAGAGAGAGAGAGCGAGAGAGAGAGAGAGACAGAGAGAGAGAGAGAGAGAGAGAGAGAGAGAGAGAGAGAGAGAGAGAGAGAGAGAGAGAGAGGGGGGAGAGAGAGAGAGACAGAGAGAGAGAGAGAGAGGGAGAGAGAGAGAGAGAGAGAGAGAGAGAGAGAGAGAGAGAGAGTGAGAGGAAGACCAGGGAGGAAAAAGAGGATAAGAGAGGAGGAGGGGGAGGGAGAGAGGACAATGAAAGAAGGAGGAGGGGTGGGGTAAAGAGAGAGGGGGGAAGAAGAGACGGGAGGGGAGAATGCGAGAGAGGGGAGGGAGGAAGCGAGAGAGAAAGAGAAAGAGAAGCAGATGGAGAGAAGGAACCATTAG